>CM053028.1:266687525-267079513 GCA_028564925.1 Lithobates sylvaticus | reverse complement strand
TGACAAAAAAAATATAGCTCCTATGTGTGCTCACAACACACTATAGCTCCTATGTGTGCTGACAACACACTATAGCTCCTATGTGTGCTGACAAAACAATATAGCTCCTATGTGTGCTGACAACACACTATAGCTCCTATGTGTGCTGACACAAACACACTATAGCTCCTATGTGTGCTGACAACACACTATAGCTCCTATGTGTGCTGACAACACACTATAGCTCCTATGTGTGCTGACAAAAAAATATAGCTCCTATGTGTGCTTACAACACACTATAGCTCCTATGTGTGCTGACACAAACACACTATAGCTCCTATGTGTGCTGACAACACACTATAGCTCCTATGTGTGCTGACAAAAAAATATAGCTCCTATGTGTGCTCACAACACACTATAGCTCCTATGTGTGCTTACACAAACACACTATAGCTCCTATGTGTGCTGACAACACACTATAGCTCCTATGTGTGCTGACAACACACTATAGCTCCTATGTGTGCTGACACAAACACACTATAGCTCCTATGTGTGCTGACAAACACACTATAGCTCCTATGTGTGCTGACAAAAAAATATAGCTCCTATGTGTGCTCACAACACACTATAGCTCCTATGTGTGCTGACAAAAAAATATAGCTCCTATGTGTGCTCACAACACACTGTAGCTCCTATGTGTGCTGACACAAAAACACTATAGCTCCTATGTGTGCTGACACAAACACACTATAGTTTCTATGTGTGCTCACAACACACTATAGCTCCTATGTGTGCTGACACAAACACACTATAGCTCCTATGTGTGCTGACACAAACACACTATAGCTCCTATGTGTGCTGACAAAAAAATATAGCTCCTATGTGTGCTGACAACACACTATAGCTCCTATGTGTGCTGACACAAACACACTATAGCTCCTATGTGTGCTGACAAAAAAATATAGCTCCTATGTGTGCTGACAACACATGTCGTGGTTATTTCGCCACACTCTTGCGCTAATAAGCGCCTTTCAATCTTATGATATAATGCGCCCTCTGATCGTATGCCTCCCTGGATCCCCAGCTCCCAAAAACAGACATTACCAGCAGCTTCACGTCATCCTCTCAGCATCAGCATCCAAAACCTCACCAGCCAAGCATTCCATTCATCACCACCTCAGTCTGGCTGCTTCCCATCTAAGCCCCTGGTTCCCCATTGCCCAGTAAACAGCCATCAACAGCAAGTATTCTTACATGTTCATCTCAGCCTCGGTCAGCATCATTGCCCTGTCCCAGCTCAGTGAACTCTTTTATTTAGAAAACATTCCAAGCCACACCCTCAGGGGTTTGCCTCCAACAGCTAAACCCCTCCCACAAAGGATGTGGCCTCATCTCATTCACCCAGGATGTGAATGACCATATAAGGAAATACAATACAGGGACTACAATACAGGGACAATTGTTTTCCTTCAAAAGAACCAATCACAGATGTATACATTCAAACAGACTAAACAGTGATGTACAAACCGTCTAAAACTGCTTTCAATGACAACGAACAATATAAAACTATGGCTCCGTGGGCCACAATATTTATACCGTTATGCTAAAGTTCCAGTGTACACAGGGATGTTTGCTTGAAGCTATCAATGCCGTCATCGGGAAGTGGCCAGTCTCCCGGTGAGGCACGAATGAACTTCCTTAAACCAGCAAACACATCTGTAGTGTCCATAGGAAGGTTTACGCAGCCAATGGTCTTCCGCCAACGTCTTTATGTGCGAATGCGCACAGATGAGCGCATTACAGCAAAACCGACACTGGGGGGCATCTGACAACATACATTAATAAAATTTTCCATGACACACACTATAGCTCCTATGTGTGCTGACACAAACACACTATAGCTCCTATGTGTGCTGGCACAAACACACTATAGCTCCTATGTGTGCTGACAAAAAATATAGCTCCTATGTGTGCTGACAACACACTATAGCTCCTATGTGTGCTGACACAAACACACTATAGCTCCTATGTGTGCTGACACAAACACACTATAGCTCCTATGTGTGCTGACAACACACTATAGCTCCTATGTGTGCTCACAACACACTATAGCTCCTATGTGTGCTGACACAAACACACTATAGCTCCTATGTGTGCTGACAACACACTATAGCTCCTATGTGTGCTGACAACACACTATAGCTCCTATGTGTGCTGACAACACACTATAGCTCCTATGTGTGCTGACAACACACTATAGCTCCTATGTGTGCTCACAACACACTATAGCTCCTATGTGTGCTGACACAAACACACTATAGCTCCTATGTGTGCTGACACAAACACACTATAGCTCCTATGTGTGCTGACAACACACTATAGCTCCTATGTGTGCTGACAACACACTATAGCTCCTATGTGTGCTGACAAAAAAATATAGCTCCTATGTGTGCTGACAACACACTATAGCTCCTATGTGTGCTGACAACACACTATAGCTCCTATGTGTGCTGACAAAAAAATATAGCTCCTATGTGTGCTCACAACACACTATAGCTCCTATGTGTGCTGACACAAACACACTATAGCTCCTATGTGTGCTGACAACACACTATAGCTCCTATGTGTGCTGACAACACACTATAGCTCCTATGTGTGCTGACAAAAAAATATAGCTCCTATGTGTGCCTTACAACACACTATAGCTCCTATGTGTGCTGACACAAACACACTATAGCTCCTATGTGTGCTGACAACACACTATAGCTCCTATGTGTGCTGACAAAAAAATATAGCTCCTATGTGTGCTCACAACACACTATAGCTCCTATGTGTGCTGACACAAACACACTATAGCTCCTATGTGTGCTGACAACACACTATAGCTCCTATGTGTGCTCACAACACACTATAGCTCCTATGTGTGCTGACACAAACACACTATAGCTCCTATGTGTGCTGACAACACACTATAGCTCCTATGTGTGCTGACAAAACAATATAGCTCCTATGTGTGCTCACAACACACTATAGCTCCTATGTGTGCTGACAACACACTATAGCTCCTATGTGTGCTGACACAAACACACTATAGCTCCTATGTGTGCTGACACAACACACTATAGCTCCTATGTGTGCTGACAACACACTATAGCTCCTATGTGTGCTCACAACACAGTATAGCTCCTATGTGTGCTGACACAAACACACTATAGCTCCTATGTGTGCTGACAACACACTATAGCTCCTATGTGTGCTGACACAAACACACTATAGCTCCTATGTGTGCTGACAACACACTATAGCTCCTATGTGTGCTGACAACACACTATAGCTCCTATGTGTGCTGACAACACACTATAGCTCCTATGTGTGCTGACACAAACACACTATAGCTCCTATGTGTGCTGACACAAACACACTATAGCTCCTATGTGTGCTGACAAAACAATATAGCTCCTATGTGTGCTGACAACACACTATAGCTCCTATGTGTGCTGACACAAACACACTATAGCTCCTATGTGTGCTGACAACACACTATAGCTCCTATGTGTGCTGACAACACACTATAGCTCCTATGTGTGCTGACAAAAAAATATAGCTCCTATGTGTGCTTACAACACACTATAGCTCCTATGTGTGCTGACACAAACACACTATAGCTCCTATGTGTGCTGACAACACACTATAGCTCCTATGTGTGCTGACAAAAAAATATAGCTCCTATGTGTGCTCACAACACACTATAGCTTCTATGTGTGCTGACACAAACACACTATAGCTCCTATGTGTGCTGACAACACACTATAGCTCCTATGTGTGCTGACAACACACTATAGCTCCTATGTGTGCTGACACAAACACACTATAGCTCCTATGTGTGCTGACAACACACTATAGCTCCTATGTGTGCTGACAAAAAAATATAGCTCCTATGTGTGCTGACAACACACTATAGCTCCTATGTGTGCTGACAAAAAAATATAGCTCCTATGTGTGCTCACAACACACTATAGCTCCTATGTGTGCTGACACAAACACACTATAGCTCCTATGTGTGCTGACACAAACACACTATAGCTCCTATGTGTGCTCACAACACACTATAGCTCCTATGTGTGCTGACACAAACACACTATAGCTCCTATGTGTGCTGACACAAACACACTATAGCTCCTATGTGTGCTGACAAAAAAATATAGCTCCTATGTGTGCTGACAACACACTATAGCTCCTATGTGTGCTGACACAAACACACTATAGCTCCTATGTGTGCTGACAAAACAATATAGCTCCTATGTGTGCTGACAACACACTATAGCTCCTATGTGTGCTGACACAAACACACTATAGCTCCTATGTGTGCTGACACAAACACACTATAGCTCCTATGTGTGCTGACAACACACTATAGCTCCTATGTGTGCTGACAACACACTATAGCTCCTATGTGTGCTGACAAAACAATATAGCTCCTATGTGTGCTGACAACACACTATAGCTCCTATGTGTGCTGACACAAACACACTATAGCTCCTATGTGTGCTGACACAAACACACTATAGCTCCTATGTGTGCTGACAACACACTATAGCTCCTATGTGTGCTCACAACACACTATAGCTCCTATGTGTGCTGACACAAACACACTATAGCTCCTATGTGTGCTGACAACACACTATAGCTCCTATGTGTGCTGACAACACACTATAGCTCCTATGTGTGCTCACAACACACTATAGCTCCTATGTGTGCTGACACAAACACACTATAGCTCCTATGTGTGCTGACACAAACACACTATAGTTCCTATGTGTGCTGACAACACACTATAGCTCCTATGTGTGCTGACAACACACTATAGCTCCTATGTGTGCTGACAAAAAAATATAGCTCCTATGTGTGCTTACAACACACTATAGCTCCTATGTGTGCTGACAACACACTATAGCTCCTATGTGTGCTGACAAAAAAATATAGCTCCTATGTGTGCTCACAACACACTATAGCTCCTATGTGTGCTGACACAAACACACTATAGCTCCTATGTGTGCTGACAACACACTATAGCTCCTATGTGTGCTGACAACACACTATAGCTCCTATGTGTGCTGACAAAAAAATATAGCTCCTATGTGTGCCTTACAATACACTATAGCTCCTATGTGTGCTGACACAAACACACTATAGCTCCTATGTGTGCTGACAACACATTATAGCTCCTATGTGTGCTGACAAAAAAATAAAGCTCCTATGTGTGCTCACAACACACTATAGCTTCTATGTGTGCTTACACAAACACACTATAGCTCCTATGTGTGCTGACAACACACTATAGCTCCTATGTGTGCTCACAACACACTATAGCTCCTATGTGTGCTGACACAAACACACTATAGCTCCTATGTGTGCTGACAACATACTATAGCTCCTATGTGTGCTGACAAAAAAATATAGCTCCTATGTGTGCTCACAACACACTATAGCTCCTATGTGTGCTGACAACACACTATAGCTCCTATGTGTGCTGACACAAACACACTATAGCTCCTATGTGTGCTGACACAAACACACTATAGCTCCTATGTGTGCTGACAACACACTATAGCTCCTATGTGTGCTCACAACACACTATAGCTCCTATGTGTGCTGACACAAACACACTATAGCTCCTATGTGTGCTGACAACACACTATAGCTCCTATGTGTGCTGACACAAACACACTATAGCTCCTATGTGTGCTGACAACACACTATAGCTCCTATGTGTGCTCACAACACACTATAGCTCCTATGTGTGCTGACACAAACACACTATAGCTCCTATGTGTGCTGACACAAACACACTATAGCTCCTATGTGTGCTGACAACACACTATAGCTCCTATGTGTGCTGACAACACACTATAGCTCCTATGTGTGCTGACAAAACAATATAGCTCCTATGTGTGCTTACAACACACTATAGCTCCTATGTGTGCTGACAACACACTATAGCTCCTATGTGTGCTGACAAAAAAATATAGCTCCTATGTGTGCTCACAACACACTATAGCTCCTATGTGTGCTGACACAAACACACTATAGCTCCTATGTGTGCTGACAACACACTATAGCTCCTATGTGTGCTGACAACACACTATAGCTCCTATGTGTGCTGACAAAAAAATATAGCTCCTATGTGTGCCTTACAACACACTATAGCTCCTATGTGTGATGACACAAACACACTATAGCTCCTATGTGTGCTGACAACACATTATAGCTCCTATGTGTGCTGACAAAAAAATATAGCTCCTATGTGTGCTCACAACACACTATAGCTTCTATGTGTGCTTACACAAACACACTATAGCTCCTATGTGTGCTGACAACACACTATAGCTCCTATGTGTGCTCACAACACACTATAGCTCCTATGTGTGCTGACACAAACACACTATAGCTCCTATGTGTGCTGACAACACACTATAGCTCCTATGTGTGCTGACAAAAAAATATAGCTCCTATGTGTGCTCACAACACACTATAGCTCCTATGTGTGCTGACACAAAAACACTATAGCTCCTATGTGTGCTGACACAAACACACTATAGCTTCTATGTGTGCTCACAACACACTATAGCTCCTATGTGTGCTGACACAAACACACTATAGCTCCTATGTGTGCTGACACAAACACACTATAGCTCCTATGTGTGCTGACAAAAAAATATAGCTCCTATGTGTGCTGACAACACACTATAGCTCCTATGTGTGCTGACACAAACACACTATAGCTCCTATGTGTGCTGACAAAAAAATATAGCTCCTATGTGTGCTGACAACACACTATAGCTCCTATGTGTGCTGACACAAACACACTATAGCTCCTATGTGTGCTGACACAAACACACTATAGCTCCTATGTGTGCTGACACAAACACACTATAGCTCCTATGTGTGCTGACAACACACTATAGCTCCTATGTGTGCTGACAAAAAATATAGCTCCTATGTGTGCTGACAACACACTATAGCTCCTATGTGTGCTGACACAAACACACTATAGCTCCTATGTGTGCTGACAACACACTATAGCTCCTATGTGTGCTGACACAAACACACTATAGCTCCTATGTGTGCTGACAACACACTATAGCTCCTATGTGTGCTGACAACACACTATAGCTCCTATGTGTGCTCACAACACACTATAGCTCCTATGTGTGCTGACACAAACACACTATAGCTCCTATGTGTGCTGACACAAACACACTATAGCTCCTATGTGTGCTGACAACACACTATAGCTCCTATGTGTGCTGACAACACACTATAGCTCCTATGTGTGCTGACAAAACAATATAGCTCCTATGTGTGCTCACAACACACTATAGCTCCTATGTGTGCTGACACAAACACACTATAGCTCCTATGTGTGCTGACAACACACTATAGCTCCTATGTGTGCTGACAACACACTATAGCTCCTATGTGTGCTGACAAAAAAATATAGCTCCTATGTGTGCTTACAACACACTATAGCTCCTATGTGTGCTGACACAAACACACTATAGCTCCTATGTGTGCTGACAACACACTATAGCTCCTATGTGTGCTGACAAAAAAATATAGCTCCTATGTGTGCTCACAACACACTATAGCTCCTATGTGTGCTGACACAAACACACTATAGCTCCTATGTGTGCTGACAACACACTATAGCTCCTATGTGTGCTCACAACACACTATAGCTCCTATGTGTGCTGACACAAACACACTATAGCTCCTATGTGTGCTGACAAAAAAATATAGCTCCTATGTGTGCTCACAACACACTATAGCTCCTATGTGTGCTTACACAAACACACTATAGCTCCTATGTGTGCTGACAACACACTATAGCTCCTATGTGTGCTCACAACACACTATAGCTCCTATGTGTGCTGACACAAACACACTATAGCTCCTATGTGTGCTGACAACACACTATAGCTCCTATGTGTGCTGACAAAAAAATATAGCTCCTATGTGTGCTGACAACACACTATAGCTCCTATGTTTGCTGACACAAACACACTATAGCTTCTATGTGTGCTGACACAAACACACTATAGCTCCTATGTGTGCTCACAACACACTATAGCTCCTATGTGTGCTGACACAAACACACTATAGCTCCTATGTGTGCTAACACAAACACACTATAGCTCCTATGTGTGCTGCCAACACACTATAGCTCCTAGGTGTGCTCACAACACACTATAGCTCCTATGTGTGCTGACACAAACACACTATAGCTCCTATGTGTGCTGACAACACACTATAGCTCCTATGTGTGCTGACAAAAAAATATAGCTCCTATGTATGCTCACAACACAATAAAGTTCCTATGTGTGCTGACAACACACTATAGCTCCTATGTGTGCTGACAAAAAAAAATAGCTCCTATGTGTGCTCACAACACACTATAGCTCCTATGTGTGCTGACACAAACACACTATAGCTCCTATGTGTGCTGACAACACACTATAGCTCCTATGTGTGCTGACACAAACACACTATAGCTCCTATGTGTGCTGACACAAACACACTATAGCTCCTATGTGTGCTGACAAAAAAATATAGCTCCTATGTGTGCTCACAACACACTATAGCTCCTATGTGTGCTGACACAAACACACTATAGCTCCTATGTGTGCTGACACAAACACACTATAGCTCCTATGTGTGCTCACAACACACTATAGCTCCTATGTGTGCTGACACAAACACACTATAGCTCCTATGTGTGCTGACACAAACACACTATAGCTCCTATGTGTGCTGACACAAACACACTATAGCTCCTATGTGTGCTGACACAAACACACTATAGCTCCTATGTGTGCTGACAACACACTATAGCTCCTATGTGTGCTGACACAAACACACTATAGCTCCTATGTGTGCTGACAACACACTATAGCTCCTATGTGTGCTGACAAAACAATATAGCTCCTATGTGTGCTCACAACACACTATAGCTCCTATGTGTGCTGACACAAACACACTATAGCTCCTATGTGTGCTGACACAAACACACTATAGCTCCTATGTGTGCTCACAACACACTATAGCTCCTATGTGTGCTGACACAAACACACTATAGCTCCTATGTGTGCTGACACAAACACACTATAGCTCCTATGTGTGCTGACAACACACTATAGCTCCTAGGTGTGCTCACAACACACTATAGCTCCTATGTGTGCTGACACAAACACACTATAGCTCCTATGTGTGCTGACAACACACTATAGCTCCTATGTGTGCTGACAAAAAAATATAGCTCCTATGTGTGCTCACAACACACTATAGCTCCTATGTGTGCTGACAACACACTATAGCTCCTATGTGTGCTGACAAAACAATATAGCTCCTATGTGTGCTCACAACACACTATAGCTCCTATGTGTGCTGACACAAACACACTATAGCTCCTATGTGTGCTGACAACACACTATAGCTCCTATGTGTGCTGACAACACACTATAGCTCCTATGTGTGCTGACAAAACAATATAGCTCCTATGTGTGCTGACAACACACTATAGCTCCTATGTGTGCTGACACAAACACACTATAGCTCCTATGTGTGCTGACAACACACTATAGCTCCTATGTGTGCTGACAACACACTATAGCTCCTATGTGTGCTCACAACACACTATAGCTCCTATGTGTGCTGACACAAACACACTATAGCTCCTATGTGTGCTGACACAAACACACTATAGCTCCTATGTGTGCTGACAACACACTATAGCTCCTATGTGTGCTGACAACACACTATAGCTCCTATGTGTGCTGACAAAAAAATATAGCTCCTATGTGTGCTCACAACACACTATAGCTCCTATGTGTGCTGACACAAACACACTATAGCTCCTATGTGTGCTGACAACACACTATAGCTCCTATGTGTGCTGACAACACACTATAGCTCCTATGTGTGCTGACAAAAAAATATAGCTCCTATGTGTGCTGACAACACACTATAGCTCCTATGTGTGCTGACACAAACACACTATAGCTCCTATGTGTGCTGACAACACACTATAGCTCCTATGTGTGCTGACCAAAAAATATAGCTCCTATGTGTGCTCACAACACACTATAGCTTCTATGTGTGCTGACACAAACACACTATAGCTCCTATGTGCGCTGACAACACACTATAGCTCCTATGTGTGCTCACAACACACTATAGCTCCTATGTGTGCTGACACAAACACACTATAGCTCCTATGTGTGCTGACAAAAAATATAGCTCCTATGTGTGCTCACAACACACTATAGCTCCTATGTGTGCTGACACAAACACACTATAGCTCCTATGTGTGCTGACAACACACTATAGCTCCTATGTGTGCTGACAACACACTATAGCTCCTATGTGTGCTGACACAAACACACTATAGCTCCTATGTGTGCTGACACAAACACACTATAGCTCCTATGTGTGCTCACAACACACTATAGCTCCTATGTGTGCTGACACAAACACACTATAGCTCCTATGTGTGCTAACACAAACACACTATAGCTCCTATGTGTGCTGCCAACACACTATAGCTCCTAGGTGTGCTCACAACACACTATAGCTCCTATGTGTGCTGACACAAACACACTATAGCTCCTATGTGTGCTGACAACACACTATAGCTCCTATGTGTGCTGACAAAAAAATATAGCTCCTATGTATGCTCACAACACAATAAAGCTCCTATGTGTGCTGACAACACACTATAGCTCCTATGTGTGCTGACAAAAAAAATAGCTCCTATGTGTGCTCACAACACACTATAGCTCCTATGTGTGCTGACACAAACACACTATAGCTCCTATGTGTGCTGACAACAAACTATAGCTCCTATGTGTGCTGACACAAACACACTATAACTCCTATGTGTGCTGACACAAACACACTATAGCTCCTATGTGTGCTGACAAAAAAATATAGCTCCTATGTGTGCTCACAACACACTATAGCTCCTATGTGTGCTGACACAAACACACTATAGCTCCTATGTGTGCTGACACAAACACACTATAGCTCCTATGTGTGCTCACAACACACTATAGCTCCTATGTGTGCTGACACAAACACACTATAGCTCCTATGTGTGCTGACACAAACACACTATAGCTCCTATGTGTGCTGACACAAACACACTATAGCTCCTATGTGTGCTGACACAAACACACTATAGCTCCTATGTGTGCTCACAACACACTATAGCTCCTATGTGTGCTGACACAAACACACTATAGCTCCTATGTGTGCTGACACAAACACACTATAGCTCCTATGTGTGCTCACAACACACTATAGCTCCTATGTGTGCTGACACAAACACACTATAGCTCCTATGTGTGCTGACAACACACTATAGCTCCTATGTGTGCTGACAAAAAAATATAGCTCCTATGTGTGCTCACAACACACTATAGCTCCTATGTGTGCTGACACAAACACACTATAGCTCCTATGTGTGCTGACACAAACACACTATAGCTCCTATGTGTGCTCACAACACACTATAGCTCCTATGTGTGCTGACACAAACACACTATAGCTCCTATGTGTGCTGACAACACACTATAGCTCCTAGGTGTGCTCACAACACACTATAGCTCCTATGTGTGCTGACACAAACACACTATAGCTCCTATGTGTGCTGACAACACACTATAGCTCCTATGTGTGCTGACAAAAAAATATAGCTCCTATGTGTGCTCACAACACAATAAAGCTCCTATGTGTGCTGACAACACACTATAGCTCCTATGTGTGCTGACAAAAAAATATAGCTCCTATGTGTGCTCACAACACACTATAGCTCCTATGTGTGCCGACACAAACACACTATAGCTCCTATGTGTGCTGACAACACACTATAGCTCCTATGTGTGCTGACAACACACTATAGCTCCTATGTGTGCTGACAAAAAAATATAGCTCCTATGTGTGCTGACAACACACTATAGCTCCTATGTGTGCTGACACAAACACACTATAGCTCCTATGTGTGCTGACAACACACTATAGCTCCTATGTGTGCTGACAACACACTATAGCTCCTATGTGTGCTCACAACTCACTATAGCTCCTATGTGTGCTGACACAAACACACTATAGCTCCTATGTGTGCTGACACAAACACACTATAGCTCCTATGTGTGCTGACAACACACTATAGCTCCTATGTGTGCTGACAACACACTATAGCTCCTATGTGTGCTGACAAAAAAATATAGCTCCTATGTGTGCTCACAACACACTATAGCTCCTATGTGTGCTGACACAAACACACTATAGCTCCTATGTGTGCTGACAACACACTATAGCTCCTATGTGTGCTGACAACACACTATAGCTCCTATGTGTGCTGACAAAAAAATATAGCTCCTATGTGTGCTTACAACACACTATAGCTCCTATGTGTGCTGACACAAACACACTATAGCTCCTATGTGTGCTGACAACACACTATAGCTCCTATGTGTGCTGACAAAAAAATATAGCTCCTATGTGTGCTCACAACACACTATAGCTCCTATGTGTGCTGACACAAACACACTATAGCTCCTATGTGTGCTGACAACACACTATAGCTCCTATGTGTGCTGACAACACACTATAGCTCCTATGTGTGCTGACACAAACACACTATAGCTCCTATGTGTGCTGACAAAAAAATATAGCTCCTATGTGTGCTCACAACACACTATAGCTCCTATGTGTGCTTACACAAACACACTATAGCTCCTATGTGTGCTGACAACACACTATAGCTCCTATGTGTGCTCACAACACACTATAGCTCCTATGTGTGCTGACACAAACACACTATAGCTCCTATGTGTGCTGACAACACACTATAGCTCCTATGTGTGCTGACAAAAAAATATAGCTCCTATGTGTGCTCACAACACACTATAGCTCCTATGTGTGCTGACACAAACACACTATAGCTTCTATGTGTGCTGACACAAACACACTATAGCTCCTATGTGTGCTCACAACACACTATAGCTCCTATGTGTGCTGACACAAACACACTATAGCTCCTATGTGTGCTAACATAAACACACTATAGCTCCTATGTGTGCTGCCAACACACTATAGCTCCTAGGTGTGCTCACAACACACTATAGCTCCTATGTGTGCTGACACAAACACACTATAGCTCCTATGTGTGCTGACAACACACTATAGCTCCTATGTGTGCTGACAAAAAAATATAGCTCCTATGTATGCTCACAACACAATAAAGCTCCTATGTGTGCTGACAACACACTATAGCTCCTATGTGTGCTGACAAAAAAAAATAGCTCCTATGTGTGCTCACAACACACTATAGCTCCTATGTGTGCTGACACAAACACACTATAGCTCCTATGTGTGCTGACAACACACTATAGCTCCTATGTGTGCTGACACAAACACACTATAACTCCTATGTGTGCTGACACAAACACACTATAGCTCCTATGTGTGCTGACAAAAAAATATAGCTCCTATGTGTGCTCACAACACACTATAGCTCCTATGTGTGCTGACACAAACACACTATAGCTCCTTTGTGTGCTGACACAAACACACTATAGCTCCTATGTGTGCTCACAACACACTATAGCTCCTATGTGTGCTGACACAAACACACTATTGCTCATATGTGTGCTGACACAAACACACTATAGCTCCTATGTGTGCTGACAACACACTATAGCTCATATGTGTGCTCACAACACACTATAGCTCCTAAGTGTGCTGACACAAACACGCTATAGCTCCTATGTGTGCTGACAACACACTATATCTCCTATGTGTGCTGACAAAAAATATAGCTCCTATGTGTGCTCACAACACACTATAGCTCCTATGTGTGCTGACACAAACACACTATAGCTCCTATGTGTGCTGACAACACACTATAGCTCCTATGTGTGCTGACAAAAAAATATAGCTCCTATGTGTGCTCACAACACACTGTAGCTCCTATGTGTGCTGACACAAAAACGCTATAGCTCCTATGTGTGCTGACACAAACACACTATAGCTTCTATGTGTGCTCACAACACACTATAGCTCCTATGTGTGCTGACACAAACACACTATAGCTCCTATGTGTGCTGACACAAACACACTATAGCTCCTATGTGTGCTGACACAAACACACTATAGCTCCTATGTGTGCTGACAACACACTATAGCTCCTAGGTGTGCTCACAACACACTATAGCTCCTATGTGTGCTGACACAAACACACTATAGCTCCTATGTGTGCTGACAACACACTATAGCTCCTATGTGTGCTGACAAAAAAATATAGCTCCTATGTATGCTCACAACACAATAAAGCTCCTATGTGTGCTGACAACACACTATAGCTCCTATGTGTGCTGACAAAAAAATATAGCTCCTATGTGTGCTCACAACACACTATAGCTCCTATGTGTGCTGACACAAACACACTATAGCTCCTATGTGTGCTCACAACACACTATAGCTCCTATGTGTGCTGACACAAACACACTATAGCTCCTATGTGTGCTGACACAAACACACTATAGCTCCTATGTGTGCTGACAACACACTATAGCTCCTATGTGTGCTGACAAAAAAATATAGCTCCTATGTGTGCTCACAACACACTATAGCTCCTATGTGTGCTGACACAAACACACTATAGCTCCTATGTGTGCTGACACAAACACACTATAGCTCCTATGTGTGCTCACAACACACTATAGCTCCTATGTGTGCTGACACAAACACACTATAGCTCCTATGTGTGCTGACACAAACACACTATAGCTCCTATGTGTGCTGACAACACACTATAGCTCCTAGGTGTGCTCACAACACACTATAGCTCCTATGTGTGCTGACACAAACACACTATAGCTCCTATGTGTGCTGACACAAACACACTATAGCTCCTATGTGTGCTGACAACACACTATAGCTCCTAGGTGTGCTCACAACACACTATAGCTCCTATGTGTGCTGACACAAACACACTATAGCTCCTATGTGTGCTGACAACACACTATAGCTCCTATGTGTGCTGACAAAAAAATATAGCTCCTATGTGTGCTGACACAAACACGCTATAGCTCCTATGTGTGCTGACAACACACTATAGCTCCTATGTGTGCGCACAACACACTATAGCTCCTATGTGTGCTGACACAACCACGGTATAGCTCCTATGTGTGCTGACAACACACTATAGCTCCTATGTGTGCTGACAACACACTATAGCTCCTATGTGTGCTGACAAAAAATATAGCTCCTATGTGTGCCTTACAACACACTATAGCTCCTATGTGTGCTGACAACACACTATAGCTCCTATGTGTGCTGACAAAAAAATATAGCTCCTATGTGTGCTCACAACTAGGGATGAGCCGAACACCCCCCCGTTCGGCTCGCACCAGAACCCGCGAACGGACCTAAAGTCCGTGCGAGCTTTAGAACCCTATTAGTTATAATGGATGCGAACGTTCGAAATTAAAAGTGCTAATTTTAAAGGCTAATATGCATGTTAATGTCATAAAAAGTGTTTGGGGACCTGGGTCCTGCCCCAGGGGACATGTATCAATGCAATTTTTTTTTTTAAAAACGCCTGTTTTTTCAGGAGCAGTGATTTTAATAATGCTTAAATTGAAACAATAAAAGTGTAATATTCCTTTAAATTTCGTACCTGGGGGGTGTCTATAGTATGCCTGTAAAGGGGCGCATGTTTCCCGTGTTTAGAACTGTCTCTGCGCAAAGTGTCATTTTTGAAAGTAAAAAAGCTATTTAAAATCACTCGCGGCTAATGTTAATTCAAGGCTCCCGTAACACAGAGAACAGTGATTCATTGAAACTCATTCATAAAAAAAAGTCATTGATAAAAAAAAAAAAAAAAAAAATTAAAAAAATTAAAAAAAAAAGCGTAGGGGTCCCCCCAAATTCAATAACCAGGCCCTTCAGGTCTGGGATGGATATTAAGGGGAACCCCAGCCAAAAAAAAAAAAAAAAAAAAAAAAAATGGCGTAGGGTCCCCCTCAAAATCCATACCAGATCCTTGAGGTCTGGTATGGATTTTAAGGGGAACCCTAGCCAAAAAAAATGGCGTGGGGTCCCCCTCAAAATCCATACCAGACCCTTATCCGAGCACGCAACCTGGCAGGCCGCAGGAAAAGAGGGGGGGACGAGAGCGCCCCCCCTCTCGCCTGAACCGTACCAGGCCACATGCCCTCAACATTGGGAGGATGCTTTGGGGGTCTAAGACCCCTAAAGCACCTTGTCCCCATGTTGATGAGGACAAGGGCCTCTTCCCCACAACCCTGGCGGGTGGTTGTGGGGGTCTGCGGGCGGGGGGCTTATCGGAATCTGGAAGCCCCCTTTAACAAGGGGACCCCCAGATCCCGCCCCCCCCTGTGTGAAATGGTAAGGGGGTACAAAAGTACCCCTACCATTTCACCAAAAAAGTGGCAAAAATGGTAAAAATGACAGGAGACAGTCTTTGACAATTCCTTTATTAAAATCTTCTTTCTTCTTTCTTCATCCTTCGGTTTCTTCATCTTCTCCTTCCTTCATCTTCTTCCATCTTCTTCTTCCATTTTCTTCTTCCTCCGATCCGCTTCTTCTTGCGCTGGTCTTCTCGTCCTTCTCGTCCGGCATCTTCTTCCGTCGGCGTCGGCGTCGGCGTCGGTGTCGGTGTCGGTGTCTTCTTGGGCCGCTCCGCGCAATGGGAGGCTCCCGCTGTGTGAGGCTCCGCTCCATCTGACAGGTCTTTTAAAACGGAGGGCACCTGGTGACCCCGCCCCCCTCTGACGTCATGGGGAAAGCCATCATGGAATTCCCCATGACGTCCCTGTGCGTCAGAGGGGGCGGGGTCACCAGGTGCCCTCCATTATAAAAGACCTGTCAGACGGAGCGGAGCCTCACACAGCGGGAGCCTCCCATTGCGCGGAGCGGCCCAAGAAGAGACAGAGACACCGACACTGACACCGACGCCGATGGAAGAAGATGCCGGACGAGAAGGACGAGAAGACCAGCGCAAGAAGAAGCGGATCGGAGGAAGAAGAAAATGGAAGAAGAAGATGGAAGAAGATGAAGGAAGGAGAAGATGAAGAAACCGAAGGATGAAGAAAGAAGAAAGAAGATTTTAATAAAGGAATTGTCAAAGACTGTCTCCTGTCATTTTTACCATTTTTGCCACTTTTTTGGTGAAATGGTAGGGGTACTTTTGTACCCCCTTACCATTTCACACAGGGGGGGGGCCGGGATCTGGGGGTCCCCTTGTTAAAGGGGGCTTCCAGATTCCGATAAGCCCCCCGCCCACAGACCCCCACAACCACCGGCCAGGGTTGTGGGGAAGAGGCCCTTGTCCTCATCAACATAGGGACAAGGTGCTTTAGGGGTCTTAGACCCCCAAAGCATCCTCCCAATGTTGAGGGCATGTGGCCTGGTACGGTTCAGGCGAGAGGGGGGGCCGCTCTCGTCCCCCCCTCTTTTCCTGCGGCCTGCCAGGTTGCGTGCTCGGATAAGGGTCTGGTATGGATTTTGAGGGGGACCCCACGCCATTTTTTTTGGCTGGGGTTCCCAATTAATATCCATCCCAGACCTGAAGGGCCTGGTTATTGAATTTGGGGGGACCCCTACGCTTTTTTTTTTGTTTTTTATTAATGAATGACAGCTCTCTGTGTTACAGGAGCCATCAATTCATTAGCCGCGAGTGATTTAAATAGCTTTCTTCCTGCAAAAATGACACTTTTTTGCAGGGAAAGTTCTAAGCACAGGAAACCTGCCCTCCTTCACAGGCCACCTATAGACACCCCCCAGATGTGATACTGCAATGCTGTTCTAACAGCATGCACACACATATCCCCAGAAATAAAGCACATATTGTTGTCAGCAGTCAGCGGCACACTGACACGCTGACACTGACTGAAACATAATATGCGAGGCCGCCGGCGCGGCGGCCTCTTATACCGTGGGGCGTGTACTAAAGCCCCTGAGCTATAATTGGCTACAGGCATCCTGCCTGTAGCCAATTATGGCTCTCCTCGCTGCCGGCGCTGTGATTGGCCAAGCATGCGGGGTCACAGTGCATGCTTGGCCAATCATCAGCCAGCATTGCACTGCGCCGGCCGCAATGCATTGCGGGGCCGCTCGCATCACACGAATTTGATGCGAGCGGCCCCAATAGTTCTGGGCTCGCCGAGCGAGCGAACACCCGGTGCTCGATTCGAACATGGGTTCGAATCGAACACCGGGCTCATCCTTACTCACAACACACTATAGCTTCTATGTGTGCTTACACAAACACACTATAGCTCCTATGTGTGCTGACAACACACTATAGCTCCTATGTGTGCTCACAACACACTATAGCTCCTATGTGTGCTGACACAAACACACTATAGCTCCTATGTGTGCTGACAACACACTATAGCTCCTATGTGTGCTCACAACACACTATAGCTCCTATGTGTGCTGACACAAACACACTATAGCTCCTATGTGTGCTGACAACACACTATAGCTCCTATGTGTGCTCACAACACACTATAGCTCCTATGTGTGCTGACACAAACACACTATAGCTCATATGTGTGCTGACAACACACTATAGCTCCTATGTGTGCTCACAACACACTATAGCTCCTATGTGTGCTGACACAAACACACTATAGCTCCTATGTGTGCTGACACAAACACACTATTGCTCCTATGTTTGCTGACAACACACTATAGCTCCTAGGTGTGCTCACAACACACTATAGCTCCTATGTGTGCTGACACAAACACACTATAGCTCCTATGTGTGCTGACAACACACTATAGCTCCTATGTGTGCTGAAAAAAAAATATAGCTCCTATGTGTGCTGACACAAACACGCTATAGCTCCTATGTGTGCTGACACAAACACACTATAGCTCCTATGTGTGCTGACAACACACTATAGCTCCTATGTGTGCTCACAACACACTATAGCTCCTATGTGTGCTGACACAAGCACGCTATAGCTCCTATGTGTGCTGACAACACACTATAGCTCATATGTGTGCTGACAACACACTATAGCTCCTATGTGTGCTGACAAAAAATATAGCTCCTATGTGTGCCTTACAACACACTATAGCTCCTATGTGCGCTGACAACACACTATAGCTCCTATGTGTGCTGACAAAAAAATATAGCTCCTATGTGTGCTCACAACACACTATAGCTTCTATGTGTGCTTACACAAACACACTATAGCTCCTATGTGTGCTGACAACACACTATAGCTCCTATGTGTGCTCACAACACACTATAGCTCCTATGTGTGCTGACACAAACACACTATAGCTCCTATGTGTGCTGACAACACACTATAGCTCCTATGTGTGCTCACAACACACTATAGCTCCTATGTGTGCTGACACAAACACACTATAGCACCTATGTGTGCTGACAACACACTATAGCTCCTATGTGTGCTCACAACACACTATAGCTCCTATGTGTGCTGACACAAACACACTATAGCTCCTATGTGTGCTGACACAAACACACTATAGTTCCTATGTGTGCTGACAACACACTATAGCTCCTATGTGTGCTGACAACACACTATAGCTCCTATGTGTGCTGACAAGAAAATATAGCTCCTATGTGTGCCTTACAACACACTATAGCTCCTATGTGTGCTGACAACACACTATAGCTCCTATGTGTGCTGACAAAAAAATATAGCTCCTATGTGTGCTCACAACACACTATAGCTTCTATGTGTGCTTACACAAACACACTATAGCTCCTATGTGTGCTGACAACACACTATAGCTCCTATGTGTGCTGACAACACACTATAGCTCCTATGTGTGCTCACAACACACTATAGCTCCTATGTGTGCTGACACAAACACACTATAGCTCCTATGTGTGCTGACAACACACTATAGCTCCTATGTGTGCTCACAACACACTATAGCTCCTATGTGTGCTCACAACACACTATAGCTCCTATGTGTGCTGACACAAACACACTATAGCTTCTATGTGTGCTGACACAAACACACTATAGCTCCTATGTGTGCTCACAACACACTATAGCTCCTATGTGTGCTGACACAAACACACTATAGCTCCTATGTGTGCTGACACAAACACACTATAGCTCCTATGTGTGCTGACAACACACTATAGCTCCTAGGTGTGCTCACAACACACTATAGCTCCTATGTGTGCTGACACAAACACACTATAGCTCCTATGTGTGCTGACAACACACTATAGCTCCTATGTGTGCTGACAAAAAAATATAGCTCCTATGTGTGCTCACAACACACTATAGCTCCTATGTGTGCTGACAACACACTATAGCTCCTATGTGTGCTGACAAAAAAATATAGCTCCTATGTGTGCTCACAACACACTATAGCTCCTATGTGTGCTGACACAAACACACTATAGCTCCTATGTGTGCTCACAACACACTATAGCTCCTATGTGTGCTGACACAAACACACTATAGCTCCTATGTGTGCTGACACAAACACACTATAGCTCCTATGTGTGCTGACAACACACTATAGCTCCTATGTGTGCTGACAAAAAAATATAGCTCCTATGTGTGCTCACAACACACTATAGCTCCTATGTGTGCTGACACAAACACACTATAGCTCCTATATGTGCTGACACAAACACACTATAGCTCCTATGTGTGCTCACAACACACTATAGCTCCTATGTGTGCTGACACAAACACACTATAGCTCCTATGTGTGCTGACACAAACACACTATAGCTCCTATGTGTGCTGACAACACACTATAGCTCCTAGGTGTGCTCACAACACACTATAGCTCCTATGTGTGCTGACACAAACACACTATAGCTCCTATGTGTGCTGACAACACACTATAGCTCCTATGTGTGCTGACAAAAAAATATAGCTCCTATGTATGCTCACAACACACTAAAGCTCCTATGTGTGCTGATAACACACTATAGCTCCTATGTGTGCTGACAAAAAAATATAGCTCCTATGTGTGCTCACAACACACTATAGCTCCTATGTGTGCTGACACAAACACACTATAGCTCCTATGTGTGCTGACAACACACTATAGCTCCTAGGTGTGCTCACAACACACTATAGCTCCTATGTGTGCTGACACAAACACACTATAGCTCCTATGTGTGCTGACAACACACTATAGCTCCTAGGTGTGCTCACAACACACTATAGCTCCTATGTGTGCTGACACAAACACACTATAGCTCCTATGTGTGCTGACAACACACTATAGCTCCTATGTGTGCTGACAAAAAAATATAGCTCCTATGTATGCTCACAACACAATAAAGCTCCTATGTGTGCTGACAACACACTATAGCTCCTATGTGTGCTGACAAAAAAATATAGCTCCTATGTGTGCTCACAACACACTATAGCTCCTATGTGTGCTGACACAAACACACTATAGCTCCTATGTGTGCTGACAACACACTATAGCTCCTATGTGTGCTGACACAAACACACTATAGCTCCTATGTGTGCTGACACAAACACACTATAGCTCCTATGTGTGCTGACAACACACTATAGCTCCTATGTGTGCTGACAAAAAAATATAGCTCCTATGTGTGCTGACAAAAAAATATAGCTCCTATGTGTGCTGACACAAACACACTATAGCTCCTATGTGTGCTGACACAAACACACTATAGCTCCTATGTGTGCTGACACAAACACACTATAGCTCCTATGTGTGCTCACAACACACTATAGCTCCTATGTGTGCTGACACAAACACACTATAGCTCCTATGTGTGCTGACACAAACACACTATAGCTCCTATGTGTGCTGACAACACACTATAGCTCCTAGGTGTGCTCACAACACACTATAGCTCCTATGTGTGCTGACACAAACACACTATAGCTCCTATGTGTGCTGACAACACACTATAGCTCCTATGTGTGCTGACAAAAAAATATAGCTCCTATGTATGCTCACAACACACTAAAGCTCCTATGTGTGCTGACAACACACTATAGCTCCTATGTGTGCTGACAAAAAAATATAGCTCCTATGTGTGCTCACAACACACTATAGCTCCTATGTGTGCTGACACAAACACACTATAGCTCCTATGTGTGCTGACAACACACTATAGCTCCTATGTGTGCTGACACAAACACACTATAGCTCCTATGTGTGCTGACAACACACTATAGCTCCTATGTGTGCTGAGAAAAAAATATAGCTCCTATGTGTGCTGACACAAACACACTATAGCTCCTATGTGTGCTGACAACACACTATAGCTCCTATGTGTGCTGACAACACACTATAGCTCCTATGTGTGCTGACAAAAAAATATAGCTCCTATGTGTGCTCACAACACACTATAGCTCCTATGTGTGCTGACACAAACACACTATAGCTCCTATGTGTGCTGACAACACACTATAGCTCCTATGTGTGCTGACAAAAAAATATAGCTCCTATGTGTGCTCACAACACACTATAGCTCCTATGTGTGCTTACACAAATACACTATAGCTCCTATGTGTGCTGACACAAACACACTATAGCTCCTATGTGTGCTCACAACACACTATAGCTCCTATGTGTGCTCACACAAACACACTATAGCTCCTATGTGTGCTGACAAAAAAATATAGCTCCTATGTGTGCTGACAACACACTATAGCTCCTATGTGTGCTGACACAAACACACTATAGCTCCTATGTGTGCTCACAACACACTATAGCTCCTATGTGTGCTGACAACACACTATAGCTCCTATGTGTGCTGACACAAACACACTATAGCTCCTATGTGTGCTCACAACACACTATAGCTCCTATGTGTGCTGACAAAAAATATAGCTCCTATGTGTGCTGACAACACACTATAGCTCCTATGTGTGCTGACACAAACACACTATAGCTCCTATGTGTGCTGACAACACACTATAGCTCCTATGTGTGCTGACAACACACTATAGCTCCTATGTGTGCTGACACAAACACACTATAGCTCCTATGTGTGCTGACAACACACTATAGCTCCTATGTGTGCTGACACAAAAAAAATATAGCTCCTATGTGTGCTCACAACACACTATAGCTCCTATGTGTGCTGACACAAACACACTATATCTCCTATGTGTGCTCACAACACACTATAGCTCCTATGTGTGCTGACACAAACACACTATATCTCCTATGTGTGCTGACAACACACTATAGCTCCTATGTGTGCTGACAAAAAAATATAGCTCCTATGTGTGCTGACAACACACACACTAGCTCCCATGTGTGCTGACACAAACACAATATACAATATAGCTCCTATAAATCCCTGCCTGCCTGCCTGGGATGGGACAGAAGGTTGGGACAGAATGTTGGGACAGAAGGTTGGGACAGAACTTTAGGGTGCAATGCTGTTCTAACAGCACTGCAATGGGTGCTACTGCAATGCTGTACTAACAGCACGCACACACCAGACTAATCCCCAGCAGCAGATAATGTCACACTCAGCAGTGCAATCAGCAGAAATGATCAGTATTGAATGAATCAGCAATGGTTTAGCAATGAATGAATCAATCAGCAGACTGCCTATTCACTCTTCTCAAAGCCGGAACACATGTGCCCTGGGCTGACGGTGTGGCGGCCTTTTATACAGTGGGGCATGTACTAAAGCCCCTGAGCTTTAATTGGCTACGGGCGTCCTGCCTGTAGCCAATTATTGCTCTCCTCGCTGCCGGCACTGTGACCCAGCATGCTTGGCCAATCATTAGCCAGCAATGCATTGCGGGCCGCTCGCATCACACGAATGTGATGCGAACGGCCCAAATAGTTCTGGGCTCGCCGAGCGGGCGAACGCTCGGTGCTCGATTCGAATGTGGGTTTGAATCGAACACCGGGCCCATCCCTAATCAGGACAAACCCTAGGAGTTCAACAAGAGATCTGACATGTCAAATCCCATTTATTGGGGGGGCATATTAGGCACTCCAGAGACCCTACACTTTGGTGTCAGGGCTGGATTTATGATTTCTTGTTTCTCAGCCTTTCTTCTCTGCCAAGTTAACACAAGCTGCTTTCTTTACTTCTGACTACATTCCTGGAAGTCATATTGCCCTCTTATTTGTCCCAAAATATTTGTGGACATAACTAGACAGGTAGGGTTCATAAGGCCTTCCCCTTTACTAATCTTGTTATTCTTTAACCTCTTCACATCCCGCCCATAGTCATATGACGCCCACAAGGTGGATCTCCCATCCTGGGTGGGCATCATATGACGTCCACCCATTCCTGGCGGCCTAGACGGGCGCGCGCGCCCGCGGCGTCGCTCAGGACCTCAGGACCCGGTGCGCGTGCCCGGCGGCCGCGATGTCCGGCGGGCACCCGCGATTGCCCGTTAAAACAGCGGGACCGTGCGGGACCGTGGAGCTGTGTGTGTAAACACACAGCTCCACGTCCTGTCAGTGGCGAGGAGACCGATCATGTGTTCCCAGTACGGAGGAACACCGATCGGTCTCCTCCCCTTGTGAGTCCCCTCCCCCCACAGTTAGAATCACTACCTTAGGGAACATATTAACCCCTGCAGCGCCCCCTAGGGTTAACCCCTTCCCTGCCAGTCACATTTACACAGTAATCAATGCAATTTTATAGCAACGATCGCTGTGTAAATGTGAATGGTCCCAAAAATGTGTCAAAAGTGTCCGAAGTGTCCGCCGCAATGTCGCAGTCACGAAAAAAAAAAAAGCAGATCGCCGCCATTACTAGTAAAAAAAAAAAATGCAATAAATCTATCCCCTATTTTGTAGACGCTATAACTTTTGCGCAAACCGATCAATATATGCTTATTGCGATTTTTTTTTACCAAAAAATATGTAGAAGAATACGTATCGGCCTAAACTGAGTAAAAAAATTTTTTTTTTAAAAAATGGGATATTTATTATAGCAAAAAGTAAAAAATATTGTGTTTTTTTTCAAAATTGTCCCTATTCTTTTGTTTATAGCGCAAAAAATAAAAACCGCAGAGGTGATCAAATACCACCAAAAGAAAGCTCTATTTGTGGGAAAAAAAGGACGTCAATTTTGTTTGGGTGTAACGTCGCACGACCGCGCAATTGTTAGTTAAAACGACGCAGTGCCGAATCGCAAAAAGTGCTCTGGTAAGGAAGGGGGTAAAATCGCCCGGTGCTGAAGCGGTTAAAAAAATGTGTCTATGTACAGTTCATTGGTTATTCCATGCATAATATTTTCCTAACAGTCTAATTTCCTCCCCTTGACCTTTTCAGACAGTACATCTTATCCTAGCTGGGGAAGTCCAGGTAAGTATAATAAGTATGAGCTTATAAGTATGAGCCCATGGTTGGAGGGGTTTTCTGGTCACAAAGGATTGTGGTTGTAAAAGAGGTTTTTCAGAATAATTATACCCAAAATGTTTATCTGGAGGAATGCAACATCTTGTCATTTGATTCTGTGCTGTGAAACATGTGTAAAACTGTGTATGTCTGGGTGCTGTAAGTTTAAAAAACAGAGAACATAATAATGAAGGGGACTGCTTTTTTACAAGGTCAAAATGATAAGTGTAGTTTACTATAATGTAGAGGGACAGAAAATTAGTACCAGGATACAATTTGAGCTGCTAATCATGTAGGCTATGTACCCTGCTGCAGTTCAAATGCAATATTTTCATGTTTTCCTTTACTGCACCTTTGCGTCAGAGACAGATTCATGGTACATAAGAAATCTGTTTTGGATTTGTATCTACTTACAATTTTTACCTTTCATAGATCATTAGGAAGATCCAGATCTGGCCTCAACCTATGCAGACACCAGTCATGGTATTTGGGGCTTCCAGGGGCAACTGCATGCCAGAACCTGGCACAGGCCAATACAGTGAACATTCTCTTTGCTCAAGAATTCCTGTGCCCTCTGCTCACCTGCCCGCACAAACTGCTGTGGATGAAGACACAGAGTATTACCATGTGTCAGAAACAAATGAGAGCCATGCCAGAACTTAATCTGTTCTCCTAATATGACCACAAACAGAGAGTTAGAGGAATTAAGGTGACAGATGTTACATCTCTCCGTATATCTCTCTTCTCCCTCTCTCTCCTTTTCTTGTGCTCTCTGCCTGGACCTGAGCTTTCTGCCTTCCCTTGCAGCCAGTGAGTGCCAACCTGGCACTGCCCCTATCACACCTTTCAGCTTTGAAAACACTCCATGGAGAGCCACTGAAAAAAGCATATCTCTGTGAAGGCAAAGTTGGCAGGCAAAAGAGTAAGAAGATACAAGAGACAGCTAACGATGAAAAGATGGAGGGGTGCATGAAAAAGAGAGTGCATGAAATTAATTAGAAGAGCTAGAGACAAACAAACTTATCTGTTAGAGAGACAGGAGTGTGTGGATGAGTGTGTGTGGGGGTGTGTGTGGGGGGATGGGGGGGTTGACAGTATGAAGAGAGAGAACAAGAGAGAAGTTGGCAGAGATTCCAAGGTTTCCCCCAAGAGGGCAATATGGAAGAGATAGAGAGGAAAGGAGGGAGAGCGAGAGAAATAGAACCAGTTCAGAGATAATGAAGACATTTCTACATAAATAACACCAAACATCCTTAAATATCATGTACTTGGACTTCATGCGCCCAGATGTACATACATGTGCCATCTGTGTGCATGCACCAGTCTGTCTTCACGTTCCTACCTCATGTGCTCCCTCCCCTTCCTTTTTATTTTTTTTTGATAGCCGCAGATTTCAGTATGTTAATGAGCTGGTTATAACCAAAACGTTCGTCAAGCTGAGCTGAGAACACATTAATAGGCAATGAATATGCATGTGAATTTGTTAATTAACTTAATTATTCTGCTGAAAATGCATTCGTCTTCCAAGGGCGTTCTGCAGAGATGGTAACATCCTCAAACCACAGTGCTGGCCTCACCGCAGAGTGGAGATGAGAATCTGTAGCATGATAATCAACACGATGCACTGTATAATGATGTTGAATATCTCTGCACATTGATAATGCACACACTGCAATGTATGATGATGCTGAGTATCTGTGTATATTGATAATGAACACACTGCACTGTATAATGATGTTGAGTATTTCTGTATATTTATAATAAACACACTGCACTGTATAATAATGCTGAGTATCTGTGTATATTAATAATGAACACACTGCAATGTATAATGATGCTGAGTGTCTCTGTACATTGATAATGAACACACTGCAATGTATGATGATGCTGAGTATCTGTGTATATTGATAATGAACACACTGCACTGTATAATGATGCTGAGTATTTCTGTATATTTATAATAAACACACTGCACTGTATAATGATGCTGAGTATCTCTGTACATTGATAATGAACACACTGCAATGTATAATGATGCTGAGTATCTCTGTACAATGATAATGAACACACTGCACTGTATAATGATGCTGAGTATTTCTGTATATTTATAATAAACACACTGCACTGTATAATGATGCTGAGTATCTCTGTACATTGATAATGAACACACTGCAATGTATAATGATGCTGAGTGTCTCTGTACATTGATAATGAACACACTGCAATGTATAATGATGCTGAGTGTCTCTGTACATTGATAATGAACACACTGCAATGTATAATGATGCTGAGTATCTCTGTACATTGATAATGAAAATAATGCACTGTATAATAAGAATGAAAACACTGCAATGTATAATGACAATGCTAAGTGAATCTGTATATAGACATGCCCGCAACAGAGGAGGAACAGAGACAGTAAAGGGCATACATGACAGGGTGAAAAGGTGAACTGGTCGGCAGGGGTTAACTATTGTAATGTAGCATGGTCAGTCCTTGCACTTACCTTATTGGCCCAGAGGATGGTGTGACGGGGAGGGGCGGGAGTATAGTTGTCCGGAAGGGGAGAAAAACATTGAAAGAGCATCTGCCATCCCATGCGGTGCTGGTACCTGCATCAGAAATTAGACCGTTTAATAGATAAACTTAGGGCTGTGGCTGATATCCATGGCTCAGATTGGGTTCAGAGCCAGGTTGCAACCACTCTGCAAGGGGTTCAGCAGAGACCCCTGCGAACGGGGCCTTCCACTTCACCTGCTCGGAGGTCTCGGCCTCTGGAGCGCTTTAGTCCAGTTCAGACCCCTAGGGCTCAGTGCCGGTTAGGGAGCCCACAACTGTAAATTCGCTACCTCCAATAATGGGATTTTTAAGGCAATATAACAAAATATATATATAAAAAAATATATTTATTGATACAGCAAAAAGAAAAAGAAAAAAACTGTTTATACACATTGTACATATATTCCATATAAAAAGTATATATAGGACATTCACATATAGTGGATCATAGAGGAGTGGTCATTTCAAACTACAGATCAATGAAGAGACAGAGATTACGACTCTAGACGGTAGGTAGTTGAAATAATTCCAACATGTTTTGAAAAGTGCATATATAAATTCTTCCTCAGGGAAGCCACTCTTTAAAGACATAAAATATAACATCAGTGCAAAAGAAACAAACACGTTTATTTAAACATATAAATATATATATAGGTAGGCATATATATAAGGAACGCCCCTATACCCATACTTACATATCAAATTGATGATCCAGGACACAGACATATAACCAACCCAGGCAAAAAACTCAATGGAATAATGGTCACTTTCACCACAAAGAGGAGCGCAAGAGTAAGAAACTCAACACGGATGTATAAAATGCTCCGCCCATTGAAACAGTCCCAGAGCAGACATCCATTTGCCTTATGTGACAGAACCCACTGTCACTGTGTGTTTTGGAAGGGGCTCTGCGTTGGCCTCCTACCCACAGACTATGGCCCAGAATGGACTTGGGAGAGACTTGGGGACAAAGTGCCATTGAGATAATGCGATGTAATGCTGCATCCCTTCTCCCCCCCCCCCCCCCCCTCTTGTTGCTGTGTTAATTGTGTTGGGTCATGGCATGTAGACGAAAGGTCTGGACTGGAGACATCTCCCAGCAGGGGATCTGTTAGGAGGGGCTGCCTGCTTATCATAATCCCTTTGTGTTTCAACTGTAGCTGTTTGAATACACAAGTGTTGAGTTTCCATTGGTTCTTCCTTGTCCCCTACCCCCTCTATGACAAGGCTAAGGGGGTGTCCCCAACTGTGTTTAAAAGTGTATGTTTGAAACTTAATAAACAGTTTATGCTCTGGATGTTTAACCCTCCACACCTGTGTGGCTTGTCTCGTGATTGAGGGGTTAAGGGCTGGTTATGGCGAATCTGCAGGCTGCGGGTGCATTTGGAGGACAGGAGACACAGGTCTGGCGGAGATTCTCAGAAGAGGCATCAGAGATCCGTCACAGTGGTGGAAGCAGTGGGAAGTCTCCTGCAGTCCAGGACATCCAAATCACCACCGGGATGCAAGATCCGGGCAGCCATCGAGAAGCAATACGGGGACCAGCCAGCATGAGAGCGGAGTTCGGGAGGAGGCTGCAAGGCATGCGGAAGCAACATCGGGGACCAGCGACAGAGCACACCATGCTCGGCTGGGAGGATGTGATCCGCCGGCAACTCTGGCAAGAGATGCTAAGCCACGAGCGGCACCATCAGGGGAAGATCCTTCCCTCCTCTACAGAGATGTACTGGACGCAGTACCGTGCACGAGAGGTGTTTCTGAGGGAACAACCGCGAGATGATTGGAAGACGGAGCTCGGAAGATTGGTCCGGGAGGAGATGAGGCTGGACACCAGCTACAGAGCCCTCCGGTGGTTTGCGGCTCAACTGTGGCCAGGTACAGCAGATGGCAGCCCGACAGAAGGCGTTGGCTACGGCAGCGTGGGGCTGCTCCATAAAAAAATGTACAGAGACCCAGACTTTGGGAGCATCGAGGAGTGACGGCTGGAAGACATCATGGACTTCCGAGATGAGGTGCTGGACCTCCCAGAAGAGGCATGTGACCTGGAGGAATTGGAGTTCCTGGTTGAGCAGGAATGGAAGCTCGAGATTGCCTACAAGCGGCTGTTTGACGGTGATCAGCAGCCCGGCATGGCTCACGTTGCCTGGGACTGTCTGGGAGAAAAAGCGGACAGTCGCGAAGATGCAGAGCAAATGGGGCCAGGGGTACCCCTACGTTTTCCCGTTCTAACCACAATGGAAGAAGCGGCGATGATACAGAGGGCACTGCGAGTGCTTGAATGCCGGAAGGCATCGGAGGTTCCCCAGGCAGCGAGACAAGCTAATGGCATAAAAGTCTCAGAAGGGGGAGTTGAGACGGGCGCTGGAAGGCTGGTAGATGGGGACCAGCAGCAAGTCCAGAGTATCGCATCCGGTGTCCCAGCAGAAGCGCTGGCTACAGGGCAGAGTGCCGCTGGCCTCTGCCCACTCTCACAGTTAGATCCAGGGAGTCTGGGACATGACCTCAGTAAGCTGTTTCCCCAGCAGAAGATATCCCCACCGGGAGTGGAGAAAGCCATTCTCCCTCCCCAGCAATTAGACACTACCCCAGTGTTTATATCCCCAGCAGAAGCGCTGGCGACGGAGCAGAGTGCCGGTGGCCTCTGCCCACCCTCAGAATTGGATCCGGAGAGTCCGAGAGATGATCTTCGGGAGCTGTTTCCCCAGCAGCGGAAATCCCCACCGGGAGTGGAGAAAGCCATTCTACTTCCCCAGCACTTGGACACTACCCCAGTGTTTATCCCCCCAGCAGAAGCGCTGGCTATGGGGCAGAGTGCCGCTGGCCCCTGCCCAGCCCTCAGTATGTTTTTGGAGGGTTTGGGAGATGGCCCCTGTCAAAAGTTGCCCCAGCAGCTGGTCACAGAACCGGGAGGGGAAAAAACCCTTCCCCCTCTTCAGCGGCTGAATATCTTTGCATATGTCCCCCCAGCAGAAGCGCTGGCTACGGGGCAGAGCGCTGTTGGTCTCTGCCCAGCATCAGAAAAAGAGATGGAGAGTCTGGGAGATAGTCCCTGCAAGATACCTCCTCAGCGGCTGGTAACTACACCAGGAGAAGAGCAAGTTCCTTTTCTTCCCCAAAGGCCTAGCACTACCAGCCTACACTCCCTACCAGCTGAAGCGCTGGCATCGGGGCAGAGGATTATTCAGCTCCCCCCAATACATGCAACCAGGCCCCGGATCACGGGAGTGCGGACAGGCAGTCCTGCTCTAAAGCGGCTGTTTTTATTCACAGGAGACCGTATGTGCGGTTTTGCTCCCCAGCGCCAGAGTCGTACTGTTTCTTTTTCTGTTTGCCTGGGGTGGGAATTTGTGACTAATGCAGGTCCAGACCAGTTGAGGGTCAAGGACCTGGTTAGTCTGTTTTTAAAAGGGGAGAAATGTGACAGAACCCACTGTCACTGTGTGTTTTGGAAGGGGCTCTGCGTTGGCCTCCTACCCACAGACTATGGCCTAGAATGGACTTGGGAGAGACTTGGGGACAAAGTGCCATTGAGATAATGCGATGTAATGCTGCATCCCTTCTCCCCCACCCCCCCCCCCTCTTGTTGCTGTGTTAATTGTGTTGGGTCATGGCATGTAGACGAAAGGTCTGGACTGGAGACATCTCCCAGCAGGGGATCTGTTAGGAGGGGCTGCCTGCTTATCATAATCCCTTTGTGTTTCAACTGTAGCTGTTTGAATACACAAGTGTTGAGTTTCCATTGGTTCTTCCTTGTCCCCTACCCCCTCTATGACAAGGCTAAGGGGGTGTCCCCAACTGTGTTTAAAAGTGTATGTTGGAAACTTAATAAACAGTTTATGCTCTGGATGTTTAACCCTCCACACCTGTGTGGCTTGTCTCGTGATTGAGGGGTTAAGGGCTGGTTATGGCGAATCTGCAGGCTGCGGGTGCATTTGGAGGACAGGAGACACAGGTCTGGCGGAGATTCTCAGAAGAGGCATCAGAGATCCGTCACACCTTATATATCCCCATAATAGAAAAAATGGCGCCAAATGAGACCTTAATTGTAAACAAGCCTCAGCTGGGGCACTTATCCGTCAATGGATAACAACACATGAATACAAAAAGTGGGCTGTCAGGGCAGGATCTGGGGATGAAACACCAATCATCTCCATCCCCTAGAGCAGAGTGTCAAAAGCGGCGTCGCCGTAACCCAGACGATGGCGTCCACTCTGCCTTCCACCAGCGGAGCTTCGACGCCATCACCACGGCAATGGCGACGTCGCAACCAAGGAGACGGCGCGGGCCCCATCAAAACAAAAGGCAACACCGCCATCCACTCGCTGAAGGGGCGGAGGCCCCACGTGACCACAACAAAGTGGCTCTAAATCCATAACCGGACATAGCTCCACTGAAAGTGAGGCTAGGTACACGGAAGGGAGGAAAATGAGCGCTGCTGCCATAGCAACGACGCCGCTGCTCTCCCACCGTCAATCGGCTAGTGGTAGAGCCAATAGACATGGAAAAAGAAAACCACCTTTGTGTCAATGATATAAGCCCAAGAGTGCCGGAAAAATAAATAAAATAAAACCCACCCAGAAAAAAAAAAAAATCCGGGGGGGTTTATTTTCTTAATTAGTGAAATGAACTTGTGCTGTAACATTGAAAACAGCGCTGTCATTTACCAACCCAAGCCCATCCCACATAAAGGAAAATTATCCGGCAACAAAGTGCCAGACCTCCCAGTGGGGGCCTGGATAAAAACATTGCAAATCATCGGCGGTGTTATGGCCCTCATCACCAAGAATGGTGAATAAGAGAGGCGGCAGGGGAAAGGAACAAGCGGTCAACCTGGGAAATAGAAAAAGAGAAAAACCCATTATAAGGACCTAATCCCCTGACACCCTGCTAAATCCCCATATGGATGTAAAAGTGATTAGCGGAATAATAAGATGCCCACTGCCACAAAGACATCCCTATTGGCCAGTTAGCATTTAAGGCCAAGTGCCGTCTAAGGCCATAATGGGAAGAAAGATTAGATGTAACATAATGGGTACCAACCATACCACATGCCAATCCAGAGTATGCCAATCTGGTGTGGTATGTGTACCCTAAGGCAATAAACTAAAACCACTCGACACAAAAAGAGAACCCTAGGGTATGCTATTCCGGGTGGCAGGAAGAATGTACATCTATATATATACATCCCTCTCATCACCCCCACAGCAGACCCAGGGACGCCCACACATATCTATCAGTGGGCTTACGTGTGCCGGGAATGCGGTGATGACCAACCATGGTTATACGCCAGAGATTCAGTAAATTCAGTAAACAAAACAAATAACACAATAATAATAAACATAAAAAAGTAGAAAAAACCCTATATTTATATAAGTTAAAAGAAGCACCCCATCTAGTGTGATCTAAGACCAAGAGAAAAGAGAAAATAAAGAGAAGCCAGAAGGAGAAAAATAAGTGAATCCCCTCGAATATAATGACAGAGGAAAAAGATAAAACCAGTAAAGCTTCAAGTGAGGAAAAAATTGGGAAAGAAACTGTGCTATGGGTTCTAACAAAGCAAATAAGCCAAACACTTACTACAGGTTAAATTAATAACCCAAAGGGGCAGCAGCAACTATACCGTGTACAACAGTGAAATTTTTTTAGGAAAGCAAAAAAGCTGCGCGTACCAATAAACATGTAATACCTTGATATGTGGAAACTCACTTTAACTGAGACCCCTTGTGACGGGGAACAAATGCTTAAAATAAACTCCGATGTAGTATCTAGTCGATCTAACGGCTAGCAATGACCTATATATTGGCATAAAAAACACCCAGTGATAAACCTGTCAAAGGTAATAGTATCTTAAGTGAACCACATAAAGTGAAGAGTGAAAGCATATATTAACTAAATATGCAAAAGCATCCAACAGTAAAATTCATGTGATGGTGAAAAGTTCAAGTCAAAATAATAGTAATGACCAATGCAATGATGTGGCCAAACGACATTGCTACAAAATGCCCTCTGTTATTTTTACTGTCATAGACCGGGTACATATACCCATGAGAGGAGGGGACTGGAACAAGACATTATTACAGCGCGAAATGCGCTGGATCAAATATCTAGATGCCACTACCCCCCCAGGTCTCAATGAGACTGAGAGTTTTAGGCCATTTCTTGATGGTTTCAGCTCAGGTAAAACTGATTAATTTCTGGAACACATAGACTGGGTCCATTAGGCGACATAGTGCCTTGTTGAGACTGGTTCACTTGAAGCTTTAGGAAAGCAAAAAAGCTGCGAGTACCAATAAACATGTAATACCTTGATATGTGGAAACTCACTTTAACTAAGACCCCTTGTGATGGGGAACAAATGCTTAAAACAAATGCCGATGTAGTATCTAGTCGATCTAACGGCTAGCAATGACCTATGTATTGGCATAAAAAACACCCAGTGATAAACCTGTCAAAGGTAATAGTATCTTAAGTGAACCACATAAAGTGAAGAGTGAAAGCATATATTAACTAAATATGCAAAAGCATCCAACAGTAAAATTCATGTGATGGTGAAAAGTTCAAGTGAAAATAATAGTAATTTAGAAAAACAGTCCAATAGGGGTGTTTGTAATTCGAAAGTAGGAAACACTTGAGATCGTGTGGGATGCTGTTATAGAGTGACTCGACATCTACTGTCACCAGTATTGCCGATTCTGGGACTTCCAACATTTGGAGTAAATGAATCGTATCCTTTGTATAGGATGCCAATTCTAAGACGTGCGGTCTAAGATGGTCGTCTATAACTTGGCTGATTCCCTCTGATATACTCCCATTCCCCAAGATGATGGGTCTTCCCAGGGGATTTTTTAGATCTTTATGCACTTTTGGTAGTGCGTACATTGTTGGAATACGAGGGTGTCTGGTGCATACAAATTCTAGCATTTCTATGGTAATTGCTCCAAACCTATGAGCCTCATCAATTAGATTATAGAATTCCTGATTAAACTTCTCTGCTAACGAGGCAGAGATTTTACGATAGCAATCTTTGTTGTTAAGAATTTTTAAACATATGGTCTCATACATGGAATTGTCCATTAGGATGATGTTCCCACCTTTATCAGATCCCTTGATAGTAATTTCGACATTGTTTTTAAGGGATTTCAATGCATTATTTTGTTCCACACTGAGATTTTGGGATGATACCTTCAGTTTGTTAATAGTTTGAATTTCTTTGGATGTTAGTTTTACAAACAATGACAGGGCAGGGTTTTGATTAAGTGGGGGAAATATTTTGATTTCCTCTTAAAAACTTTTTTTCTTGGGGCGAGGGTTGTCTTGAGGAACCTCCTCAACACTATCCTCACTGTCAATATCCTCTTCCCAAACATCCATACATGACTAATTTTCTCGCAGAAGCTGATTTAGATCACGAAGGGCCCTGAAATCAGACGCTGTCAGATTAGGCGCAACAGATTCCTGCTGCGTAGATTGTTTTTTGTACATACTTTTAAATAATAATTTCGCTGCAAATAAATTAATGTTTTTTATAGTTTCAAAATTGTCAATAGTCTTATTGGGGCAAAATAAAAGTCCAAGAGAGAGCACTTGGCTCTCCGCAGGTGTAAGTATGTGTGAGGATAAAATAATAATGTTCAATTTTCCTTCACATTTTCCTTCACCGGCATTGATGCTGGCATTAGGTCTTGTGTTAAAGGTGGCGTTGAGAGTTGTGTCAGAATCATTTTGTCTAAAAAATCATTGAGTTGTCTTTGTGTTTTAGGGATTGCTCCTAGATCTTTAGTACTCTTAATCATTTTTCCTTTTCCAATATTGCTATTTTTTGTAGTGTCATTAGTGGTATTGGGATTTCTAGATATACCCCCATTTTTGCCTCCACTTGAGGTGTGCCATTGTTGTGCTTCAGAAGGTCGTTTTTTGTAGCCTGCTGTAATTCTCCATCTAACTCTTGTTGCTTAGCAAAGGGACCTTTCCTCTTTCTCAGGGATCCATCATGATGAGAGGAGACTGAGGAAGAGGAAGCATTGGAAGGTGTATCTGAGTTATAATCTTTTTTATTTTCCTGATTTTTAGAAAAACTTTTATTAAACGTATTACTGTGATTTTTATGCCATTTGTAGACTCGATTCTCGCTGAAAGCGTTTTTGTCCCGCCAATATTTCTTTTCTTTTTTCTGAAGGATCAGTTTCCCATACTCCTTCAGATGATCTCTTAATTTAACCTCCAGGGCAGTATAACCTTCATAAATTTTTAGGGGGACTAGACGAGCATACAAGGCATTAATTTCTATATCAAGGATACTAAGTTGTTGTTTGTATTCATTTTGCAACAAAATCATCACATTTTTTGAACAATGATTCAGATGTGTTTCCCAATTGTTCTTTAGATCATTGGAAATGTGATTCAAAATCGGGAAAATCTGAATCCTCAATCCAATCAGATTGATGTTTTCCCGAATATGGGAGCCCACAACTGGACCCTCCAGGCCCCCGTGCTAAGCGCATGCCAGCTTCTGCAGGAGGCAGTTCTTGTAGGAATCCCTGTCTCAGGCAGAGCCCACAGGAGGGGTGAAACTTAGCGCAGCAGGGCCACCGTCACCTCCTCCATCGTTCAGATACTGGAGCATGAGGCTGCTTCCACTGGCGATGCTCCTGACGGTAGGACAGCACGATGGGGGAGAGCTACACCTGCGGGGGCCGGCCTGTCTCCTGATGTGGCCAGCGGCCCTCCTGATGGTCGCGAGTTGTGGCGGGGGAGGTAAGGCATGTCTGCCCGTGGTGCCAGGAAGAGGGGAGCGAATACCTCCGGGTCCTGGCCAGGGCCTGGGAGAGTGGATGGAGCAGTGGCGAACAGGGATGACATCAGCGGGAGGTGGAGCTCCGGAGTCCTGGCAAGCTTGCACAGCAGGGATCGCCTGCTGCTGTGGAGGAAAGGGGCAGAGCTGCTGGCTGAAGAAGATGGGTTTCTAGTCCTGAAGTGGTGCAATGGGAGGGTAAAGTGAGTAGTTCGGAAGATGGAGAGCTGGAGGAGGAGAGCCGTGCTGCGTCAAGGGAATCGGGATCTGCGGCTGGGGGGGTCCATGGCTCTGAGCAGCCTGGTGAGTCTCATGTAAATGCTTTGCCTTTGTTTTCTCCCTCTGTTTTTTCGGGGTCAGAGGTCAGAAGCCCTGGGGACGGTGGGTGCGCAAACACCTGGGGTGAGCGGGAGTGAAGTGTTAGCGAGTCTGCGGGAGTTGCTGGGCAGGTTGGAAGCACCCTGTCCACATGGGACCCGCCGGGTGGATGAGGGGCGGCGGTACCGGGACCACTCCCCCACCAGTGGTGCAGGTCATGGCTTGCAGACTGAGGGTGCCGAGCCTGGGCCTGTAGTCCAGGAGGCATTTCGCAATAAAAAGGTTTGCTTTCACTGTGATAATATGGGTGTGGTGTTAGTGATTAATTCTACATCGGCCTCTTCTCCACCAGTGGTGTGCCTTTTGCGACATTTGGTTTTACTCTGTCTTCGCTAAAATGCTTTCATCTATGCTGTACATGTTCCGGGAGTTTGCAACAAAGTGGCAGATACTTTGTCTCGATTTCAGTGGGACGAGTTTTGCGTGTTGGCACCAGCAGTGGAGCAGCATGGGATGCCTTGTCCCCAGCGGCTTTGGAGGATCGCTTTAGAGTCGACCGCTGGATTGATTCGGGATTCGTTGAGTTCTGCAACTTGGGAGGCATACTCAAGGGCCTGGAAGGAATGGATATCTTTGTTGAATGAGGTAGGAGGTAGGGACCCTGGGGAGGATTTTTCTTTGCTGGTCCTTTATTTGGTGAGTCGAATTTTTGAGAGGGATGTATTGGCTTCCGCGGTGGATAGGAAATTGGCGGGCCTGGCCTTTTTGTTTCAAATTGCTTGGGGTGTGGGATTTTACTAAGGTGTTTGCAGTCCGACAGGCAATGAAAGGGTATCGTAAGGGTCACCGAACAGGTGATTCCCGGCGCCCGTTGTCTTTTTCAGTAATACGTGCTATCTTGGGACAGTTACATGGGGTGGGCTTTTTTTGGGGCCCTTCACATTAGCGAACTGGTCATCCCTTCCAAAATGGGTGGCTGGTGGGGTTGATGGAAGGGGAACGTTTCTTGTTCTGCTTCTTCGGTCAAGATTTGGATTTGACGGACCAGAGTGGCAAGGGTGTGGAGCTTTTTCAGGGTAATGGTCCCTGTTTTTGTCCGGTGCTTGCTTTGGAACGATTCATTCTGGTACGACCACAGACCGGTTGTGCCCTGTTCCTGCACTCGGATGGCTCGTGTCTGTCTAAGTTTCAATTTGTAGCAGTCTTTTGTAAATGCCTGGCGGCTGCTGGGTTTGACCCTCTGGAGTATCCTCGAGTTCAGAGGGTAGTGATAAATGGGGAGTACATGGAATGGTCAGGGGTGGAAAGTGGGGTCCCCCAGGCAGGGCCGCTGATAAGCCAGTACAACTGGCCCTGTTGTACTGGGCCCGGCCAGCAGGGGGGTCTGGGCAATCGGAACAGAGTTCAGAATAAAAAAAAAAGTCACAGGGCTGACCGAGGGAGGAGGAAAGTGTAACTCCAGGAGCCTGGATATCGCCATTGCTCAGATAAGATACCCCTTAGGTCTATGGATAAGAGAGGAGCGGACTTGTGTTCCTGTCAACACCCGAGCCTCCCTCCCCCCTCCTTGGGAAGGACAGAGCAAGCAGGACAACACACCTGAGCTCTCCTCAAGGCAAAGATAACAGATGACAGATTGCATTCTTCTCCTGTGAAGTCACAAATATATCAAGTTTAAATAGAGAATGAATCTGGGGTTCAGAGGGTCTAGACGGACTTCGTGGGTCATATTATGTACTTTAATTTAAATGTGTGGTTTTCTTTTTTTGGGTTGTGTTGTGGGGTGCTGGTGGGTGGGAAATGAGGGAGGAGGGGAGGGTTGGAGGGAGGGTTCAGGGATGGTGTGAAGACTAATAAGGTGTGTTAGAGGGAATATAGGCCATCTTTTTTCTTTTTTTTTTTTTTTTTTTTTTTTTTTTGTGAAGGTGGTGCATACTGACACATACTGACACAAATGATACAAATGATAGTATATATATATAGGCACAGATAATGCTAGGGCCTCAGCCCCCTTTTTTTTTTTTTTTGGGTTGCCCCCATGTAAGGGGGATGTTGATAACAAATAAGTAACGAATAAGTCACTAAGGGGTTTCCTTTTTTTTTTTTTTTTTTGCTTATTGCGAGAAGAAGGATTCTCGCATCACAAATTGATAATCATAGATAGCTATGAGCTCACAGGTATAGGTATATACACTTCTAGTATTTTTTTATAACACTAATTGCAACACGGAGGATGAGGGACATCCTTCTTTCTATTTTGGGTTTAGACTGAATATGAGTGATTGACCCATGAAGAATGGATGAAGGGGGAGACCATCTCGACTCTCCCCTCACTATCGTAGGGGTGTGGGGGGGAGGGGGGAGATAATTGGAGGGGGGGTGGGGGGGGCTTGGGGGCGGATGGGGGGGAGGGGGGAGGACATAAATGAGTTGTTCTCTCTTCCTTCCTTTTTTTTTTTTTTTCTCTCTTCTTTGCCCTCTTTTGTGTTTGTGTTTGTTCTCCTCCCCACCTCTCTTTCCCCCCGCCTGGGGGGGGGGGGGGCGGATGACAGAATATGAAATATAAAATTGGTGATAAATGCAGCTTGAGAAGGAGGCGGGGCGTCCCCGGGGAGGGGAGTGGAGCCTCCCCGCCATTTAGGCTTATCCCCCCATAAATAGTTTTACACCCACTGGGCCATAGGAGGGTGTCTCAGGAAAGGGTGTCTCCCTTAGGGGTTGAAGTAGAGGTAGGGGGAGAAAAAGAGGGTGGGGGGTGGGAGTAGGAAAGTAGGGGAAAGGGGTGTAGAGTAGGGGGGGAGGGGGGGGGTTCCCCTTTTTTTTTTTTTTTTTTTTTTCTTTCTCTTCTTCCGTTGCCCCATCTCTCCATCACCTCCCCTACCGGGGCTTGTTCCCCCCTTTTTCTTTTAGATCTCGTTCCCCCTAGTGGAGGTTGGTAGAGATGGAGGAAATTAGGTTGATATCCATGAATGTGAAGGGACTTAATATCCCTGAAAAAAGAAGGATGCTTTTAAATGACTTAAAACATAGGCACATAGATATAGCTTACATTCAAGAGACACATTTTAGGGCGAGCAGATTTCCTATACTTCAAAACAGATTTTTCCCAACGGTATACCATGCCTCCAACCAAGAGGCAAAATCTAAAGGGGTTTCGATTATGATAGCTAATAGGATCCCGTGGACGCTAATAGAAAAACGAGCAGACGAGAGCGGAAGGTTCCTTTTTCTGAAGGGCTTAATAGGAGGAGTGAAGGTGACACTGGCCACAGTATATGCCCCTAATGTAAAACAAGATGTTTTCCTGAAGAAAGTCCTAACAAACCTAATGGAGTTCTCGGAGGGTAAACTAATTATAGGGGGGGACATCAACATCCCTTTAGATCCAAAACTTGATACGTCCTCAGGGACATCATCCATCCCCCCGGGCATCAGAAGAGGACTATTAAAAAAATTACACGAACTACAACTGGTGGATGCGTGGCGTATTATGCACGAGGGGGAAAGAGATTATACTTTCTTTTCCAATCCTCACCAGTTATATACCCGGATAGACCTCTTCTTGATACCCCATTATTTAATGACCAAAATAACAGAGATATCAATAGGGAATATAGTGTGGTCAGATCATGCCCCGGTTATTTTGTGTATCTCTCTATTTGGCGGGAGGGAAGTTACCGAGAGAAAATGGCGATTAAATGAGAGCCTACTTCATAATCCTGAAATTCAAGAAGAAATAGCAAAAGAAATTCAATTTTATTTTGAAATAAATGAGACTCCGGGAATCAACCCCGCTATAATCTGGGAGGCGCATAAGACAGTGATTCGGGGCATACTGATCAAAGGGGGATCGAGACTAAAGAGAGAAAGAGAAAAACAGGTAAGGGAACTCTTGCAGGAAATACATGACTTAGAATTACAGCATAAGAGGAATCAGACACCCTCCTTGGGAAGACACTTGGGGGATCTGCGACGCCAGATTTCAGATATCCTACGATACAGAGCGAGGAAAATTATACAGAGGGGTAGAAAGACCTCCTATGAACTAGGGGATAAGTGTGGTAAGTTACTAGCAGGTAAATTGAAAGAGAAAACTTCAAATGTATATATACCCCACATAAAAGGAAGGGAAGGGAAACTTATTTCTCAGCCCAAAGAGATATCACAGACATTTGGGGATTTTTATACCTCTCTGTATAATTTGGAGTCAGCACCTATAGCACTATCAGTACAGGAAAAATATATCTCATCGGCGAGATTGCCGAGATTAACGTCTGTAGAGCGGAAGAGATTGGAAGAACCAATCACGAAGGAGGAAATAGAACAGGCGTTAAAAACAATGAAGCCGGGAAAGGCGCCCGGCCCGGATGGTTTTACAGTACTTTATTATAAGAAATTTTCCGCACAACTATGTTCACAGATGGCAAAATTGTTTAATGCCCTTGGCCGAGATGCCACATTCCCTCCAGACTCCCTTTTGGCACACATTACAGTGTTGCCAAAGGAGGGGAAGGATCCTTCGGAATGTGGCAGCTATAGACCTATCTCACTTTTAAATGTGGACCTGAAGTTATATACCAAGCTTTTGGCAACTCGGATTCAGCCTCTGATGAGCCGGTTGATAGATCGAGACCAGGTAGGATTTATTCCCTCGCGGGAAGCGAGGGATAATACTACTAAAATTTTAAATTTGGTTTATTACGCTAATAAGTCAGCAATCCCCAGTGTCTTCTTAAGTACTGATGCCGAGAAGGCTTTTGACCGGGTGAGGTGGTCCTTTCTGTTTGATGTACTGAGATCTGTGGGCATGGGAGACCGGATGATCTCATGGATCAAAAGTGTATATAGCTGCCCGAGGGCAGAGGTGAAAGTAAACGGAGTATTTTCTAGCCCCTTTAAAATGGCGAATGGTACTAGACAGGGATGCCCTCTCTCCCCTTTGTTATTTACCTTATCAATAGAACCTCTGCTAAATAAAATCAGGCAAAATAGAGATATCCAGGGTATAGAGATCGGAAATCGAATCCATAAAGTCTCCGCTTATGCGGACGATTTGTTGTTCTCCATGTCTGCACCACACATCTCGATCCCCAATCTCATGAAAGAATTTGAAATGTATGGTAAACTGTCGAATCTAAAGATAAATTATTCAAAATCTGAAGCAATGGGAGTCGCTTTAAGAAAGGGAGACCGTGAGGTATTCCAACAAAACTTTAATTTTAGGTGGGTAAGAGAAAAAATGAAATATTTGGGAACGCTTATCCCACCAAACATAGGTAAGACATATGAGGTAAACTTTCCGGGGTTACTGGAACTAGCGAGGAGGCAATTGGACAAATGGCACCAGGATACGCATTCCTGGTTTGGCCGATGCAATATTATTAAAATGAACATTCTGCCCAAATTTTTATATTTATTTCAAGCCTTACCAATTTCAATACCGGGAACCTTTCTTCGCCAAATAGATTCTTTATTTATAAAGTTTATATGGGCAAAGAAACGCCCCAGGATAGCAAAAAGTATCATGATGTTACCTAGGAGTGTTGGTGGAGTAGCGGTCCCAAACATAGTGAGATATTACCACGCAGTTCACTTGGGGAGGGTGGTGGATTGGTGCAGACATGGAGAGCTTAAGGCATGGGTGGAATTAGAACAGCAAGTTAGCGAGATACCTCTGCAGAGAGCACCCTGGTGTATTGATAAAATACCAAGGGAAATCATGAAACACCCTACTATAGGGACTACATTACGCATCAGTTCATCTTTACTCCGAGACCCTAGGATCTCATCGGAGGACTCACCACTATTCCCAGTATTGGGAAACCCGGGGTTCCCTCCAGGGACAGAAGAAGGTGCTTTCAAAAATCTAAAAGACAAAGGTTTATTTCAGGTCTCACATTTTTTGCAAAGGGGGGCCTGGCCTACTATTGCGATTCTTTCACAAAGAGGGGGTCCCTTTGAGTTAAATTGGTGGAGGGCAAGACAGATCAGGAACTTCCTACACTCCCTTGGAGAAGCGGGAAAATATGACCGTCAATTGACGATATTTGAAAAATACTGTGATGGGCATGAACCGATTCCCCGGTTGATCTCCAAAATGTTTGGAATTTTAAATACCCCACGGGAAGACTATGTACCACCCAGTAAGGTTAAGTGGGAGAAGGATCTTAACAGAACCTTTACCAAGGCCCAATGGGGGGATATTATTCACATGTCCCAGAATACGTCAATCTGTACACGATTCCAGGAACTAAATTATAAGATAATGACGCAGTGGTATTACACTCCATCCCCTCTTCTGCCCAACTGTATTTACTTTTAATGTTTGAATGGAAAAAAACGAATAAAAAAAAACAAATATGAAAAAATTAAAAAAAAAAAAAAGATGGAAATCAGGGCTATGGAAGACCTAGTTGCATTTGGTCAAAACAAAATAGAGAGCTATAATAAAACCTGGGGAGGGTGGAATAAATTTATGGATTCGGAGGAAGGAAGGAGATTGCCCTGTATCTCAACAGGACAGATATGGTGAAAGTGAAAGTAAAATGCCTGAACATGTTAAGAATATGATGAAACTTTTCAGGTACTACACTCAGATGCATTTCACAATAAGTCCCAGTATATTCCCAACATATTTATAAAGTTGAGCATTAACAGCAAAGAATATATATATATATACAGGGCCGCTGATAGGGCAGTACAGGTAGGGTTGCCACCTGTACGGGATTCACCCGGACAGTACGGGAATTGAATCATGTGCCCGGGATTCAGCTTGCCTTATCCCCGGACACATTATTTATTCCGGGCTGTGGCTGAGAAGCTTCTCACTGCAGCAGTGCCGAATACTAAACTTTTCAGACGCCCCCTTGCTAACCCCTCCCATATAGGGAGTGTGGGCAGGGAAAGTTAAATTTCTTCAGCCGTGGGGCACTGGGCGATTCCATCCTTTGTACCGTGTTTTTGCAGTGGCTATGCACGTTGTGCAGGGAACATTATGCTGCTGGCTCGGAGGATGCTGAGTGCATGAGTGAAGAAAGTGTGGTCTGGGGCATGCACCAGGGAAGGTAAGGGTGAAGGAAGCCACATGCCATGTCTTGTACTCTGTGCAATAAACTCATAGCACTGTGTACAATATACTACTGAGCTGCCACTTGAAATATTATAAATACTTAAAGAGGAAGTAAACCCTCTTGTATAACTTTAGCTTACAGGTAAGCCTATATTAAGGCTTACCTGTAGCTAACAGGGATATCTCCTAAACCTGCACGGTTTAGGAGATATACCTGTATTTGCATGTGCCGACGTCATGCGGCACATGCGCACTAGCGAAAACTGAAGCATCGGCGCTATATGCCGATGCTTCAGTTGTTATATGCCGCTCTCGTGCGCATGCGCGTGACGTCATCGCGGCTCCGGCGAATCACAGCGCCGGAGCCGCAATACCCGGAAGTCACTCCGGGAGAAGATGTCGGCGGTCGTAGGGGGAGAAGAGGACCGATGCCGAGGCTTCGATTTCAGGTATGTGATGCATAATTAGCTAGTATGCTATGCATACTAGCTAATTATGCCTTTGTCTTGCAGTTTTTTTTTTTTTTTTCGATTTTCTCAAGAGGGTTTACTTCCTCTTTAAGGTTGCTGCTAACATCCAAATGTATTCCCACATTCCAACTAAATATGCAAAGATTAATGGTGTTGCACTACCCTTAACCCAGGTGCAAACACATATTTTAAATAAAGTGTATAAAAAAGTGATATTTGTATGCACAATCCCAGTGCATTAAATCTATAAATACCAAAAAAAAAAAAAAAAACTCTAAAATATTATCTAAAACATAAATGCACGTCACAGTATACATCAAAATGCGGTGCACACTTCCATATAAACCTCTTAGGACCTCTACCTCGACCTCTACCTCAATGACAAGACCATTTAACCCACTCTAAAACAGTCCCCATGTGAGACTTACTAGTGCTGCAGAAATCTACATAGATCCCTAGCTGCCCTTCAACACACCCCTTTCTGCCCCTATTTTGAAAGCTATGGCTGCGGTGCCCTACTAACATGTGCTTGTACTCAAGATGTTTAATAGTCCCTATTACTGCAGAGATCAGTAAGTAGGTCTGCAAACAATATACTAAAAATGCGACTCTATACTCAATGCACTGGCCCCAGACCTAACTGTCCCTCTGCCCCAACTGCAAATCTCAGACCAGATTATGTAGTTCTATTTCTTCGTTTAGGCCCTTGGGAGCCATGGTGTCCAAGGTAAAGATCCAATAAGCTTCCCTTTTGCATAAAAGCTGGTACTTTTTTCCGTTATCTAGCTCATTCGGCATAGCCTCAATGCCAAAAACTCTAAGACCTTCGATGCTACTACCATGAGCCTCTTTAAAGTGCCTGGGTACGGAGTATTTGTCTTTTTTCGTCAAGATATTGCTCCTATGCTCATTCATCCTTGTTCTCATCTGTCTTGACGTGCGACCAATATAGAGGTGGCCACAAGGGCACAAAAGCCCGTATATGACATATGGGGTCCCACAGTTGATGAACTGTTTGATCTTGTGTAGTTTCCCATCTGCACCTATTAGTTCTTTCTTTCTGTGGTGCATGTATAGGCAGTTCCCAGATTGGAAGTTCATAGCAGTGGACGTGTTCATCCATCCATGTTTTTGCCTGTACCGTGTACTCGTTTGTGAGTAGTAACTTTGCTGTTTTTATCTATTTTAATAAAGCCTTTTTAGTGGTAATGCACAAAGGTCGGTGCGCCCTTGTATTTGTAGAATGCAGCTTGATTATTATTGATGATTTACTGCACTGAGATTGTGGATTTAATTATTTTGGATGTTCTTTATGTAATTTACAACAATGGTATATGTATGCAACATGTTCATTTATATTTTAACATATGTGGTAATATTTTGGTGTATATGTTTATTGGTATTTATAGATTTGCAGCATCAGGATTGTGGATTCAATTACTAATTTTTTATATAATCTATTTAAAATATCTGTTTCTACACATGGTTAAGGGGTAACGCAGCACGATTAATCTTTATAAACTCCACTGGATAAATATTTGCAAATTCAGTGATGCATTGTGAAAAAAGTGAAAACAGCTGGTAGGAATGGCTGGTTTATCCAGCTAAAGACTGACTTAGGGCTGCACATAGGCATTAAAACACCCCGTAGATGTTACAGCACCCCATAAACATTAGAGCTCCCATGGATGCTAGAGTTACCAATAGATGTCAGAGCACCCAATAGACAAAGCAAAGGTTAGCATGTTCCATGGACATTAGAGCAACTCAAGAGCAACTCATGGAAATAAGAGTGCCCCATAGATGTTAGAGCACCCCAGGGATGCTATAGTGAACCATAGACAAAGCAACCCTTGGAGGTTAGAGCTCCCCATAACCTTTGGAGCACCCCATGGATGCTACAATAACCCAATAGACAGATTAAGCCATGGATGCTAGAGCACTCTATAGACGCACCCCATGGAGGTTAGAATGCCCCATAGGCAGAGTACCCCATGAATATTAGAGTGACCCATGAACTTTAAAGTGCCCTAATAAACTAAGTAACCCATGGATATTAGAGTGACCCAAGGAAGTTGCAGCACCATGTAGGGTTGCCACCTATCTCTGGGATTCACCAGAACAGACCAGGTTTTGACTAATGTGTCTGGGTTTCAGACCGCCTGAAACCCAGACACGTTATTCAGATTGACCTGTGGCTTCCCAGGTAACAGAGATAGTCACACACAAATCTGTTGCCCTCTGTTAACTGAATTTGGCCACACCCACTGTTCGTCTTGGCGTGTGTAGCGCACCACATTACTATAAGATGTTTAAAGTCTTTTCCAATCCTATAGTGTATACTACATACAAAATTGCCATGCATCTCTAAAGTGTTCAGGTTTGGCATGAAGAAAAGGTGGCAACCCTAAGTACAGGCAGCCCTGTTGTACTGGGCCCGGCCCCCAGCAGCTCCACAGGGGGGCCCGGGCAACTTTACAGTTACTTTCTGGCTATTAAAAATAGAGCTTTCTAAACTTCACCCCTGTCCCCCGCTACTACTTGCTTAGGAAAGGGGGTGTAATTACATTTTCCTGGGCCCCATAAGGTCATCAGAGGGGCCCAGGAGATGAGCGCAGTGGTTGGACTATTTCTTGTTTTTCGGGCGGATGTACATACAACCGCACCGCACATTGCTCTGATTTTTAATTAGTTCTGGCCACCGCTGCTCACTGCCTTCCCTGGCGGAGTGATACTGCGATGCTCCGCTCTGCTGACTGCCAAGACCTCATGTGCCGACTGCAGAGACTGATGTGACTTGTGAGGAAACAGGCAGATCTGTGGCTGACAAGGGAGCAAGAATCCGGACACCGTGGTTGCAGTGCACACAGTGAGTGGAGCACAGAGGATAGAATCCCCACTGTGTATCGCTTACACACAGCATGGCAAGTTAGGATTATCAGCATTATGATACTCAGGCAGCACAGTCAGCATGTGCTCTGTAATCTGTCACAGTGTGTCATATTGCTGTTGGGCGTTTACGGTACTTTGTTATGGCTGTACTGGGTTAGAGTTTGTAACACACAATACAGCCAAAGTCAGAACCCAAAAGCCATTTGACACAGACAGATCCATGACAGAACACATGCTGACTGTGCTGCCTGTGTGATTTTTATAATGCTGGTAAAGACGCAGGGAGATGCTGCTTTACACTTGCATTTGGGGGGCAGTAAACATGTGCCCCCCAACCACCTCCCAACCACTTCCTGTCCAGCGACCTACTGATACATTACTGGTTTGGAAGGGTGATATCTTGATTATCGCTACAGCAATGATCAAGATATCATTTTTTAGCCCCAGCGATTCTGCACAAAGTAAAAGTAATCTTTGTGGCTAAGAAGCCCCTCGATTACTTTTACAGGCAGTCAGTGGAAGGGGGTTCCACCACCATCCCACCACCACTTTTACTGGGCTCTCCAGTGCAATCAGGGGTCCTGTTAAGGATGTGAGTGGCAGCATCTAGTTCCTGGGACACAATAAGGGGAACTGATGTCGTTCCTCCCACTGTGTGACGTCAGAAACCAGAAGCAATTACTGGCTTGAACAAGTGTCTGATCAAACCGATCTGGGTTTGATCAGATGCTTTGGAGGCGAGAGGAAAGATATGGGGTCTAATAGGCCCCCAGATCTCTCCATAAAGGGGACCTGTCACTGCCCCATGCTATCATTAGGGATGCTGTTCATTACTTCTGATAGCAATAAAAGAGATACAAAAAAATGAAAAACAGTGTAAACATTTTTTGGTAATAAAATAAAATTGAAAAAGAAATTAAACCGCCTCTGTCCCCCTGTACTGATAAGCCATAATGATTGTGTGTGCATATGTAAACGGTGACAAATCTGCAGAGGTGGGGACAGGGGAGGGGCCTGGGGTGGGGTTGAGGGCGGGATTAAAGGGGGCCCCGTCAGGTAGGCTGTACGGGGCCCCATGATTTCTAACAGCGGCCCTGTATATATATATATATATATATATATATATATATATATATATATACACACAATACTGCCCATGTCCAGGAAATGAAATAAAGTCCAATCTTGCAGTGTGTGTGTGTGTGTGTGTGTGTGTGTGTGGGGGATAGACTCTTTCACCTACCTGTTTTGTTTCCATGCTACAGCCAGCTGCAGTGTTCTCTTCCTCCACCCCAAAACCTCAGCCTCATCACATTCCATACTGGAACATTAACCCTGTATGGTATGATAAGTGTGAGCAACTGAGGATAGTCAGTAAAACATACACAGGCGATGTGGGGAACCAGTCAGCACTGGAAGAAGCCAGCTAAAGCAAGGAATTAGGTAAAGCTGGGGAAACACACATTAAAATTCAGTTTAGCAGGGATCGGCCAAATTTGGATCTCTGTGTAGCCCTCCCTGTTAGACAGAAGCCAACCATTAGACCACCTTAGTATTTTCATGCTATCCCACATACTGACTCATATCACCATGACCACTTCAAATCACTGAAGTGGTCATGGTGGTTAGAGTGTTCCTTTAATATCTCTCAGAAGAAGTAAACCTCTGTTTCCTGTATACTGTAATATTTCATTTGATCATCATCTAGTTGTGTTAAATTGGTTGGGGGGCTCTCTGTATACACTAGCTTGCCTATATACTCTAGCCCAGGGGTGCCCAACCTTTTGAGGAGCGAGGGCCACTTTATCGACTTGGTAACCGGTCGCGGGCCACAATGAGCATAAAGGGGGAATGGCAGGTCTGTGTCCACTCTACATAAGTAGAGCAGACACGGATGCAACCCGCTCTACCCTAAGGGCCCTCCGACCCGCCCAGACAGAAGGGGACAGATCCCCTTATGTTTTTTTAAGGAGATCGGATTGCAGATAGGCAGGGGTGTAAACGGACACAAGTCCATTTACATCTCCCGCTATAGAGGTAAATGGAGAGTCTGTTTGAGTCCACCTGAAAAACAGACAGGCGGATCCGATCGGACCGGTCATGTGAAAGGGGCCTAAGGCTGCTTTCACACTGATGCACTGCGGTTTACCTGCTCCTCAACTGACCTCAATCTTCACTTCTTCCTCAGGATTCCTGCAGCTGGCTGGTACTGCCGGTGGGTACTGCTGACAGGTGCTCGTACTGCTGGCTGGTACTGCTGGCGGGTACTGTTGGCTGGTACTGGTACTGCTGGCTGGTACTGGTACTGCTGACTGGTAATACTGGCTAGTACTGCTGGCAGGTACTGGTACTGCTGGCTGGTACTGGTACTGCTGGTGGTTATTGCTCACTGGTACTGCTGGCTAGTACTGCTGGTGGGTACTGGTACTGCTGGCTGGTACTGATGATTGGTACTGCTGGCGGGTACTGGTACTGCTGGTGGTTATTGCTCACTGGTACTGCTGGCTAGTACTGCTGGTGGGTACTGGTACTGCTGGCTGGTACTGGTACTGCTGGCGGGTACTGGTACTGCTGGCTGGTACTGATACTGGTGGCTGGTACTGCTGGCTGGTACTGGTACTGCTGGCTGGTACTGCTGACTGGTAATACTGGCTAGTACTGCTGGTAGGTACTGGTACTGCTGGCTGGTACTGGTACTGCTGGTGGTTACTGCTCACTGGTACTGCTGGCTAGTACTGCTGGTGGGTACTGGTACTGATGGCTGGTACTGGTGGCTGGTACTGGTACTGCTGGCTGGTACTGATACTGGTGGCTGGTACTGCTGGCTGGTACTGGTACTGCTCGTTTATACTGCTGGCTGGTACAGATGACTGGTATGGATGGTGGGTACTGGTACTGCTGGCGGGTACTTCTGGCTGGTACTGGTACTGCTGGTTTATACTGCTGGCTGGTACTGATGACTGATATGGATGGTGGGTACTGGTATAGCTGCCGAGTACTTCTGGCTGGTACTGGTACTGCTGGTTTATACTGCTGGGTGGTACTGATGACTGGTACGGATGGTGGGTACTAGTGCTGCTGGCGGGTACTTCTGGCGGGTACTGGTACTGTTGGTACTGGTACTGCTGGCTGGTACTGCTGGTTGGTACTGGTGGTTGGTACTGGTACTGCTGGCTGGTACTGGTACTGATGATTGGTACTGCTGGCGGGTACTGGTACTGCTGGCTGGTACTGATACTGGTGGCTGGTACTGATACTGGTGGCTGGTACTGCTGGCTGGTACTGGTACTGCTGGCTGGTACTGGTACTGCTGGCTGGTACTGGTACTGCTGATTGGTACTGGTACTGTTGTTTGGTACTGGTACTGCTGGCTGGTAATGGAACTGATACTGGTTGCTGGTACTGATACTGGTGGCTGGTACTGATACTGGTGGCTGGTACTGATGGCTGCTGTCCCAGATCGCGGGTTCCTGTGTCCCGATCCGCCATCCCCGAGCATTATTGTGACAGAAGCATGCAGCTGCAGTAGAGAGTAGAGCTGATGCTTCCTGTCACAGGCGGAGTACATTTGGTATCACTCCGCCTGTGAAGGAGCCGGCGCTATACAGGAAGCATCGGCTCTGCTTCCTCTAGCGGCGGCTCCATTCTTCACATTAATGCTCGGAGATGGTGGGTCGGGAACCCGCGATCTGGGCTTGCCGACCCGCCATCTCAGAGCAAGACATGGCGGGCCACATCGGAGGGTGCCGTGGGCCACATGTGGCCCGCAGGCCAGTGGTTGGGCACCCCTGCTCTAGCCTGTCTACATACTCTAGCCTGTCTATATACTCTAACCCAGGTAGGCTGTACGGGGCCCCATGATGTCTATAAGCTGCCCTGCCCCCGGTGTTCTGTCGTGGGACTAATCCTATTTAATTTGTTCATAAACTACCTAGAGGATGGGGTAAACAGTTCAATCTCTGTATTTGCAGACGATACTAAGCTAAGCAGGGCAATAACTTCTCCGCAGGATGTAGAAACCTTGCAAGTAGATCTGAACAAATGAATGGGGTGGGCAACTACATGGCAAATGAGCTTTAATGTGGAAACATTTTAAATAATGCATTTGGGTGGCAAAAATATAAATGCAATCTATACACTGGGGGGAGAACCTCTGGGGGAATCAAGGATGGAAAAGGACCTTGGGGTCCCAGTAGATGACAGGTTTAGTAATGGCATGCAATCCCATGCTGCTTCAAGCAAAGCCAACAGAATCATGGCACACATTAAAAAGGGGATTAACTCCAGAGATAAAACAATAATTCTCCCACTCCAAGACTCTGGTCCGGCCTCACCTGGAGTATGCTGTCCAGTAGACATGTGCACAACAAAAAAAATTGTTTATTTTCGTTTCGTTTTTTTTCGTTTCCGAAAAAAAATAGTTTTTTTTCGTTTCGTTTTTTTCGTTTCCATTGATTCGTACATTCGTAAGTCGTCGGTGTTCGGATTCGTAACGATTCGTACATTCGTAAGTCGTCGGTGTTCGTATTCGTAACGATTCGTACATTCGTAAGTGTTATTTTTTCGTTGATTCGTTTTTTCGTTAGTTTAATTTTCGGACGCATTCGTATTTATTCATACATTTCGTTAGTTTAATTTTTGGACGCATTCGTATTTATTCGTACATTCGTAACATTCGTAGATTCGTAATCGTAGCATAATTCATAATTTTATGTAATGTGTATGCTATTATTACATTTTAATAATTTACGAATCGAAAAAAAAAGTTGCGAATCGTAAAAAAAAAGTTACGAATCGAAAAAAAAGTTACGAATGTACGAATTTTTTTGTTCAATAGAGACACGGAAAATTACAAATCGGAAAAAAAAAAAAAAAAAAGTTACGAATCGAAAAAAAAAGTTACGAATCGAAGAAAAAAGTTACGAGCACTGAACTTATTCTCTCTGGAGAAGAGATTCTTGAGTAGGGATGAGCCGAACACCCCCGGGTTCGGTTCGCACCAGAACCTTCGAACGGACCGAAAGTTCGCGCAAATTTTCGAACCCTATTCGTTATAATGGGCGCGAACCTTCGAAATCAAAATGGCTAATTACAACGGCCAATATGCATGTTAATGTCATAAAACAGGTTTGGGGACCCGGGTCCTGCCCCAGGGGACATATATCAATGCAAAAAGAACTTTTAAAAACTAACGTTTTTTCGGGAGCAGTCATTTTAATGATGCCTAAAGTGAAAAAAAAAAGTGAAATTTTCCTTTAAATATGGTACCTGGGGGGTGTCTAAAGTATGCCTGTGAAGTGGCATGTGTTTCCCGTGTTTAGAACTGTCCCTGCACAAAATGACATTTGTAAATGAAAAAAAGAAGCCATTTAAAACCACTTGCGGCTTTAATGTCATGTCTTTTCCTGGCCATATGGCTGAAAATCCTTGCGAAATATGGCATGGCTACCCCATCACCCCCCCCCCACCACCACCCCAGCCCCTTTGGGTCTTGTATGGATATTAAGGGGGACCCCGCACCCAAAATAAAACCCTATACCTACAACCCTATATACTCTGAACAGCAGTATACAGGCGGTGAAAACAAGACACGGACTGTAGGTTTGTTCTTAAGTAGAATCTGAACAGGTACATTATGAAGTGTAGCTCCATCCCCAAAAAATAAATTTTTAAGCTTTTTGGAGAACATAGGGAGGGGTTATCACCCCTGTAACATTTGCTGTCTTTGCACATCTGTTCAGAACATTTCACCTCACTTTCCGTCCCAATGACAAATGTTTTTGGAAAAGTGGGGTTTTAATTGAAACAAGGATTGGTGATAAAGCATCAGTAGAGAGGAGATACCTTTTTCCCAAATTAAATCTAACAGGATCGAATTTCCCTTCCTAGGGGTAGATTTCCTCTCACTTCCTGTTTTCTCTTTCCGTTTGCAAGTAGGAGTCGTTTGTAAGTTGGATGTTTGAAAGTAGGGGCCTGCCGTATATACTCTGCAGAAATTTGCCCCATTAGATGTTGGTGTAGCCACAAGACTGTAAGCCCTCACAGTTACTCTTGGTGGGCACAGGAATGGGCCCTGCTGTGAGTTATTAGATCAAGATTTGTAATTGCAAGCACCTGTTGAACAGGGCAGAAAAATTGGGCCTTTTGGTGGTGGTGGTGGACGGTGTTGCCACAAGACTGTAAGCCCTCACAGTTACTTTGGTGGGCGCAGGAATGGGCCCTGCTGTGAGTTATTAGATCAAGATTTGTAATTGCATGCACCTGTTGAACAGGGCAGAAAAATTGGGCCTTTTGGTGGTGGTGGTGGTGGACGGTGTTGCCACAAGACTGTAAGCCCTCACAGTTACTCTTGGTGGGCGCAGGAATGGGCCCTGCTGTGAGTTATTAGATCAAGATTTGTAATTGCATGCACCTGTTGAACAGGGCAGAAAAATTGGGCCTTTGGTGGTGGTGGTGGTGGACGGTGTTGCCACAAGACTGTAAGCCCTCACAGTTACTCTTGGTGGGCACAGGAATGGGCCCTGCTGTGAGTTATTAGATCAAGATTTGTAATTGCATGCACCTGTTGAACAGGGCAGAAAAATTGGGCCTTTTGTGGTGGTGGTGGTGGACGGTGTTGCCACAAGACTGTAAGCCCTCACAGTTACTCTTGGTGGGCGCAGGAATGGGCCCTGCTGTGAGTTATTAGATCAAGATTTGTAATTGCATGCCCCTGTTAAACAGGGGCTGAAAAATTGTGCCTTAGGCATTGGTGCTGGTGCCACAACACTGCAACCCCTCACAGATACTGTACTCTGAGCACAGCAATGAGACCTGTTGCAAAGCATTGCCTAAAAATTGTAATTACACGCCCCAACAGGGGCTGAAAAATTGTGCCTTAGGCACTGGTGCTGGTGCCACAACACTGCAACCCCTCACAGATACTGTACTTGGAGCACAGCAGTCAGACATGTTGCGAAGCATTGCTTAAAAAATTGTAATTACACGCCCCTGTTAAACAGGGGCTGAAAAATTGTGCCTTAGGCATTGGTGCTGGTGCCACAACACTGCAACCCCTCACAGATACTGTACTCTGAGCACAGCAATGAGACCTGTTGCAAAGCATTGCCTAAAAATTGTAATTACACGCCCCAACAGGGGCTGAAAAATTGTGCCTTAGGCACTGGTGCTGGTGCCACAACACTGCAACCCCTCACAGATACTGTACTTGGAGCACAGCAGTCACACCTGTTGCGAAGCATTTTTTTAAAAAAAATTGTAATTACACGCCCCTGTTATACAGGGGCTGAAAAATTGTGCCTTAGGCACTGGTGTGGTGGCACCCAGAAACAAAAATGTTCTTCCAAGCTATCAAGGAATGGATCATTGAGGAGGAGGAAGAGGATAGTCAGTGAACATAACAGGACAGTCACTCAGCATCAGCATAGGCAGTCTTGAAGGGATGTGACATTATAAATTATTCAGTTATATCCGCTTCAGGTGCCTGGTAGCTGGTGGTGATCCAAGACTGATTCATTTTTATGAAGGTCAGTCGATCAACCGAGTCGATGGACAGGCGCACCCTGTGATCGGTGACAAATCCTCCAGCAGCACTGAATGTGCGTTTGGAAAGGGTGGATGCAGGACAGGCCAGTAGCTCAATTGCATACTGTGCAAGCTCTGGCCAGTGATCCATCCTCAAGACCCAGTAAGCCAGAGGATTTTCGGTGGGAAAGGTGTCCAAGTCTGACCTTGCCCCTAGGTATTCCTGCACCATGTATATCAGACGCTGGCGATGGTTGCTGGAACCGATCATACCTTGGGGCTGCGGACTAAAAAATTGTCTGAACGCATCGGTCAGACGTCCACCTTCCCCACCGCTCCTTCTGCTACTGACCGAAGCCTCAGCAACTCGTCGTCCAGGACCAGGAGTTTGTAACCTCCCAGTTTCTGGGAACGCGTTGCACAGACCTTTCTGCAAGGCCTCACTGAGATGTCTCATCCTCTGCTCCCTCTGCGACAGCAAGATAAGGTCCGCAACCTTACCCTTGTACCGTGGATCAAGGAGAGTGGCCAGCCAGTAATGGTCCCTCTCCTTGATCCGAAGAATACGAGGATCCTTCCGCAGGCTTTGCAGGATCAGGGAGGCCATGCAACGAAGGTTAGCTGAGGCATTCGGTCCGGAGTCTTCTGGGTCACTGAGGACGACATGATCGCCAGCCACCTCCTCCCAGCCACGTACAAGTCCACTGGTTTGTTGGGACTGTACATCATCCCTAAAAGACTGCTGCTGATGCTGATGCTGAGTGCCAGGCTCCACCTCCATGCTCACACAATCCTCCTCCTCCTCCTCCTCTCCTCTTCCTGTGTGATGGGTGGGACAGAAGGAACACTGTCTGGATAAAGGGGGCCTTGAGAGGCAAGGAAGTCCTCCTCTTCCTGCCTCTGCTCTGCCTCAAGTGCCCTGTCCATTATCCCACGCAGCGTATGCTCCAACAGGTGGACAAGAGGTACAGTGTCACTGATGCATGCACTGTCACTGCTCACCATCCTCGTGGCCTCCTCAAATGGTGAGAGGACAGTGCATGCATCCCTGATCATGCTCCACTGGCGTGGGGAAAAAAAGCCAAGCTCCCCTGACCCTGTCCTGGTGCCGTAGTCGCAAAGGTACTCATTGATGGCCCTCTGCTGCGTGTGCAGTCGCTGCAGCATGGCCAACGTTGAGTTCCACCTGGTGGGCATGTCACATATTAGGCGGTTCTTGGGCAGGTTCAGCTCCTTTTGCAGCTCAGCCAGCCGAGCACTGGCATTATAAGATCGGCGGAAATGCACACAGAATTTCCTGGCCTGCCTCAGGACATCCTGTAAGCCTGGGTAACTGCCCAAGAACCGCTGCACCACCAGGTTGAGGACGTGAGCCATACAGGGCACATGGGTGAGCTGCCCCTGTCGCAGGGCGGAGAGGAGGTTGGTGCCATTGTCAGAAACCACCATTCCTGGCTTAAGCTGGCGTGGCGTCAACCACCTCTCGGCCTGCCCCTGCAGAGCTGCCAGAACCTCTGCCCCAGTGTGGCTCCTGTCCCCCAAACACACCAGCGCAAGCACGGCATGGCATCTTTTTGCCTGCGTACTCGCGTAGCCCCTTGTACACCTACGGAGCACCGCTGGTTCAGAGGACAGAGCACTCGAAGAGGCCATGGAGGAAGAAGAAGAGGAGGGGGTGGAGGAGAGAGGTGTGTCACAACCAGTAGTAGCATTTTGGAGGCGTGGTGGCGGAACAACCTCCAACACTACTGCACCTTGTCCTGCATCCCTCCCAGCTGCCAATAGAGTGACCCAATGGGCCGTGAAAGACAGATAACGTCCCTGTCCATGCCTGCTGGACCATGAGTCAGCGGTAATATGCACCTTACCGCTGACCGCCCTGTCCAGCGAGGCATGGACATTGCCTTCCACATGCCGGTAGAGAGACGGAATCGCCTTCCGTGAGAAAAAGTGGCGTTTGGGAACCTGCCACTGAGGAACCGCACATTGAACAAACTCACGGAAGGGGGCCGAGTCTACCAACTGAAAAGGCAGCAGTTGAAGTGCTAGCAATTTAGCCAAGCTAGCATTCAACCGCTGGGCATGTGGATGGCTGGGAGTATACTTCTTTCGACGGTCCAGCAGCTGGGGCAGGGAAATTTGCCTGCTACAATCGGACGTCGGTGTACTGCAAGTACTTGGTTGTGACACACCTAATTCTACACCTTCAGTCCTCTCAGAGCAGCTTTCAGAGAGGACTGAAGATATAGTGGGGATGGAGATCCCAGCTGATGAGGAGCAAGGAGAGGTCCGCTTTGTTCTTTGGTGTGGGTCTTTAATGTGCGCCTGCCAACGAGCTGCATGGCAGGTCGACATATGTCTGCTCATGCTTGTGGTGCCCAAGCGGCTGATGTTTTGGCCACGCGAGATACGCTTGAGACAAATATTGCAAATAGCAGTGGTGCGATCTGATGCACTCGTCTCAAAAAAGGCCCACACCAAAGAACTTTTGTGATAACGTGCAGAGGCAGCGCCCTGCACAGGCGGAGCTCTGCGGTGTGATTCAGTTGGTGTGCTGGCCTCTAGCTGGCCTCCAGGGGGCATCCTGCCTCGTTGGACATGTGCCGCCGCATCCTCCTCCTCCTCCTCTCTCCCTTCAGGCACCCACGTGGAGTCAGTGACCTCATCATCCCCTCCCTCTTCACCACTAGAGCAAACCTGGCAGTAAGCTGCAGCTGGTGGAACATTACTGCCAGATTGCTGTCCTTCAGCATCCCCTCTCTCTGCGCGCACACTACTGCCTTCCTCAAGCTGGGTATCATCATCCGAGCCTTCGAATCGTTGGGCATCCTCCTGGAGCATGTACCCAACACTGTGCTCAAACAGTTCGGGGGACTCCTCAGGAGGACATGGTGGGTCTAGGGAAGGGGGTGGCTGATGATGCCATTGAGTACGCGTTGGCAGCTGCTCTGCCAGTACCCTGAGCCTGGGTGAGAGAGGATGAGGAGGATGAGGAGGGCTTTGTCATCCATTCTACCAAGCCTTCGGTATGATGCGGCTCAACATGTCCAGCTGCCGAAAACAAAGACAAGCGTGTCCCATGGCCACGTGCTGATGACGATGCACGACCACGTCCACGACCAGCACTGTTGTCTCTAGAAACAGAGCCTGCTTGCCCTGTGTTCTTGCCTCGGGATGGTCTGCCTCTCCTTGGCGGTCTTCCAGCCATTGTAGTGGGTAGTGTATATTGTATAAAAAATAGAGCTCCTATGTGTGCTCACAACACACTGTAGGTCCTATGGGTGCTGACACAAACACACTAGAGGTACTATGTGTGCTGACAAGAAAATATAGGTCCTATGTGTGCTGCCACAAACACACTATAAGTCCTATGGGTGCTGACACAAACACACTATAAGTACTATGTGTGCTGCTGACAAGAAAATATAGGTCCTATGTGTGCTGCCACAAACACACTATAAGTCCTATGGGTGCTGACACAAACACACTATAAGTACTATGTGTGCTGCTGACAAGAAAATATAGGTCCTATGTGTGCTGCCACAAACACACTATAAGTCCTATGGGTGCTGACACAAACACACTATAGGTACTATGTGTGCTGCTGACAAGAAAATATAGGTCCTATGTGTGCTGCCACAAACACACACTATAAGTCCTATGGGTGCTGCTGACACAAACACACTATAGGTACTATGTGTGCTGCTGACAAGAAAATATAGGTCCTATGTGTGCTACCACAAACACACTATAAGTGCTATGGGTGCTGACACAAACACACTATAGGTACTATGTGTGCTGCTGACAAGAAAATATAGGTCCTATGTGTGCTGCCACAAACACAATATGGCTCCTATAAATCCCTGCCTGGGATGGGACAGAAGGTTGGGACAGAAGTTGGGGTGCAATGCTGTACTAACAGCACTGTGATTGGTGCTACTGCAATGCTGTACTAACAGCACGCACACACCAGACTAATCCCCAGCAGCAGCTAATATCACACTCTGTGCAATCAGCAGCAATGAATGATCAGTAATGATGAATTGAATGACTCAGGTCAGGAGTTAGCAATGGTTTAGCAAAGAAGAAGAATAGCAATCAAGCAAAGAAGAATATCAATCAGCAGACTGCTCTTCCAGAAGCCGGAACACATGTGCCCTGGGCCGACGGCGTGGCGGCCTTTTATATGGTGGGGCGTGTACTAAAGCCCCTGAGCTTTAATTGGCTACAGGCGTCCTGCCTGTAGCCAATTATTGCTCTCCTAGTTTCCGGCGCTGTGATTGGCCAAGCATGCGGGGTCACAGTGCATGCTTGGCCAATCATCAGCCAGCAATGCACTGCGCCGGCCGCAATGCATTGCGGGCCGCTCGCATCACACGAATGTGATGCGAACGGCCCAAATAGTTCTGGGCTCGCCGAGCGAAGCGAACGCCCGGTGCTCGATTCGAACGTGGGTTCGAATCGAGCACCGGGCCCATCCCTGGGGGGCAGTGTCTGTCCAGAATTGCACTTAATCCGACTGCTGTCTAATCTTGGAATTTTGATCTCTGATAGCACACACCTTATTTAAATTAGCCTTTGTTTCGCACAGACAGATTGGAGCCACCATTCATCATGTACAATAGCTTTAGACTCATGACAATATGAGGTATAACTGGCTACATTCCACAAGGGGGGGTGTATCTTGTTCTCCGGGAAATTGTCCATGTATAGATGTGTGGATCCCTGCACATTGAATCCAACATTACCCGCTTTGCGCCTAAACAGGCGCATAACACCCTTCTTCCGACCCAGCTCCTATTGAACAGTCCATAACTGTTTTCTCCCTGACATGCGTTTCCAAACCAGTACCCATAGAACAGTCCTTGACTTTCTTAACGCGTTGTGGTTTTCAACCTGTGCAGCAACAGCTCCTATGGAACAGTCCATAATGGTCTTATTGTGTCATGCTTTCCAACACGTGCCGCTTTGCCACTAAGTGACACACCACCATCCTTCTTCAGTGACAGCTTCCATGTCACCCCTCTGTGTCTTTGGTATCTTCTCCTTTCTGGTATCTTCAGGACGAGATGCAGTACAGGCAAGGGGTGCTCATTCACTCACCATTCACCATCACACATTCAGGGTAACACATCACCCAGCTTTCCAACACAGAGTCTCGAGGAGGGCCTTTCGCCCATGTTACTAGCCTAAAATACACCTTTATCACACTACACCATAACATAAATCAACCCACTACCATAATATATACATATATACATATGACCCCTCAACTTGCGTATCCCGCTCCCAACCTCCTATAACTCTTTGCTGAAAATACGGGTCGGGATTAGGCAGGTTTGTTCACAATGGCCTTCCCTACCGCAATTCCGGCACGTCAGTGGTATTTCAGGGCTCTGAGCTGGCAGCAAAGCCTCTACCGTATATGAAGAGACCTTACCGTCAATTCGTCCCTCCACTTGCATAGATAGATGCGAGACCTTCCTATATAAATGTCTAGTCCAACAACACATACCAATTTGAACCAATGACGAAACTGCAGCAATAATGAGTAATACCACAACGGGATGTATCAAATAATTCAAAACGCTGTTGGCCTTACTGGAATGTCCAAATATTACCTCCCACCAAGACCCTCCCACATCATTTTCTAATTGATGCACTACCTCTTTTATTTCATTCTGATTATGGTATATGGCTATAGTAGCATTAGCTCTCTCTTGCTGCAGCATCCTCATAAGGCTCTCATCTCTATCCCAATCTGCTAACCACTCCTGTATCTTCCTTCCCATACCAAGGTTCAGGGCTCTCAGATTAACAGGGAGGTTCTGGTTGACATCCACAGACAGATTGGCAATATGCGGTATCACATACTTCCATTCCTGTGTCTGGATTTCAGAGACATCGCCAAAGGTACACCACGCTCCTCTTGCTATTGTCAGGTTCACAGAACATCCTATCTCCATGACTAATGTTACATTAGTATCCTTTAGGACCAAGAAACAAACTCTCCCATGTCCCAAATAATACCCCGGTGTTCCCTTCCCGGCAATGTTCTCCCCATCCAGTACACAGAGTGACACATCCTCCCAACATTTCTCCTTTACTACCGTGTATTGGCCTGGCATACAAAGGATGTCATGGTCATGCCTCCGACAGAGGGAAATATCAACCTGCCTCCAGCTCCCATTCTCTCTGATCACATGTGGGTAATTTAGCCTCAGATGCAACAAAGTAGAATCCCCAGTCAGTAAGCCCATTGATATCACCGAATACACAGATTGAGTCTGCACTTCTGTATACGGGATCAACGAGGAAGCATAACATCTCTCATAATCCAAATTCGTACATCCCATCCAGGCATTTGACCACCAACTTGGATTAGTGTAAGAGATGTGCTTTGGTAAAATCTTACTGAGCTGTGATGCTAATTCATAAGGCCACTTCCCCCCATACAGGGACTGTACAATCAGTTTGATGTTGGTTGATAGTTCCGCCTGTCCCTGTGTGCATGCCAGAGCCCATGACATATTTTTGCCCTGTATCACCACATTATCCAACCTCTTAAAATGGCATATAAAATCTTGAGCTACTTTTACCTGGGTATTTATGTGACGTTGTTGAATATTATCAAGAATGTCATTAATCTCTCTCTGAGCAACAAAGCCCCGTTTACTGTCTGAAGCTATGGCCGAGAGTTTGTTCCTCAGGAGATCGATGTCCACTCCATTAACAACACCCATCCCAGTTCCTATTCCCCCTAATATAGTGCTGAATACATCCCTCCTCTTTCGGTTACTCCTCAGAAATAAGCGTCCTGCATGGACCTCATTCTGTGTCCGCCCATCTCTGGGAGAAAGCCATTGATATACTGACCATACTTGATTTAGTGTATATTCAGCACATATAGGGTAATAGGATTTTACCAACCATTGCGAGACATTGAAGTGCCATGTGGTGAAAGCATACTGTACCCTGGTAGCCAGCGTTTGTGACGAGCTTAGATCTATTTGTAGTGGTTCCCCCTTCTCTAACGGAGTATGTTCCTGTGTGTAGCCACTGGCATCACCTATGCAGGGTTTTAACCTCTCCGGTGAGACATCAACTAGGCGTATCTCCCCCAGGTCCATCTCTGGTGTCCCACATGTCCAATAACCAAGAGCTTCTCTGTAGGACTGATAGGACCGAGATACTGCCCCCACAAGGAAATTTTCACCCCATTGATGTGTCATCTGGAGCTCCCTAGTTTGGCCAACAGACACCTTACTATGCCTAAGTGTCAGCCTCCTGGGTCTCTGCGCCCTATTACTTTGGTCATGCCAATATATGCCACACATAAAAACATACTTCCCTTCCTTCAATTCTTCACCAAAAACCCCATATCCTACGTCCCTTGCTTCCCAAGGTTTGGATAGATTGGATTGTTTTCCTAACCAATAACCAGTTTCATTCATATATATAGTTACATCTACAAACGGCTGGAGAGATTCCGGTATTAGGGATGAGCCGAACACCCCCGGGTTCGGTTCGAACCAGAACCTTCGAACGGACCGAAAGTTTGCGCGAATTTTCGAACCCTATACGTTATAATGGACGCGAACGTTCGAAATCAAAAGTGCTAATTACAACGGCCAATATGCATGTTAATGTCATAAAACAGGTTTGGGGACCCGGGTCCTGCCCCAGGGGACATATATCAATGCAAAAAGAACTTTTAAAAACTAACGTTTTTTCGGGAGCAGTAATTTTAATGATGCATAAAGTGAAAAAAAAAAAAGTGAAATTTTCCTTTAAATATGGTACCTGGGGGGTGTCTAAAGTATGCCTGTGAAGTGGCATGTGTTTCCCGTGTTTAGAACTGTCCTTGCACAAAATGACATTTGTAAAGAAAAAAAAGAAGCCATTTAAAACCACTTGCGGCTTTAATGTCATGTCTTGTCCTGGCCGCCATATGGCTGAATATCCTTGAGAAAAATGGCATGGCTACCCCATCACCCCCCCCCCCCCACCCCAGCCCCTTTGGGTCTTGTATGGATATTAAGGGGGACCCCGCACCCAAAATAAAACCCTATACCTACAACCCTATATACTCTGAACAGCAGTATATAGGCGGTGCAAACAAGACACGGACTGTAGGTTTGTTCTTAAGTAGAATCTGAACAGGTACATTATGAAGTGTAGCTCCATCCCAAAAAAATCTATTTTTAAGCTTTTTGGAGAACATAGGGAGGGGTTATCACCCCTGTAACATTTGCTGTCTTTGCACATCTGTTCAGAACATGTCACCTCACTTTCTGTCCCAATGACAAATGTTTTTGGAAAAGTGGGGTTTTAATTGAAACAAGGATTGGTGATAAAGTATCAGTAGAGAGGAGATACCTTTTTCCCAAATTAAATCTAACAGGATATAATTTCCCTTCCTAGGGGTAGATTTCCTCTTCCATTTGCAAGTAGGAGTCGTTTGTAAGTTGGATGTTTGAAAGTAGGGGCCTGGCGTATATATTCTCTGCAGAAATTTGCCCTATTAGATGTTGGTGTAGCCACAAGACTGGTGGGCACAGGAATGGGCCCTGCTGTGAGTTAATAGATCAAGATTTGTAATTGCATGCACCTGTTGAACCGGGCAGAAAAATTGGGCCTTTGGCGGTGGTGGTGGTGGTGGTGGACGGTGTTGCCACAAGACTGTAAGCTCTCACAGTTACTCTTGGTGGGCGCAGGAATGGGCCCTGCTGTGAGTTATTAGATCAAGATTTGTAATTGCATGCACCTGTTGAACAGGGCATAAAAATTGGGCCTTTGGTGGTGGTGGTGGTGGTGGTGGTGGACGGTGTTGCCACAAGACTGTAAGCTCTCACAGTTACTCTTGGTGGGCGCAGGAATGGGCCCTGCTGTGAGTTATTAGATCAAGATTTGTAATTGCATGCACCTGTTGAACAGGGCAGAAAAATTGGGCCTTTGGTGGTGGTGGTGGTGGTGGTGGTGGTGGACGGTGTTGCCACAAGACTGTAAGCTCTCACAGTTACTCTTGGTGGGCGCAGGAATGGGCCCTGCTGTGAGTTATTAGATCAAGATTTGTAATTGCATGCACCTGTTGAACAGGGCAGAAAAATTGGGCCTTGGTGGTGGTGGTGGTGGTGGTGGTGGTGGACGGTGTTGCCTCAAGACTGTAAGCTCTCACTGTTACTCTTGGTGGGCGCAGGAATGGGCCCTGCTGTGAGTTATTAGATCAAGATTTGTAATTGCAAGCCCCTGATGAACAGGGGCGAAAAATTTGTGCGTTTGGCGGTGGTGGTGGACGGTGGTGCCACAAGACTGTATGCCCTCACAGTTACTCTTGGTGGGCGCAGGAATGGGCCCTGCTGCGAACTATTAGATCAAGATTTGTAAGTACACGCCCCTGTTAAACAGGGGCTGAAAAATTGTGCCTTAGGCACTGGTGCTGGTGCCACAACACTGCAACCCCTCACAGATACTGTACTTGGAGCACAGCAGTCACACGTGTTGCGAAGCATTTTTTTAAAAAAAATTGTAAGTACACGCCCCTGTTAAACAGGGGCTGAAAAATTGTGCCTTAGGCACTGGTGCTGGTGCCACAACACTGCAACCCCTCACAGATACTGTACTTGGAGCACAGCAGTCACACGTGTTGCGAAGCATTTTTTTAAAAAATTGTAAGTACACGCCCCTGTTAAACAGGGGCTGAAAAATTGTGCCTTAGGCACTGGTGTGGTGGCATGGATCATTGAGGAGGAGGAAGAGGATAGTCAGTGAACATAAGAGGACAGTCACTCAGCATCAGCATAGGCAGTCTTGAAGGGATGTGACATTATAAATTATTCCGTTATATCCGCTTCAGGTGCCTGGTAGCTGGTGGTGATCCAAGACTGATTCATTTTGATGAAGGTCAGTCGATCAACCGAGTCGGTGGACAGGCGCACCCTATGATCGGTGACAAATCCTCCAGCAGCACTGAATGTGCGTTCGGAAAGAACGCTGGAGGCAGGACAGGCCAGTAGCTCAATTGCATTCTGTGCAAGCTCTGGCCAGTGATCCATCCTCAGGACCCAGTAAGCCAGAGGATTTTCGGTGGGAAAGGTGTCCAAGTCTGACCTTGCCCCAAGGTATTCCTGCACCATGTATATCAGACGCTGGCGATGGTTGCTGGAACCGATCATACCTTGGGGCTGCGGACTAAAAAATTGTCTGAACGCATCGGTCAGACGTCCACCTTCCCCACCGCTCCTTCTGCTACTGACCGAAGCCTCAGCAACTCGTCGCCCAGGACCAGGAGTTTGTAACCTCCCAGTTTCTGGGAACGCGTTGCACAGACCTTTCTGCAAGGCCTCCCTGAGATGTCTCATCCTCTGCTCCCTCTGCGACGGCAAGATAAGGTCCGCAACCTTACCCTTGTACCGTGGATCAAGGAGAGTGGCCAGCCAGTAATGGTCCCTCTCCTTGATCCGAAGAACACGAGGATCCTTCCGCAGGCTTTGCAGGATCAGGGAGGCCATGCAGCGTAGGTTAGCTGAGGCATTCGGTCCGGAGTCTTCTGGGTCACTGAGGATGACATGATCGCCAGCCACCTCCTCCCAGCCACGTACAAGTCCACTGGTTTGTTGGGACTGTACATCATCCCTAAAAGACTGCTGCTGCTGATGCTGAGTGCCAGGCTCCACCTCCATGCTCACACAATCCTCCTCCTCCTCCTCCTCATCCTCATCCTCTTCCTGTGTGATGGGTGGGACAGAAGGAACACTGTCCGGATAAAGGGGGCCTTGAGAGGCAAGGAAGTCCTCCTCTTCCTGCCTCTGTTCTGCCTCAAGTGCCCTGTCCATTATCCCACGCAGCGTATGCTCCAACAGGTGGACAAGAGGTACAGTGTCACTGATGCATGCACTGTCACTGCTCACCATCCTCGTGGCCTCCTCAAATGGTGAGAGGACAGTGCATGCATCCCTGATCATGCTCCACTGACGTGGGGAAAAAAAACCAAGCTCCCCTGACCCTGTCCTGGTGCCGTAGTCGCAAAGGTACTCATTGATGACCCTCTGCTGCGTGTGCAGTCGCTGCAGCATGGCCAACGTTGAGTTCCACCTGGTGGGCATGTCACATATTAGGCGGTTCTTGGGCAGGTTCAGCTCCTTTTGCAGCTCAGTCAGCCGAGCACTGGCATTATAAGATCGGCGGAAATGCACACAGACTTTCCTGGCCTGCCTCAGGACATCCTGTAAGCCTGGGAACCTGCCCAAGAACCGCTGCACCACCAGGTTGAGGACGTGAGCCATACAGGGCACATGGGTGAGCTGCCCCTGTCGCAGGGCGGAGAGGAGGTTGGTGCCATTGTCAGAAACGACCATTCCTGGCTTAAGCTGACGTGGCGTCAACCACCTCTCGGCCTGCCCCTGCAGAGCTGCCAGAACCTCTGGCCCAGTGTGGCTCCTGTCCCCCAAACACACCAGCGCAAGCACGGCATGGCATCTTTTTGCCTGCGTACTTGCGTAGCCCCTTGTACGCCTACGGAGCACCGCTGGTTCCGAGGACAGAGTACTGGAGGAAGAAGAAGAGGAGGGGGTGGAGGAGAGAGGTGTGTCACAACCAGTAGCAGTAGTAGCGTTTTGGAGGCGTGGTGGCGGAACAACCTCCAACACTACTGCACCTTGTCCTGCATCCCTCCCAGCTGCCAATAGAGTGACCCAATGGGCCGTGAAAGAAAGGTAACGTCCCTGTCCATGCCTGCTGGACCATGAGTCAGCGGTAATATGCACCTTACCGCTGACCGCCCTGTCCAGCGAGGCATGGACATTGCCTTCCACATGCCGGTAGAGAGACGGAATCGCCTTCCGTGAGAAAAAGTGGCGTTTGGGAACCTGCCACTGAGGAACCGCACATTGAACAAACTCACGGAAGGGGGCCGAGTCTACCAACTGAAAAGGCAGCAGTTGAAGTGCTAGCAATTTAGCCAAGCTAGCATTCAACCGCTGGGCATGTGGATGGCTGGGAGTGTACTTCTTTCGACGGTCCAGCAGCTGGGGCAGGGAAATTTGCCTGCTACAATCGGACGTCGGTGTACTGCAAGTACTTGGTTGTGACACACCTAATTCTACACCTTCAGTCCTCTCACAGCAGCTTTCAGAGAGGACTGAAGGTGTAGTGGGGATGGAGATCCCAGCTGATGAGGAGCAAGGAGAGGTCCGCTTAGTTCTTTGGTGTGGGTCTTTTATGTGTGCCTGCCAACGAGCTGCATGGCAGGTCGACATATGTCTGCTCATGCTTGTGGTGCCCAAGCGGCTGATGTTTTGGCCACGCGAGATACGCTTGAGACAAATATTGCAAATAGCAGTGGTGCGATCTGATGCACTCGTCTCAAAAAAGGCCCACACCAAAGAACTTTTCCGATAACGTGCAGAGGCAGCGCCCTGCACAGGCGGAGCTCTGCGGTGTTGTACAGTTGCTGTGCTGGCCTCTACCTGGCCTCCAGGGGGCATCCTGCCTCGTTGGACATGTGACACCGCATCCTCCTCCTCCTCGTCCTCCTCCTCATCCTCTCTCCCTTCAGGCACCCACGTGGAGTCAGTGACCTCATCATCCCCTCCCTCTTCACCACTAGAGCAAACCTGGCAGTAAGCTGCAGCTGGTGGAACAGTACTGCCAGATTGCTGTCCTTCAGCATCCCCTCTCTCTGCGCGCACACTACTGACTTCCTCAAGCTGGGTATCATCATCCGAGCCTTCGAATCGTTGGGTATCCTCCTGGAGCATGTACCCAACACTGTGCTCAAAGAGTTCGGGGGACTCCTCAGGAGGACATGGTGGGTCTAGGGAAGGGGTGGCTGATGATGCCATTGAGTACGCGTTGGCAGCTGCTCTGCCAGTACCCTGAGCCTGGGTGAGAGAGGATGAGGAGGATGAGGAGGGCTTGGTCATCCATTCTACCAAGCCTTCAGCATGATGCGGCTCCACATGTCCAGCTGCCGAAAACAAAGACGCGCGTGTCCCATGGCCACGTGCTGATGACGATGCGCGACCATGTCCATGGCCACGGCCACGTCCACTAGAAACAGAGCCTGCCTGCCCTGTGTTCTTGGCTCTGCACGCTCTGCCTCACCTTGGCGGTCTTCCAGCCATTGTAGTCGGTAGTCCTGTGGGTGCTGCTGAGAAGAAAATATAGGAGCTCTGTGTGATGCCACTAACACACTAGAAGTCCTATAGGTGCTTCTGCAAAGAAAATATAGGAGCTCTGTGTGATGCCACTAACACACTAGAAGTCCTGTGGGTGCTGCTGAGAAGAAAATATAGGAGCTCTGTGTGATGCCACTAACACACTAGAAGTCCTATGGGTGCTTCTGCAAAGAAAATATAGGAGCTCTGTGTGATGCCACTAACACACTAGAAGTCCTGTGGGTGCTGCTGAGAAGAAAATATAGGAGCTCTGTGTGATGCCACTAACACACTAGAAGTCCTATGGGTGCTTCTGCAAAGAAAATATAGGAGCTCTGTGTGATGCCACTAACACACTAGAAGTCCTGTGGGTGCTGCTGAGAAGAAAATATATAGGAGCTCTGTGTGATGCCACTAACACACTAGAAGTCCTATGGGTGCTTCTGCAAAGAAAATATAGGAGCTCTGTGTGATGCCACTAACACACTAGAAGTCCTATGGGTGCTTCTGCAAAGAAAATATAGGAGCTCTGTGTGATGCCACTAACACACTAGAAGTCCTGTGGGTGCTGCTGAGAAGAAAATATAGGAGCTCTGTGTGATGCCACTAACACACTAGAAGTCCTATGGGTGCTTCTGCAAAGAAAATATAGGAGCTCTGTGTGATGCCACTAACACACTAGAAGTCCTATGGGTGCTTCTGCAAAGAAAATATAGGAGCTCTGTGTGATGCCACTAACACACTAGAAGTCCTATGGGTGCTTCTGCAAAGAAAATATAGGAGCTCTGTGTGATGCCACTAACACACTAGAAGTCCTATGGGTGCTTCTGCAAAGAAAAAATATAGGAGCTCTGTGTGATGCCACTAACACACTAGAAGTCCTATGGGTGTGATGCCACTAACACACACTAGAAGAGCTCTGTGTGATGGGACTAACACACTTCAAGTCCTATGGGTGCTTCTGAGAAGAAAATATAGGAGCTCTGTGTGATGGACTAACACACTTCAAGTCCTATGGGTGCTTCTGGAAGAAAATATAGGAGCTCTGTGTGATGGGACTAACACACTACAAGTCCTATGGGTGCTTCTGGGAAGAAAATATAGGAGCTCTGTGTGATGGGACTAACACACTTCAAGTCCTATAGGTGCTTCTGGGAAGAAAATATAGGAGCTCTGTGTGATGCCACTAACACACTACAAGTCCTATGGGTGCTTCTGGGAAGAAAATATAGGAGCTCTGTGTGATGCCACTAACACACTCAAGTCCTATAGGTGCTTCTGGGAAGAAAATATAGGAGCTCTGTGTGATGCCACTAACACACTAGAAGTCCTATGGGTGCCTCTGGGAAAAAATATAGGAGCTCTGTGTGATGGGACTAACACACTACAAGTCCTATAGGTGCTTCTGGGAACAAAATATAGGAGCTCTGTGTGATGGGACTAACACACTACAAGTCCTATGGGTGCTTCTGGAAGAAAATATAGGAGCTCTGTGTGATGGGACTAACACACTCAAGTCCTATAGGTGCTTCTGGGAAGAAAATATAGGCTCTGTGTGATGGGACTAACACACTACAAGTCCTATAGGTGCTTCTGGGAAGAAAATATAGCTCTGTGTGATGGGACTAACACACTTAAAGTCCTATAGGTGCTTCTGGGAACAAAATATAGGGCTCTGTGTGATGGGACTAACACACTACAAGTCCTATGGGTGCTTCTGGGAAGAAAATATAGCTCTGTGTGATGGGACTAACACACTTCAAGTCCTATAGGTGCTTCTGGGAACAAAATATAGGAGCTCTGTGTGATGGGACTAACACACTACAAGTCCTATAGGTGCTTCTGGGAAGAAAATATAGCTCTGTGTGATGGGACTAACACACTTCAAGTCCTATAGGTGCATCTGGGAACAAAATATAGGAGCTCTGTGTGATGGGACTAACACACTACAAGTCCTATAGGTGCTTCTGGGAAGAAAATATAGCTCTGTGTGATGGGACTAACACACTTCAAGTCCTATAGGTGCTTCTGGGAAGAAAATATAGCTCTGTGTGATGGGACTAACACACTTCAAGTCCTATAGGTGCTTCTGGGAAGAAAATATAGCTCTCTGTGTGATGGGACTAACACACTTCAAGTCCTATAGGTGCTTCTGGGAAGAAAATATAGCTCTGTGTGATGGGACTAACACACTTCAAGTCCTATAGGTGCTTCTGGGAACAAAATATAGGAGCTATGTGTGATGGGACTAACACACTACAAGTCCTATAGGTGCTTCTGGGAAGAAAATATAGCTCTGTGTGATGGGACTAACACACTTCAAGTCCTATAGGTGCTTCTGGGAACAAAATATAGGAGCTCTGTGTGATGGGACTAACACACTACAAGTCCTATGGGTGCTTCTGGGAACAAAATATAGGAACTCTGTGTGATGGGACTAACACACTACAAGTCCTATAGGTGCTTCTGGGAACAAAATATAGGAGCTCTGTGTGATGGGACTAACACACTACAAGTCCTATAGGTGCTTCTGGGAAGAAAATATAGCTCTGTGTGATGGGACTAACACACTTCAAGTCCTATAGGTGCTTCTGGGAACAAAATATAGGAGCTCTGTGTGATGGGACTAACACACTACAAGTCCTATAGGTGCTTCTGGGAAGAAAAATATAGCTCTGTGTGATGGGACTAACACACTTCAAGTCCTATAGGTGCTTCTGGGAACAAAATATAGGAGCTCTGTGTGATGGGACTAACACACTACAAGTCCTATAGGTGCTTCTGGGAACAAAATATAGGCTCTGTGTGATGGGACTAACACACTACAAGTCCTATAGGTGCTTCTGGGAACAAAATATAGGAGCTCTGTGTGATGGGACTAACACACTACAAGTCCTATAGGTGCTTCTGGGAACAAAATATAGGAACTCTGTGTGATGGGACTAACACACTACAAGTCCTATAGGTGCTTCTGGGAACAAAATATAGGAGCTCTGTGTGATGGGACTAACACACTACAAGTCCTATAGGTGCTTCTGGGAACAAAATATAGGAGCTCTGTGTGATGGGACTAACACACTACAAGTCCTATAGGTGCTTCTGGGAAGAAAATATAGCTCTGTGTGATGGGACTAACACACTACAAGTCCTATAGGTGCTTCTGGGAAAAAAATATAGCTCTGTGTGATGGGACTAACACACTTCAAGTCCTATAGGTGCTTCTGGGAAGAAAATATAGGCTCTGTGTGATGGGACTAACACACTTCAAGTCCTATAGGTGCTTCTGGGAAGAAAATATAGCTCTGTGTGATGGGACTAACACACTTCAAGTCCTATAGGTGCTTCTGGGAAGAAAAAATATAGCTCTGTGTGATGGGACTAACACACTTCAAGTCCTATAGGTGCTTCTGGGAACAAAATATAGGAGCTCTGTGTGATGGGACTAACACACTACAAGTCCTATAGGTGCTTCTGGGAAAAAAAATATAGCTCTGTGTGATGGGACTAACACACTTCAAGTCCTATAGGTGCTTCTGGGAACAAAATATAGGAGCTCTGTGTGATGGGACTAACACACTACAAGTCCTATGGGTGCTTCTGGGAAAAAATATAGGAACTCTGTGTGATGGGACTAACACACTACAAGTCCTATAGGTGCTTCTGGGAACAAAATATAGGAGCTCTGTGTGATGGGACTAACACACTACAAGTCCTATAGGTGCTTCTGGGAAGAAAATATAGCTCTGTGTGATGGGACTAACACACTTCAAGTCCTATAGGTGCTTCTGGGAACAAAATATAGGATCTCTGTGTGATGGGACTAACACACTACAAGTCCTATAGGTGCTTCTGGGAAAAAAAAATATAGCTCTGTGTGATGGGACTAACACACTTCAAGTCCTATAGGTGCTTCTGGGAACAAAATATAGGAGCTCTGTGTGATGGGACTAACACACTACAAGTCCTATGGGTGCTTCGGTGAAGATAATATAGCTCTGTGTGATGGGACTAACACACTTCAAGTCCTATAGGTGCTTCTGGGAACAAAATATAGGAGCTCTGTGTGATGGGACTAACACACTACAAGTCCTATGGGTGCTTCTGGGAACAAAAATATAGGAACTCTGTGTGATGGGACTAACACACTACAAGTCCTATAGGTGCTTCTGGGAACAAAATATAGGAGCTCTGTGTGATGGGACTAACACACTACAAGTCCTATAGGTGCTTCTGGGAACAAAATATAGGAGCTCTGTGTGATGGGACTAACACACTACAAGTCCTATAGGTGCTTCTGGGAACAAAATATAGGAGCTCTGTGTGATGGGACTAACACACTACAAGTCCTATGGGTGCTTCTGGGAACAAAATATAGGAACTCTGTGTGATGGGACTAACACACTACAAGTCCTATAGGTGCTTCTGGGAAGAAAATATAGCTCTGTGTGATGGGACTAACACACTACAAGTCCTATAGGTGCTTCTGGGAAAAAAATATAGCTCTGTGTGATGGGACTAACACACTTCAAGTCCTATAGGTGCTTCTGGGAAGAAAATATAGCTCTGTGTGATGGGACTAACACACTTCAAGTCCTATAGGTGCTTCTGGGAAGAAAATATAGCTCTGTGTGATGGGACTAACACACTTCAAGTCCTATAGGTGCTTCTGGGAAGAAAATATAGCTCTGTGTGATGGGACTAACACACTTCAAGTCCTATAGGTGCTTCTGGGAACAAAATATAGGAGCTCTGTGTGATGGGACTAACACACTACAAGTCCTATAGGTGCTTCTGGGAAGAAAATATAGCTCTGTGTGATGGGACTAACACACTTCAAGTCCTATAGGTGCTTCTGGGAACAAAATATAGGAGCTCTGTGTGATGGGACTAACACACTACAAGTCCTATAGGTGCTTCTGGGAACAAAATATAGGAGCTCTGTGTGATGGGACTAACACACTACAAGTCATATAGGTGCTTCTGGGAAGAAAATATAGCTCTGTGTGATGGGACTAACACACTTCAAGTCCTATAGGTGCTTCTGGGAACAAAATATAGGATCTCTGTGTGATGGGACTAACACACTACAAGTCCTATAGGTGCTTCTGGGAAGAAAAATATAGCTCTGTGTGATGGGACTAACACACTTCAAGTCCTATAGGTGCTTCTGGGAACAAAATATAGGAGCTCTGTGTGATGGGACTAACACACTACAAGTCCTATGGGTGCTTCTGGGAACAAAATATAGGAACTCTGTGTGATGGGACTAACACACTGCAAGTCCTATAGGTGCTTCTGGGAACAAAATATAGGAGCTCTGTGTGATGGGACTAACACACTACAAGTCCTATAGGTGCTTCTGGGAAGAAAATATAGCTCTGTGTGATGGGACTAACACACTTCAAGTCCTATAGGTGCTTCTGGGAACAAAATATAGGAGCTCTGTGTGATGGGACTAACACACTACAAGTCCTATAGGTGCTTCTGGGAAAAAAATATAGCTCTGTGTGATGGGACTAACACACTTCAAGTCCTATATGTGCTTCTGGGAACAAAATATAGGAGCTCTGTGTGATGGGACTAACACACTACAAGTCCTATAGGTGCTTCTGGGAAGAAAATATAGCTCTGTGTGATGGGACTAACACACTTCAAGTCCTATAGGTGCTTCTGGGAAGAAAATATAGCTCTGTGTGATGGGACTAACACACTTCAAGTCCTATAGGTGCTTCTGGGAAGAAAATATAGCTCTGTGTGATGGGACTAACACACTTCAAGTCCTATAGGTGCTTCTGGGAACAAAATATAGGAGCTCTGTGTGATGGGACTAACACACTACAAGTCCTATAGGTGCTTCTGGGAAGAAAATATAGCTCTGTGTGATGGGACTAACACACTTCAAGTCCTATAGGTGCTTCTGGGAACAAAATATAGGAGCTCTGTTTGCTGCCAGTGCCTGCCACGAACACACTACAAGTCCTATAGGTGCTTCTGGGAACAAAATATAGGAGCTCTGTTTGCTGCCAGTGCCTGCCACGAACACACTACAAGTCCTATAGGTGCTTCTGGGAACAAAATATAGGATCTCTGTTTGCTGCCAGTGCCTGCCACGAACACACTACAAGTCCTATAGGTGCTTCTGGGAACAAAATATAGGAGCTCTGTTTGCTGCCAGTGCCTGCCATGAACACACTACAAGCCCTATGGGTGCTTTTGGGGTGCAGTGCTGTACTAACAGCACTGCGGTTGGTACTACTGAAATACTGTACTAACAGTAAGACATGCACCAGACTAACCCCCAGCAGCAGCTAAAAACACACTAACCAGCAGCAGCAATGGACGATCAATGACAGGTAGCAATGGTTTAGCAAAGTACAGCAAATCTTTCTAAATGAATCTAGCAAAGAGTGACACAAAATCAGCCTGCACTCTCCTAAAGCCGGAACGCATGTGACCGGCGCCGACGGCGTGGCGGCCTTTTAAATGAGGGGGCGTGTACTAAAGCCCCTGAGCTGTAATTGGCTACAGGCGTCCTGCCTGTAGCCAATTATGGCTCTCCGAGTTTCCGGCGCTGTGATTGGCCAAGCATGCGGGGTCACAGTGCATGCTTGGCCAATCATCAGCCAGCAATGCACTGCGCTGGCCGCGCCGGCCGCAATGCATTGCGGGGCCGCTCGCATCACACGAATGTGATGCGAGCGGCCAAAATAGTTCTGGGCTCGCCGAGCGAGCGAACACCCGGTGCTCGATGCGAACATGGGTTTGCATCGAGCACCGGGCCCATCCTTAATCAGCAATACCTTTTACATTGATCAGCATGAACTCATTTCTCTATCTCCCTCTTTTTCATGCCCTTTGCACCCTTGTTATCTACGAGCTGCTTTACTTTGACTACCTGATCACTAAGGGTCATAGTGACTGTGAACGGTCCCGTCCAGTTTGCGTCCCATGAAGACTTGGAAACAAAGTTCTTTACCATAACCCTGTCTCCAATATTCAAGCTAACAGCAGGCCTTAAAGGCTGCTCCTTCTCTTTAGGTGCCATGTTACTTGCAGCAAATTGCAAATACCTCTGTACCTATTCTTGTAGCTGGACCAGAAATCGGTCCCTTTCAGCACTCTCTCTCAAGGGGGTACTAAGTATTGGGTCTGCTGGATGGCTGAGGTTCATCATTCTCCCCGTCATTAACTGATATGGGGTTAATGATGTACCTTTCGCTGTAGATCCTCGTATGGCCATCAGGATTGAAGGCAGATGAATCAGCCAGTTCTTTCCTGATTGCAGTACCATCTTTTTAAGCCTCTCTTTCAGTGTTCGATTCATCCTCTCAACCATCCCCGCCGATTGTGGATGGTATGGAACATGAAATCTCTGTTCTACTCCCAGCAGCTCACAAATATTTTTCATGACCCTGCCGGTAAAGTGAGTCCCCCTATCGGACTCCAGGACTTTGGGGAACCCCCATCTTGAAAAGTAGCAGAGTCCTTTCTTAGGGGCAAACCCTCTACCCATTTTGAAAAGATGTCCACCACCACGAGTAGATATCTGTATCCCCCAGGGGCACTCTGTAACGGACCAACAAAGTCAATCTGTAGGTTTTCCCAGGGTCCATTGGCTACCGGTACCCTTGCTAATATTGGCTTCTGTCCCTTTGGCCTAGGGTTCATTTGTGCACATATTAAGCATTCCTGCACTACCTGTGAGATTGTGTTTCCCATTGTCTCCCACCAGTATCTAGCTTGCACAAATTTCAAGGTACCCTGAACACCCATGTGGCCTGTTAACCTGTGATTTTCCAGGGCTAAATCTTTTTGATGCTGGGAGGGCACTACAAACCTTTGTCCTTCTGAAGTTTCTTTTAACAGTAGATCGTCTTCTAATACATAATTTTGGGGAGCATCTGCCGCTTTTGTTCTAAGCTGCTTTTTGATTGAGCTCAAGGCCTCATCCTTATTTTGTTCACCTGCTAAGCATGGGGTAGGCATCCTTAGCACCGGCAGGAGTTCATGTGAACCTGCTTTCACCTCCTGCTCCTCAGAATTATGTTCCTCCCAGGCCTGCCTCCCTTCACTATCATAGGGTGTCCATTTGGCCCCTATCAGGGCTGCCTCCTTTGCCAGCTCATCTGCCTTGTTGTTGCCCACATTAACTTCTTTTCCACCTCTTTGGTGTGCTCTCACCTTAATGATAGCCACTCTCTGAGGTTCCACATTTGCTCTTTCCCATATATCTCTTAAAACTGCACTATGTACCAAGTCCTTCCCAGAGGCATCACTGAAGCCCCTTGACTGCCACAAAGGCATGTATTCAGTCAGAGACCTTGTTACATAGGCGCTGTCAGAGAATATGGTTATGGGACCTGAACTGAAATGAGTGATGGCCTCTCTCACTGCCTCCAGTTCAGCTCTTTGGGCAGAAAAGCTTCGAGGGCATTTGGTTATGATTTTCTCATTGGTCTGGGGGCACCACAGGGCATATCCTGTGTGAAAACTTCCTTCATCCCAGTACCTTGATCCATCCACCCAGATTTTAAGGTCTCCATTACCTGATGCTAACCTAAATACCTCCTGTGTTCTGGTCCGATGTACTTCCCCACAGTCATGCTGCTCCCCCTCATATTGCATCAATTGTGGGAGAGTGTAGGTGGCATTGTGGGTCACAGCCAGATTCCTGGGTGTTAAATCCACTAGCCATCTGGCTACCCTTTGGGAGGATACTCCACTGAGGGTACGTTCCAAAAGCATTTTAATTGGAGAATGGGGTGTCTGCAGAATGATTTTACCAAACCCCACAACATGCTCTGTGGCGAGAACCGCCCAGTGCGCTGCCAGAAGGTTCCTGACACATTCATCAAAATCCCCTCTCTTCCGGGCTTAGTACCCTGGACCAGTATCCCACAGGTACCCATTTGCCCTGCCTCTCCTGCAGCAACACCGCTGTTATTGCTACTGCAGAGGCATACACTTGTAGTGCAAAGGGCAAATCGGCATTCGGATTGCTCAAGGCCGGGGCCTGCATCAGACTTTAGCTTGGTGAAAGCTTGTTCATGCTCTCCCAACCAGTCTAAGTGGTCTGTTTCCTTCTTGTCTCCTTTTAGAAAGTCATACAGGGGTCTTGCCTTTTCTGCAAAGCCTTCAATGAAGTCCCTGCAGAAACTGACCATTCCCAGGAATTGTCTCAGCGCAGTTTTAGTGATTGGTCTTGGTAATTTCCTGATAGTTTCACATTTGTTTGGATCTGGAGTTCTTCCCCCCTGTGAAACTATCACACCCAAGAAACATACTGAATCCTTCATCAATTGTGCCTTTTTGGGGTTTAATTTCAGACCTGCATTCTCAATTAGTGTCAGGAGCTCCTCCAGCAGAGCATAATGCTGCTCTTTTGTCTCTGTTTGAAGCAAAATGTCGTCCACATACTGAATGATGCATTCTGGCTCAGAAAATGTCTTCAGAATGTCCACCATACAGATGTGGAAGTATGCAGAGCTGGATTTGAACCCCTGAGCCAAACGACAGAATGCATATTGTTTTCCCTGAAACGTGAAGGCTAGCTTGTATTGGCTATCCTCATGTACGGGAATTGAAAAATAGCCATTTGATATGTCAATTGATGAATACACCTTTGCTGAAGGCTTCAGTGCTGTCATCATGTCTGGCATTTTAGCAACTACATTTGTAATAGATGGGGTGCATCTGTTTAGCGCACGGAAATCTACAGTGGGCCTCCACCCCCCCCTCCTTCTTCACTGGCCAGAGGGCTGCATTTGTTTTAGATTGGCACTCTTTAATTACATTTTGTGCCAACAAATTCCTCACTGTGCTCTCTATGTATGGGATAGATTCGGGCGGAATTTTATACTGACGCTGAGGTGGCGGATCAGGGCCCTCAATTTTAAAAATCATGTTTGAAACTCTACCACATTTCGCTTTAGACGTTGCCCACACTTTGTTATGTTGCCACAAGATTTTAGCCAATATTTGGTCCTCCGTTTTCAATATTGCCTGCAGGTCAAGGATTTCATCGGTTTTAACTGATGCAACCTCACAGCTGTCCATGACCATGTGTGCCTTGCCTTTGTATCTAGACCCTTTCCACAGTACCCAATTACATAGCTCAAGAATCAGTCCATGTGCCCCCATGACATCAGAGCCCAAAATAGTGCCCTCGTGCGTTGGGGAAAGAAACAAACTGTGTTCCACACATAACCTCTCTATTTCTTATGTTCACAGGTATTGATTGCTCAGAAGGTACTAGTTGTCCCCCGAATCCTCTAAGGAAAATTTGTCTCCCAGCAGGATCCTTTTGAAGTTCAATATTTGTTATGCTGACTAGACATGTGCAATTCATTTCGTTTTTTTTCGTTATTTTCGTTTGTTCGTTTTCGTACAAATGAACGAATCGTTCGAATCGTACGAATCCGAATAACGAATCGTTCGAATCGTACGAATCCGATTAACGAATCATTCGAATCGAAGGAATCTGAAAAACAACGAAAATCCGAAAAAAACAAAATTAGAAACAACGAATGTACTAATGAAGAAAATCCAAAAAACTAAAACGAACGAAAAAAATTCGTACATTCGTAACTTTTTTTTTTGTTGAATTGGTAATTTTCTGTGTCCCTTACAATGGTGCTGCTAAACGTGCTTCGAATGGATTGAACAAAAAAAATTGTACATTCGTAACTTTTTTTTCGATTCGTAACTTTTTTTTTTTCGATTCGTAACTTTTTTTATTTTTTTCTTCGATTTGAAATTTTCTGTGTCTCTATTGAACAAAAAAATTCGTACATTCGTAACTTTTTTTTCGATTCGTAACTTTTTTTTTTTCGATTCGTAACTTTTTTTTTCGATTCGTAAATTATTAAAATGTAATAATAGCATACACATTACATAAAATTATGAATTATGCTCCGATTACGAATCTACGAATGTTACGAATGTACGAATAAATACGCATGCGTCCGAAAATTAAACTAAACTAACGAAAAAACGAATCAACGAAAAAATAACTCTTACGAATGTACGAATCCGAACACCGACGACTTACGAATGTACGAATCGTTACGAATCAACGGAAACGAAAAAAACGAAATGAAAAAAATGATTTTTTTTCGGAAACGAAAAAAACGAAACGAAAATAAACACATTTTTTTGTTGTGCACATGTCTAATGCTGACAGCCGCCCCCGTATCCAAAAGTACATTTGTGCGATGGCCCCCTATTGCCCCTCGGATACGTGGTCTGCCGCTTTTGTCCCTATCCAGTTGACATAATAGGGACAACACCGGGGCCTGACATCCCTATGGTTTAAAATAAGGATTGGTTGGGGGAGGGATTTTATATTCCTCGTTGTTTTCTTTAAACCCTTTTCCTAACCTTTGCAATTCCCTCAAAAGTGGACCATATAATGTAGCATCAGGTGCCTCGTTCGGCTCCGTTGCTACCTTATCTGGTCCAGGTTTTCGCTGTTCCTTCTTATGCCAAGGCTTCTTCTCACCCATGCTCCTCCTAGGCAATTTACAGTCCTTGAAAAAGGAAAAGGGGGTCCCCTAAGGGTTTGGACTTTTAAGGCATACAAAATATATAACCCCAGATAGAACACTAGATAATATATGTTAGAAAAGACGTTTATTACAAAAATTATATAAAAGGTTTAACAATATGACAATATAAAAACTTTTGAAATATTCGAACAGTACTTGATTTGTAGAGTACAGTATGTAAATGTATGTTGTAGGCGTTATCTCACACCTGACGCTTTTCGGAGGTTTTTTAAGGTTTCCTCCTTCTTCAGAGGTAAGAGCATAACATTCCTAATATCGTTTACAAGAACATTCCAATGTGATTAAAAACAGTGGCTGGGAGGAGGAGCTTCTTTGCCTAGGCTTTCTTAGATGATGTAATTTGATCGAAAATTAGTATCCATAGAGTGGATTAGTAGCTCACAAAGATTTTGACGTATGCCCAAAGTTACTGAGATCCCTGGACTTATTGCAACTATCCTGGCGTGATAGCGATGGGGGGCGTCTGTGAGACACACTGGGGTCGGGTATAGAAGATGAAAGCCCTGTATTGTGTATCTGTGGATGAATCTTCGTCAGCTTACGCTGGTAGTTTGGGTGCCGCTAATAATTCGGTAACTCTATATGCTGCTTTCGATCCGCTCATCTCCTCCTCAGACTGGCTGATGCATCACCCCAGTGTGTCTCACAGACGCCCCCCATCGCTATCACGCCAGGATAGTTGCAATAAGTCCAGGGATCTCAGTAACTTTGGGCATACGTCAAAATCTTTGTGAGCTACTAATCCACTCTATGGATACTAATTTTCAATCAAATTACATCATCTAAGAAAGCCTAGGCAAAGAAGCTCCTCCTCCCAGCCACTGTTTTTAATCACATTGGAATGTTCTTGTAAACGATATTAGGAATGTTATGCTCTTACCTCTGAAGAAGGAGGAAACCTTAAAAAAACTCCGAAACGCGTCAGGTGTGAGATAACGCCTACAACATACATTTACATACTGTATTCTACAAATAAAGTACTATTCGAATATTTCAAAAGTTTTTATATTGTCATATTGTTAAACCTTTTATATAATTTTTGTAATAAACGTCTTTTCTAACATATATTATCTAGTGTTCTATCTGGGGTTATATATTTTGTATGCCTTAAAAGTCCAAACCCTTAGGGGACCCCCTTTTCCTTTTTCTGTATTATAGGATGTGGCATAAAACACAAAATTCCCCTCCCCTCCATATGTGTGCTCTCTGCTAAGCCTACAACCTTTATTTACAGTCCTTGATTACATGGCCTGTATTCCCACATCTATAACACCTGCCTGTAAATCATTGTTTCAACAAGTCATTAAACTGATGTGTTAACGCATTCTGAGGCCCTACACAATCGAATTGAATACAAGCATTTTTTTTAAGAAACTCTTCAAGGATATCCATTGACATGCTAATCTGCAACTAGCTACACTGAACAGTTGCCCAGACAATACACACACAGATGAACAAACAGATAAGCAACCCCCCACAGAGACTCAGATAAAAGCTGTTCAAAGTCTAGTTTTTCACCTGTAGTTCCACACAGAAGACCAACAAACAAAACACAAAAAAAAAATATATAAAAGTCCGTTTAACTACGAACTTCTCCAGAGAAAACAAACACTCTTAATTCTGTCCTCTCTTAAATTGCAGGCCACATTGAACTCTTATTGGAACAGAGAGCTATTTCACACTCACATGGGTAAAAAAAAAAAAAAATACTTAAAAAAACTAAAAATATAAAAAAACTTAAAATAAAAATATATATTCCCACTTTTTTCCTCAGTGCTGTGTGGTTTGTCCTGTCAATTTACCGATTATATAATATAATCCAAGGGTGATCAGTCCCTTTACTCGCCAGTCGCAGTGACTGGTTACCTGGCCAAACGCACAAACATTTAAACGTACATACATATATCAGCCACAGCTCTCACCAGGTTCTACGCGTCCTCTTCACCGATGAGATCTTTCACAGAATTTTCATGACCATCCAAGCGTGGTTTCAGAATTCGCGAGCCAGCGCCAATCTTGTCCACACTAGAGACGATTTTCCGTTCTGGATGTTTGAGGATTTGTGTTAGAGACTCAAAACAAAGAAAAATGCCTTAGGTTTGTGAATCCTATGCAGAAAAAAAAAACGATATTCTGCTTGTCTAAATCTATGGGGTGCCAAATGTAGAATTTGATAATAATTGTAGAAAATGATATACTACTACAATCTAGATATTATCTCATCTATGTACTTTGTCTAGTCTCTATAGATTAGTCAGTCTGTTAAAACTATGAGCGCATGCTACTGTTAGTATCACAATAATACCTTTAGTTATGAAACCAAACACACGGCTTAAGAATAATCAAATCTTATTTATTTCCCAAGGAAATAAGAAAGCTAACGTGTATTAAAAGGGGGTTACGCAATTACATAACATACAGCAAGGCTACAATACAATGATATACTATACAGTTAAAATACAATATAATGATCTACTTAACACATGTCCTTCCTGGCTGGTCTCCTGGTGGAATAAGAGGGTCAGTTGTGTGTGCAAACCCTTTTTGTCAATCACAGCACCTCCCACTGCCCGCCCACCTACTTCCTTGGTAGACGCCTCCATTTATTCTGATCGTACTGCCACAAGTGGTCTCTGGGGGCAGTGTCTGTCCAGAATTTCACTTAATCCGACTGCTGTCTAATCTTGGAATTTTGATCTCTGATAGCACACACCTTATTTAAATTAGCCTTTGTTTCGCACAGACAGATTGGAGCCGCCATTCATCACGTACAATAGCCTTAGACTCATGACAATATGAGGTATAACTGGCTACATTCCACAAGGGGGGGGGGTGTATCTTGTTCTCTGGGAAATTGTCCATGTATAGATGTGTGGATCCCAGCACATTGATTTCAACACTCCCCCTTGCTGTGAGTGACAGGTGATTTACATATCTCATGCACAAGTGTGAGAGAGGTATTTTGTGTACATTCTGTGTACATCAGATCACCTCCTCCTTTCTTCTCCAGCTCTCTCAGGATTGGCTGCTCCACACCTCAGCATGATTGGGCATACTGTATTCACGTGGTGACTTTCCTGGGTTTTGAATGGATGTTAGTGATCATGGGGCATAATCCACAAGACCAGCAGAAGTTCAGTGTAAGAAAAATTTAAGCCTGGCCAAGGGGGTATAGAGGTGGGCGGGGAGTCTAATGACATCACGACTCCCGAGCTCCAGACAACAGGCCCACCCACAGAATCTGCAGTTTTTCGGGTCTCATAACAGACAGAGGGGAGACATTTGACAGGTAAGGATACATGCAGGAGGCATCCTTATAGATAACCACTATAGCAGAAGTTTAGAAAGGATGAGAGTGGGTTTATATCCACTTTAAACTGCGTAGAGGGTTCTTTACTGTAATGCTGCATTCACACGATTCCACGCATGTTCTGAATCAAGTACGAGACGGAAGCGCTCGGTCTGGTAAAACTAGCGTTCATAATGGAGATAGCACATTTGTCACTCTGCACATTTTTAAATCTTTTAATGCAGTGCATTCTCTTCTTCTTTATAATGCTAGAATAATGAAGTTGTTTTGAGATCTCACAAACTGATTTCTTTATTATTTCTTGTGATCTCATGAATAATATTTTTTATTTTTGTCATCAGATCTCCATAATAATGTTTTGATTTCCTTTTTATAGTGAACTTTTTTTTTTGATGAAGATCTCATTTTTTTTTTTTTATAGTGATCTACTTTTTTTTTCTTTTTTTTTATCAAGATCTCCTGTTTTTTTTCTACTGATCGCCATAATATTTATTTTGTTTTGTGTGTCAAGTCACCACAACACCATTATTATCTTGTATTTTTTAACCTCAGGGAGTGTGTTTGGTGTTGGTGTCCCTTGTTAATCTGACATTGTCTTTTTGAAATGTACCTGCCTACTCACAAACAAACTGTCCTTTTTGAAGTAAAACACATAGCCAAGTATTTGTGAACAAAAAATAGCCATTTATTATGGGTCATAACCAAATAAAGAGGAATGCAACGCGGGATAAACTGGTGAAATTGGCAAAGCCTTTGTACCCCAGGGCACACATCAACTGTTTTACATCCAAAATCGGTAGCATGAGGAGTCCATATAATAGTGAGCACAAACCAGTGCAAACCAGTGCAGGACTCCAAGTCATTAGGAATAGCAGCAGATGACATATATGTCCCCAGGCTGTGGCTTCAACATCTAGTTAACATCATTAATTTTGGACAAGAAATATGTTGAACAATGCTATATCTGGCTCAAGCTGGGTTCCTCTACATCTTCCTGGCTGAAGGGCCCAGGTTGGATGTCGGAAGCCTCAGCTGGGGTGGAAGGAAGCGTTGAAGGAAGACTGGAGAGTGCTGGCCTGGGTTCCCTCTGGTCTGACAGAAAATGCAGTCTGTCATAGAACCACAGCCTGGGGACATAAGTGTAATCTGCAGCTCCTGACCTCTGTGAATCCTGGACCTTCTTGCGCTCCCTATTATATGTGCTCCTCATGCCACCATTTGTGGCCTTCAAATAGTTGATGTTTGCCATGGGGATCTGCGGCTTCATGATTTCCAACAATTGATCCAGCGCTGCCTGCCTCTTTCTTTTATTGTTATAAAAGGGGTGGTTTACTTGCCACAGACAGGGTAGCTCCCTGTACATATCAATGAATACAGGGGTAAAGTCCTGATTGTTCAATAGATCCATTTTCTCTGCAAGACACAACACAAGACAAACCCTAATGTCAGAATAAACTCTCCTAATCTTGTCCCTATTTAGGCCTCAATCTATAAGCAATATAGGCCCAAGTTAAAATTGTACCTTCGTTATCATGATCAGCGCTTCTGCTACTCCTTCCTCCGCTCACAGATCATACGTACGACACATGCATGTTATGCTTTATATACACTGCGCATGCGTGAAACTCCGCCCGCCCCTGACCTTCTATCTAGTATATTCCCCGCCCCTTCTCTTTTGGCGCAATGGGAGAGCACATGGCGGAGAGACAACAGGTGCCTGCAGAGGAGAGCAGCAACGACAAAAGCCCGGAGCCATGTCCTGATCCCGGAGGAGATTTAAGGCCTCAAATATGGCCTTTGTAGAGATGGGGGAGATGGTGGACATCTTCAAGAAGGCCGAATATGACAGGAAGCATGGACCGTACTCAAACACAAATGTGAGAAAGGCCAAGATCATGACTAAAGTTGTGAAAAGTCTGCTGAAGAATTTTGGGGTACGACAATCCAAGGATCAACTGAGGAAACAATGGTCAGACCTCAAATTGAGGGAGCACAATCAGTACAGAAGAATCAAGAGAGTGCTGCAAAAAAGTAAGTATTTTGTCGTGTGTTCCTATTCTTTTTATTAGGTTTGTGCTGCTCCATGTGCTTTTCTTTAGTGTTGTACAGTTTAAAATTGCATTTTTCAGGTTCGTGGGCACCGTAATCGTTCGTAGAAAACATTGTTCGCCCACTAATATGATGTTTTTTGCAGATGCAGGTTAACTACATTTGGTCTTATTTGTCTTAAAAGAAGTTTAGTACATTGTTGTCTAGATGGGTTTGTAACTAGAATGAAATGCAAACTTGATTCAGTGTAAGGAGAGGACACTCAGCAGCTGTTTACACATCTGAACGCAGGAGCACTAGTGTGGGACACCAGAACAAACTTTTTAGGGTGTCCCTCACAGGTGCTCCAGTGGATACTAGGGGTGTCTACATGTGTGATACTTTAACAAAAAAGGTAATTATTCCAGCTTTGTAAAGGGAAAAAATCATGTCTTCAGCTTTGAACTCTGCCAAAACAGACAATTGTACGACACTTCCAAGCAATGTTTCATATTACTATTTCTTGCCTCAAATATCTGTGTGCTAAGTATACCTTTATTTTATTCATATAGGGAAGAAAAGACTCGGAAGGTTTGAGGACACCAGGGACCCCCAACCTCCTAAAGAAGGGGAAATCCAAAAAACAACAACCAGAGGATGTGGAGGAAGGAGAGGTTTATGAATTGGGCGAAATAGTGACCACAACAGGTTAGTGTCTGAGACCACAGCTTCAGGTAATAAATGTATGCCTGCATATGGTGTGTTTTTTTATTTTAGGTGATGTGGATGTTGTTGAAGAAGAAACACATTTCACAAGTGCCCACATCCTCATTGGGGAGATCATGGTGTGCAATCGGGATTTACAGAAGATCAAGAAAGACATCAATGATGTTGAAAAAAGACTCAAAACATCATTAATGTTTTAGGCAGAATCAAAAACACACCAACATTTAACAAATTCTTTCTATTTTTCTAACTTTTCTCCAAAATTTTGAAAGCCAAATTTTAAAGATGTACACATGTGCTATCTGCCATCACGGGATGTCAATGTATGCGTTTAAACATGTAAAATGTAAAAATGTTTCTACTCAACAATGTGTGGCTTCTTCTTTCAATGCTCAATAGTAGGGATGAGCCGAACACCCCCCCCCCCCCCCGTTCGGCTCGCACCAGAACCCGCGAAAGGACCTAAAGTCCGTGCGAGCTTTAGAACCCTATTAGTTATAATGGATGCGAACGTTGGAAATCAAAAGTGCTAATTTTAAAGGCTAATATGCATGTTATTGTCATAAAAAGTGTTTGGGGACCTGGGTCCTGCCCCAGGGGACATGTATCAATGCAAATTTTTTTTTTTTAAAACGGCCGTTTTTTCAGGAGCAGTGATTTTAATAATGCTTAAATTGAAACAATAAAAATGTAATATTCCTTTAAATTTCGTACCTGGGGGTGTCTATAGTATGCATGTAAAGGGGCGCATGTTTCCTGTGCTTAGAACTGTCCCTGCAAAAAGTGTCATTTTTGCAGGAAAGAAAGCTATTTAAAATCACTCGCGTCTAATGTGAATTGACGGCTCCCGTAATACAGAGAACAGTCATTCATTGAAAGTCATTCATAAAAAAAAAAAGTCATTGATAAAAAAAAAAAAAAAGCGTGGGGGTCCCCCCAAATTCAATAACCAGGCCCTTCAGGTCTGGGATGGTTATTAAGGGGGACCCCAGCCAAAAAAAAAATAAAAAATGGCGTAGGGTCCCCCTCAAAATCCATCCCAGACCCTTGAGGTCTGGGATGGATTTTAAGGGGAACCCCAGCCAAAAAAAATGGCGTGGGGTCCCCCTCAAAATCCATACCAGACCCTTATCCGAGCACGCAACCTGGCAGGCCGCAGGAAAAGAGGGGGGACGAGAGCGCTCCCACCTGAACCGTACCAGGCCACATGCCCTCAACATTGGGAGGATGCTTTGGGGGTCTGAGAGTGCTCAAGGGTCTGGGATGGATTTTAAGGGGAACCCCAGCCAAAAAAAATGGCGTGGGGTCCCCCTCAAAATCCATACCAGACCCTTATCCGAGCACGCAACCTGGCAGGCCGCAGGAAAAGAGGGGGGACGAGAGCGCTCCCACCTGAACCGTACCAGGCCACATGCCCTCAACATTGGGAGGATGCTTTGGGGGTCTGAGACCCCCAAAGCACCTTGTCCCCATGTTGATGAGGATAAGGGCCTCGTCCCCACAACCATGCCCGGTGGTTGTGGGGGTCTGCGGGCAGGGGGCTTATCGGAATCTGGAAGCCCCCTTTAACAAGGGGACCCCCAGATCCCGCCCCCCCCCCCCCCTGTGTGAAATGGTAAGGGGGTACTTCCATTTCACCAAAAAAGTGTCAAAAATTGTAAAAATGACAGGAGACGGTCTTTGACAATTCCTTTATTAAAATCTTCTTTCTTCTTTCTTCATCCTTCGGTTTCTTCATCTTCTCCTTCTTCTATCTGCTTCCATCTTCTTCCATTTTCTTCTTCCTCCGATCCGCTTCTTCTTGCGCTGGTCTTCTCGTCCTTCTCGTCCGGCATCTTCTTCCATGGCGTCGGCATCTGTTCTTCTGTCGGGCCGCTCCTCGCAATGGGAGGCTCCTGCTGTGTGAGGCTTCGCTCCGTCTGACAGGTCTTTTATAACGGAGGGCACCTGGTGACCCCGCCCCCCTCTGACGTCATGGGGATAGCCATAGGGAATTCCCCATGACGTCCCTGTGCGTCAAAGGGGGCGGGGTCACCAGGTGCCCTCCATTATAAAAGACCTGTCAGAGGCAGCGAAGCCTCACATAGCGGGAGCCTCCCATTGCGAGGAGTGGCCCAAGAAGAGACACCGACATCGACGCCATGGAAGAAGATGCCGGACGAGAAGGACGAGAAGGCCAGCGCAAGAAGAAGCGGATCGGAGGAAGAAGAAAATGGAAGAAGATGGAAGAAGATGACGGAAGGAGAAGATGAAGAAACCGAAGGATGAAGAAAGAAGAAAGAAGATTTTAATAAAGGAATTGTCAAAGACCGTCTCCTGTCATTTTTACAATTTTTGACACTTTTTTGGTGAACATGGGTTCGTATCGAACACCGGGCCCATCCCTACTCAATAGCAGTTTTTTGCTTGTTGTTGTTCACAGTGGCAATGGGGGTTATTTACTAAAGGTAAATCCACTTTGCACTACAAATGCACTTTCAGTGCAGTTTCAGTGCACTTGTAGGGCAAAGTGGATTTTCCTTTAGTAAATAACACCCACAGTGCTTTATAATTTGCATTAATCAGGCCATTTTCGTAACTCCAAAAAATAAATTCATGGTGCGGAAAATGCTGAATATTTTAAGCATTAATGCATTACATATAGGGTTGAGCGAACCCGAACTGTAAAGTTTGGGTTTGTACCAGACTTTTGGGTTTTTGGGTCCCAGACCCGAACCCGAAAAATTTACTGTATGTTCGGGTTAGAGTTCGGTGTTCGGCAATGTAATGGCGCTTTTTAAAAAGTTATTGTCAGTTTGTCACAAAGTGTAATTTCTGCAGGAAAAAAGTCTTTTAAAAGCACTCGCAGCTATAATGAATTGTCGGCTCCCCGTAATACAGAGTAGTGATGGATGAACTTCTGACGGGACGTTTCGCAAACGCGATCCGCGAACGTGCCAAAATGTTTGCGAACCACAGGTTCGCGGCGGCCCCCATTCATTTTAATGGCAGGCAAACCTTAAAAACCTCCAGGTCATATTTGCAGCCACAAAATACTTACTAGCTGTGCACACATAGTCCTACAACATGGACACTGACATACCAGAAGTATTAAGTGAATCTGGGATCGACAACCACAAGCATTCTTTTTTTATCTGTGAAATTTTGTCAATTCTGGAGGAATGAAGGCCATGGAGGAGAGGCAAGGTCAGGCCAGGCTATGAAGGGGGTGCAAGAGATGATCAGTGCCACAGTCAGGGCAGCGCAGTCCTGTGCCAGTGTCCCAGTGTGCCAACCTGTGCTTGAGCCCCTGACCCCTCCATCTGCCCGGCCCTTACCCCCACCTATGCAGGGCTCCACTGCGGTGGTCCGGAGGTGCCAGTCCAGTGCTGATCCTCAGCCATGGTGCTGGTACTGCCTGCTGATTGGCTTTTCCGCTGCTATCTCCCTCACTGACACCAGCACTCAGATAGAACACTGACACCAGCATTGAGATAGAGAGCACTGACACCAGCACCGAGATAGAGAGCATTGACACCAGCACCGAGATAGAACACTGACACCAGCACCGAGATAGAGAGCACAGACACCAGCACCGAGATAGAGAGCACTGACACCAGCACCGAGATAGAGAGCACTGACACCAGCACAGAGATAGAGAGCACTGACACCAGCACCGAGATAGAGAGCACTGACACCAGCACCGAGATAGAGAGCACTGACACTAGCACCGAGATAGAGGGTGCAGATAGAGAGGATGAGGAGGGTGCAGAAGAGTAAGGCTGAGTGAGCCACTCAACCAAGTCTGGTGCATCCTTTGACGTAATCGAACGCACCTTCTGCAACTTCCCACTTTGGCTCAAGCCTGGTGCTCCTGCCCTACCCCTACCACCCCTGCGGAAGGGCCTGCCTCTTCCTCTGCCTGTCATTTTTTAAATGACCCTGTGACAAAAGTCTCTAGAGAAGTGCAGTATATGTGGAAGAAGGTATATAACACCCCACTTCAATCTGTCGTTTTGGGGTGCCACTGGTCTATCACACCAGTTATAATACTTTTTTCTAATTGCGTTTGTCACTCTTTGTAGTATCGCTGCAGAACCGCTCAGCAGTCACAATGCTGCACAGTAGAAATGCATTATACTATGCTTTCTATATTTGAAATTATTTTATACGTGTATTACACCCCTATATACTGCACACCAAATAGTACACCTATACCAGTCCTTAAAAGGACTTTTGTGGACCTATATTCGTTAGCGATTTATGTCGCTACAGTCTGTCCCTGCGACACACAGCAACCTCTCCCTACACTGACAAAAGAGCTGCAGAACCGCACAGCAGTCACAATTCTGCACAGTAGAAATGCACTATAATATGCTTTCTATATTTGAAAGTATATTATAAGTGTATTACACCCCTATATACTGTACACCTATACCAGTCCTTAAAAGGACTTTTGTGGACCTAATAGTAGCTAGCTAGTGATTACAGACTGTCCCTGCTGCAAACAGCAAACTCTCTCCCTACACTGAGAAAAGACAGCTGCAGAATCGCTGTCATGAAGATCCTGCCAGTAATCGGCACCCTGGACTCCTTGGCACACGTCCGCGGGTGCCATTGCGCATGCACGGGCACGCGAGCGCCCGTGCACGAGAGTGCGCACGGGAAGACAGGTGCGCGCCCCTGTTGGCGCCAGATAGGCTATTAAAATCTGCCTGTCACATCTCGGTGCTCCAGTCTGCTTTGCTGATCCAGGTTGCTGTGCTATCCAGTCTGCTTTGCTGATCCAAGTCTGCTGTGCTGTTCCAGTCTGCTTTGCTGATCCAGTCTGCTGCGCTATCCAGTCTGCTTTGCTGATCCAGTCTGCTGCGCTATCCAGTCTGCTTTGCTGATCCAGTCTGCTTGCTGATCCAGTCTGCCATACTTACCTTGTCCGCTGAGCTGATCCAGGGATCTCTCTCTACCAGTCTGTCAATCTTGCCAGGCACCCGTGCCCCTCCTTACTCCTGGGTCTCCTGTCACCTTACCAGGGAACCGGGAGTGGGAATCGCAAGGGAGGCTCTCCTCTGCAATTCGGGCTCAATACCACCAGGTACGTGACAGTAGCAGACAGCCATGTCTGAGCCTGAGCAGGGAGCCTCTGCTATGGAAGAACTTTGTCAACACCTGGCAGGTCTGACCGAGGCGGTGAAGAATCTCCAGCAAGGCTACACCCGATTGGACAGCACATGGGAGAGCACATGGCGGAGAGACAACAGGTGCCTGCAGAGGAGAGCAGCAACGACAAAAGCCCGGAGCCATGTCCTGATCCCGGAGGAGATTTAAGGCCTCAAATATGGCCTTTGTAGAGATGGGGGAGATGGTGGACATCTTCAAGAAGGCCGAATATGACAGGAAGCATGGACCGTACTCAAACACAAATGTGAGAAAGGCCAAGATCATGACTAAAGTTGTGAAAAGTCTGCTGAAGAATTTTGGGGTACGACAATCCAAGGATCAACTGAGGAAACAATGGTCAGACCTCAAATTGAGGGAGCACAATCAGTACAGAAGAATCAAGAGAGTGCTGCAAAAAAGTAAGTATTTTGTCGTGTGTTCCTATTCTTTTTATTAGGTTTGTGCTGCTCCATGTGCTTTTCTTTAGTGTTGTACAGTTTAAAATTGCATTTTTCAGGTTCGTGGGCACCGTAATCGTTCGTAGAAAACATTGTTCGCCCACTAATATGATGTTTTTTGCAGATGCAGGTTAACTACATTTGGTCTTATTTGTCTTAAAAGAAGTTTAGTACATTGTTGTCTAGATGGGTTTGTAACTAGAATGAAATGCAAACTTGATTCAGTGTAAGGAGAGGACACTCAGCAGCTGTTTACACATCTGAACGCAGGAGCACTAGTGTGGGACACCAGAACAAACTTTTTAGGGTGTCCCTCACAGGTGCTCCAGTGGATACTAGGGGTGTCTACATGTGTGATACTTTAACAAAAAAGGTAATTATTCCAGCTTTGTAAAGGGAAAAAATCATGTCTTCAGCTTTGAACTCTGCCAAAACAGACAATTGTACGACACTTCCAAGCAATGTTTCATATTACTATTTCTTGCCTCAAATATCTGTGTGCTAAGTATACCTTTATTTTATTCATATAGGGAAGAAAAGACTCGGAAGGTTTGAGGACACCAGGGACCCCCAACCTCCTAAAGAAGGGGAAATCCAAAAACAACAACCAGAGGATGTGGAGGAAGGAGAGGTTTATGAATTGGGCGAAATAGTGACCACAACAGGTTAGTGTCTGAGACCACAGCTTCAGGTAATAAATGTATGCCTGCATATGGTGTGTTTTTTTATTTTAGGTGATGTGGATGTTGTTGAAGAAGAAACACATTTCACAAGTGCCCACATCCTCATTGGGGAGATCATGGTGTGCAATCGGGATTTACAGAAGATCAAGAAAGACATCAATGATGTTGAAAAAAGACTCAAAACATCATTAATGTTTTAGGCAGAATCAAAAACACACCAACATTTAACAAATTCTTTCTATTTTTCTAACTTTTCTCCAAAATTTTGAAAGCCAAATTTTAAAGATGTACACATGTGCTATCTGCCATCACGGGATGTCAATGTATGCGTTTAAACATGTAAAATGTAAAAATGTTTCTACTCAACAATGTGTGGCTTCTTCTTTCAATGCTCAATAGTAGGGATGAGCCGAACACCCCCCCCCGTTCGGCTCGCACCAGAACCCGCGAAAGGACCTAAAGTCCGTGCGAGCTTTAGAACCCTATTAGTTATAATGGATGCGAACGTTGGAAATCAAAAGTGCTAATTTTAAAGGCTAATATGCATGTTATTGTCATAAAAAGTGTTTGGGGACCTGGGTCCTGCCCCAGGGGACATGTATCAATGCAAATTTTTTTTTTTTTTAAAACGGCCGTTTTTTCAGGAGCAGTGATTTTAATAATGCTTAAATTGAAACAATAAAAATGTAATATTCCTTTAAATTTCGTACCTGGGGGGGTGTCTATAGTATGCATGTAAAGGGGCGCATGTTTCCTGTGCTTAGAACTGTCCCTGCAAAAAGTGTCATTTTTGCAGGAAAGAAAGCTATTTAAAATCACTCGCGTCTAATGTGAATTGACGGCTCCCGTAATACAGAGAACAGTCATTCATTGAAAGTCATTCATAAAAAAAAAAGTCATTGATAAAAAAAAAAAAAAGCGTGGGGGTCCCCCCAAATTTAATAACCAGGCCCTTCAGGTCTGGGATGGTTATTAAGGGGGACCCCAGCCAAAAAAAAATAAAAAATGGCGTAGGGTCCCCCTCAAAATCCATCCCAGACCCTTGAGGTCTGGGATGGATTTTAAGGGGAACCCCAGCCAAAAAAAATGGCGTGGGGTCCCCCTCAAAATCCATACCAGACCCTTATCCGAGCACGCAACCTGGCAGGCCGCAGGAAAAGAGGGGGGACGAGAGCGCTCCCACCTGAACCGTACCAGGCCACATGCCCTCAACATTGGGAGGATGCTTTGGGGGTCTGAGAGTGCTCAAGGGTCTGGGATGGATTTTAAGGGGAACCCCAGCCAAAAAAAAATGGCGTGGGGTCCCCCTCAAAATCCATACCAGACCCTTATCCGAGCACGCAACCTGGCAGGCCGCAGGAAAAGAGGGGGGACGAGAGTGCTCCCACCTGAACCGTACCAGGCCACATGCCCTCAACATTGGGAGGATGCTTTGGGGGTCTGAGACCCCCAAAGCACCTTGTCCCCATGTTGATGAGGATAAGGGCCTCGTCCCCACAACCATGCCCGGTGGTTGTGGGGGTCTGCGGGCAGGGGGCTTATCGGAATCTGGAAGCCCCCTTTAACAAGGGGACCCCCAGATCCCGCCCCCCCCCCTGTGTGAAATGGTAAGGGGGTACTTCCATTTCACCAAAAAAGTGTCAAAAATTATAAAAATGACAGGAGACGGTCTTTGACAATTCCTTTATTAAAATCTTCTTTCTTCTTTTCTTCATCCTTCGGTTTCTTCATCTTCTCCTTCTTCCATCTGCTTCCATCTTCTTCCATTTTCTTCTTCCTCCGATCCGCTTCTTCTTGCGCTGGTCTTCTCGTCCTTCTCGTCCGGCATCTTCTTCCATGGCGTCGGCATCTGTTCTTCTGTCGGGCCGCTCCTCGCAATGGGAGGCTCCTGCTGTGTGAGGCTTCGCTCCGTCTGACAGGTCTTTTATAACGGAGGGCACCTGGTGACCCCGCCCCCCTCTGACGTCATGGGGATAGCCATAGGGAATTCCCCATGACGTCCCTGTGCGTCAAAGGGGGCGGGGTCACCAGGTGCCCTCCATTATAAAAGACCTGTCAGAGGCAGCGAAGCCTCACATAGCGGGAGCCTCCCATTGCGAGGAGTGGCCCAAGAAGAGACACCGACATCGACGCCATGGAAGAAGATGCCGGACGAGAAGGACGAGAAGGCCAGCGCAAGAAGAAGCGGATCGGAGGAAGAAGAAAATGGAAGAAGATGGAAGAAGATGACGGAAGGAGAAGATGAAGAAACCGAAGGATGAAGAAAGAAGAAAGAAGATTTTAATAAAGGAATTGTCAAAGACCGTCTCCTGTCATTTTTACAATTTTTGACACTTTTTTGGTGAACATGGGTTCGTATCGAACACCGGGCCCATCCCTACTCAATAGCAGTTTTTTGCTTGTTGTTGTTCACAGTGGCAATGGGGGTTATTTACTAAAGGTAAATCCACTTTGCACTACAAATGCACTTTCAGTGCAGTTTCAGTGCACTTGTAGGGCAAAGTGGATTTTCCTTTAGTAAATAACACCCACAGTGCTTTATAATTTGCATTAATCAGGCCATTTTCGTAACTCCAAAAAATAAATTCATGGTGCGGAAAATGCTGAATATTTTAAGCATTAATGCATTACATATAGGGTTGAGCGAACCCGAACTGTAAAGTTTGGGTTTGTACCAGACTTTTGGGTTTTTGGGTCCCAGACCCGAACCCGAAAAATTTACTGTATGTTCGGGTTAGAGTTCGGTGTTCGGCAATGTAATGGCGCTTTTTAAAAAGTTATTGTCAGTTTGTCACAAAGTGTAATTTCTGCAGGAAAAAAAGTCTTTTAAAAGCACTCGCAGCTATAATGAATTGTCGGCTCCCCGTAATACAGAGTAGTGATGGATGAACTTCTGACGGGACGTTTCGCAAACGCGATCCGCGAACGTGCCAAAATGTTTGCGAACCGCAGGTTCGCGGCGGCCCCCATTCATTTTAATGGCAGGCGAACCTTAAAAACCTCCAGGTCATATTTGCAGCCACAAAATACTTACTAGCTGTGCACACATAGTCCTACAACATGGACACTGACATACCAGAAGTATTAAGTGAATCTGGGATCGACAACCACAAGCATTCTTTTTTTATCTGTGAAATTTTGTCAATTCTGGAGGAATGAAGGCCATGGAGGAGAGGCAAGGTCAGGCCAGGCTATGAAGGGGGTGCAAGAGATGATCAGTGCCACAGTCAGGGCAGCGCAGTCCTGTGCCAGTGTCCCAGTGTGCCAACCTGTGCTTGAGCCCCTGACCCCTCCATCTGCCCGGCCCTTACCCCCACCTATGCAGGGCTCCACTGCGGTGGTCCGGAGGTGCCAGTCCAGTGCTGATCCTCAGCCATGGTGCTGGTACTGCCTGCTGATTGGCTTTTCCGCTGCTATCTCCCTCACTGACACCAGCACTCAGATAGAACACTGACACCAGCATTGAGATAGAGAGCACTGACACCAGCACCGAGATAGAGAGCATTGACACCAGCACCGAGATAGAACACTGACACCAGCACCGAGATAGAGAGCACAGACACCAGCACCGAGATAGAGAGCACTGACACCAGCACCGAGATAGAGAGCACTGACACCAGCACAGAGATAGAGAGCACTGACACCAGCACCGAGATAGAGAGCACTGACACCAGCACCGAGATAGAGAGCACTGACACTAGCACCGAGATAGAGGGTGCAGATAGAGAGGATGAGGAGGGTGCAGAAGAGTAAGGCTGAGTGAGCCACTCAACCAAGTCTGGTGCATCCTTTGACGTAATCGAACGCACCTTCTGCAACTTCCCACTTTGGCTCAAGCCTGGTGCTCCTGCCCTACCCCTACCACCCCTGCGGAAGGGCCTGCCTCTTCCTCTGCCTGTCATTTTTTAAATGACCCTGTGACAAAAGTCTCTAGAGAAGTGCAGTATATGTGGAAGAAGGTATATAACACCCCGCTTCAATCTGTCGTTTTGGGGTGCCACTGGTCTATCACACCAGTTATAATACTTTTTTCTAATTGCGTTTGTCACTCTTTGTAGTATCGCTGCAGAACCGCTCAGCAGTCACAATGCTGCACAGTAGAAATGCATTATACTATGCTTTCTATATTTGAAATTATTTTATACGTGTATTACACCCCTATATACTGCACACCAAATAGTACACCTATACCAGTCCTTAAAAGGACTTTTGTGGACCTATATTCGTTAGCGATTTATGTCGCTACAGTCTGTCCCTGCGACACACAGCAACCTCTCCCTACACTGACAAAAGAGCTGCAGAACCGCACAGCAGTCACAATTCTGCACAGTAGAAATGCACTATAATATGCTTTCTATATTTGAAAGTATATTATAAGTGTATTACACCCCTATATACTGTACACCTATACCAGTCCTTAAAAGGACTTTTGTGGACCTAATAGTAGCTAGCTAGTGATTACAGACTGTCCCTGCTGCAAACAGCAAACTCTCTCCCTACACTGAGAAAAGACAGCTGCAGAATCGCTGTCATGAAGATCCTGCCAGTAATCGGCACCCTGGACTCCTTGGCACACGTCCGCGGGTGCCATTGCGCATGCACGGGCACGCGAGCGCCCGTGCACGAGAGTGCGCACGGGAAGACAGGTGCGCGCCCCTGTTGGCGCCAGATAGGCTATTAAAATCTGCCTGTCACATCTCGGTGCTCCAGTCTGCTTTGCTGATCCAGTCTGCTGCGCTATCCAGTCTGCTTTGCTGATCCAGTCTGCTGCGCTATCCAGTCTGCTTTGCTGATCCAGTCTGCTTGCTGATCCAGTCTGCCATACTTACCTTGTCCGCTGAGCTGATCCAGGGATCTCTCTCTACCAGTCTGTCAATCTTGCCAGGCACCCGTGCCCCTCCTTACTCCTGGGTCTCCTGTCACCTTACCAGGGAACCGGGAGTGGGAATCGCAAGGGAGGCTCTCCTCTGCAATTCGGGCTCAATACCACCAGGTACGTGACAGTAGCAGACAGCCATGTCTGAGCCTGAGCAGGGAGCCTCTGCTATGGAAGAACTTTGTCAACACCTGGCAGGTCTGACCGAGGCGGTGAAGAATCTCCAGCAAGGCTACACCCGATTGGAAGAGCAGGTGTTAGTCCTGTCTAACCCCGCCAGTACTCTGGGAACCCTGCATCCACCTGCACCCTCAGCTGGGGCAGGGTCGGCCCCGACGGTTGTGATGCTCCCTCCGGAACCAAGAGTCCCTATTCCTGAATGGTTCTCCGGGATTCGCAGCAACTTTAGGGCCTTCCGCAATTCCTGCGAACTATATTTCGCTCTTCAGCCACGGACCTTCTCATTGGAAGCCACCAAGGTGGGCTTTGTGGTATCTCTACTCACCGGGGATCCCCGGACCTGGGCTCACCGCATGTTGGAACAAAAAGATGCAGCCTTAACCAACCTCTCTACCTTCTTTGACGCCATGGCCCAACTGTATGAGGATCCCCAGCTTTCAGCAACCGCGGAGACCGCCTTGCGCTCACTCCAGCAGGGACGAAGAGCAGTGGAGGACTATGTGGCCGAGTTCAGGCGATGGGGTGCGGATACACACTGGAATGACGCTGCCCTTCGTCACCAGTTCCGCATGGGACTCTCTGATGCCCTAAAAGACGAACTAGTGGGTGTACCCTAGACCTTGGATGCATTAGTCGATTTGGCCATACAAATCGACCGATGCCTGAGGGAATGCAGGGCCGAGCGAGCCACGGGCCTCTCTTGTCCATCCTGGATGCTGCCCAGGGCTCCAAGTCACTTGCACCCTGCACCTACCTCCCGGCCAGCACCCACTCCGGATCCATCCAAGCCCATGCAGCTTGGACTCCTGCGGCCATCCCTCACCCCTGAAGAGCGTCAACGACGCCGTAGTAATAATCTGTGTCTCTATTGTGGGGAACCAGGACATTATGTCAGGAATTGCCCAACCAAACTCCGTAAGTGTCCACTTATGCCTGCAAGTTACACAGACCCCTTGACCAGGATTTCGTCTCACCTTGCTCTTTCTGTCTCCTTCCAGCTCCCGGGAAGGCACCCACCATTATTGACTCTGGAGCTTGCAGCTGTTTCATGGGCTCATCTTTTGCTACTCAACACCAGATTCCTCTCCTGCCTAAGACCTGTGGCCTCTCTGTTCACCTAGCCGTCGGGTCTATCATCAAATCTGGCCCTGTGACCCAAGAGACTGCTCTACTGCCTACTGTTATCTCCAGTTCTCACCGAGAACTACTTCACCTGGACATAATCGCCTCTCCATTGTTCCCGGTAATCCTAGGTATGCCATGGCTGCAGGCCCATAACCCGGCCATCAACTGGGCCACAGGGGAAATCACCTTCTCCTCACCCTACTGTCAGGAATTCTGTGGGTCTTCTGACTCTCCAAAAACTTCCACTCTGCTGTGCCTGGACTCAGAAGCCAACCTACGTCAGACCATCCCTGAAGCGTACCATGAGTACCTTGATGTTTTTAGCAAACAAGGGGCAGAGGTGCTTCCACCCCACAGGGCCTACGATTGCCCCATTGAATTACTCCCGGAGCCGAAATTCCCTTTGGAAGGGTTTTTCCCCTGACAGAGGTGGAGCAAGGGAAACTGAAGGAGTACATTGAGGAGAACCTGAGAAAAGGATTTATCCGTCCATCCACATCCCCAGCAGGCGCCGGTATATTCTTCGTGTAAAAGACCACACCCTCCGGCCCTGCGTGGATTACCACGAATTGAACAGTATTACTGTGAATAATCGCTACCCTCTTCCCTTAGTTCCAGAACTGTTCCAAAGGCTAGGTACTGCTATCATCTTCACTAAACTCGATCTCCGTGGGGCCTACAACCTGGTCCGCATTAAGGACAGGGACGAGTGGAAGACGGCCTTTCGAACACGATTTGGGCATTTCGAGTATCTGGTGATGCCCTTCGGATTGTGTAATGCCCCTGCCACCTTCCAGTACTTTATAAACGATGTACTCTGGGACTTTTTAGATTTATTTGCTGTTGTATATTTGGATGACATTTTAATCTTTTCCTCCTCTCTAGAGTCTCATCGTAGGCATGTCAATGACGTCTTAAGTCGTCTCCGTCTACACAGCCTCTATGCAAAAGCTGACAAATGTCAATTTGAACTAGAAAGCATACCGTTTCTGGGCCTGATCATCTCAAGCAAGGGTATAAGTATGGACCCCCCAGAATATCACCGCAATTCTAGATTGGCCAACCCCTGCGGACAAGAAAGGGATCCATCGATTTATCGGTTTCGCCAACTTCTACCGCAAGTTCATTAAGGGGTTTTTGCCCATTGTTGCACCAATCACGCAACTTACCAGACAAGGAACCCGTTTCCAGTGGTCCTCCGAGGCCCAAGGGGCGCCAATCCTATCCAACCCGGACTCCTCTCTGCTATACGTCCTAGAAGTGGATGCATCTGAAATCGCCGTAGGGGCGATACTGTCCCAAAGGCAAGGAGCCAAGTTCCTGCTCCACCCCGTAGCCTTCTTCTCCCGCAAACTATCCACAGCCGAGAAGAACTACGATGTCAGAGATCGAGAGTTGTTGGCAATTAAATCTGCGCTAGAAGAATGGCGTTATCTACTAGAAGGAGCCTCTCACCCCATCCTAATATTTACCGATCACAAGAACCTAGAGTATTTGAAATCTGCAAAAAGACTAAAACCCAGACAAGCCAGGTGGGCACTCTTCTTCTCCCAATTTACTTTCCATGTAACTTACCGCCCAGGCTCCAAGAACGTCAAGCCAGACGCCCTGTCACGGATGTTCCACAAGTACAAGGAAGATTCCCCTCCGGACACCATTCTCGCTCCTGGGAATTTCCTTCTGCTCCAGGAAGACTTACTCTCCCGACTTAGACACGCCTCCATGGGGCAAGTACCCACTTCTGAACCCGGTTGCAGGCCAGAGACGGCTACTATGGCACGAAGATAAGATTTACATCCCCGAAAGCCTACGAGTGACTGTCCTGGAATTATGCCACGACCACGCGCTTGCTGGGCACTTTGGTGTCACTAAGACCACGACTTGGTACAACGTACCTTTTGGTGGCCTCAACTGCGGGTCGATTGTAGGAAGTTTGTGGACACCTTCACCACATGTATCCGGAACAAGAACCATAGGACCAAAGCCTGGGGTCTACTCAAGCCCTTGTCTGTCCCAGACCGGCCGTGGAGGATGTTGTCTATCGACTTTATGGTGGAATTGCCTCCGGCGGAAGACCATACTACGATCTTTGAAGTTGTTGACCGCCTGTCAAAGATGGCACACCTCATTCCCATGAGGGATACCCCCTCAGCCCCAGAAACCGCACAGGTATTCATCAAGGAAATTATTAGGATCCATGGAGTGCCAGCCAACATAGTTTCAGACAGTTCACCTTTCGATTCTGGAAGTCCCTTTGCCAGGCCCTGAATATCGAACTCTCCTTTTCGTTCCGCCTTCCACCCTCAGTCCAACGGGCAAACCGAAAGGACGAACCAGACCATGGAGCAATATTTACGCTGTTTCTCCTCCTTTGCCCAGGACGATTGGATCTCCCTGCTGCCAGTAGCCAAATTCGCCTACAACAACTCCATCCACTCTGCCATCAAACAGACCCCCTTCTTCGCCAACTATGGTTTTCACCCTTCATTTCTACCCAACTCCCTTCCTGATTGCACCGTGCCAGCAGTTCAAGAAAAAATGGACTTCTTTTCAACCAATAATAAGCTTCTGCAAGAAACCATGGCCAGAATCCAGGAACACAATAAAGTGACTTTCGACAGGAAGAGGCGAGGGGAATTGATGTTAGCTCCTGGTGAATTAGTGTGGTTGTCCACCTTGAACTTGAAGATGGCATGCCCCTCAAGGAAACTGGGCCCCAAGTTCCTGGGACCCTTCCCGGTTAAAAGAAGGATCAACGAGGTGGCCTACAAGCTGGAACTCCCGGAATCACTAAAGGTTCACCCTGTGTTCCATGTCTCCTTGTTGAAACCCTCCACTTCCAACCCTTTTCCAAACAGAAGGACTGCCCCTCCTGACCCAGTCTTAATAGACGGTGAGGAGGAGTTCGAAGTAGAGGCCATCCTGAACTTCAGGAAAAGGAGAAACCAAAACCAGTTCTTGATCAAATGGAAGGGCTACGGCCCTGAAGAAAATTCCTGGGAACCCGAGTCGAATATCCACGCTAAGAGTCTGGTTCAATCTTTCAAGAGAGCCCATCCTGAGAAGTTTGCCCGAAGGGGCATCCGGAGGCTGCCCCTTGGAGGGGGGCAATGTCATGAAGATCCTGCCAGTAATCGGCGCCCTGGACTCCTTGGCACCCGTCCGCGGGTGCCATTGCGCATGCGTGTGCACACCCGCGCACGAGAGCGTGCGCGTGAAGACGGGTGCGCGCCCCTGTTGGCGCCAGATAGGCTATTTAAATCTGCCTGTCACAGACGGTCCCCGCTGTCTGCTCTGTAGCGTTCTGTGCCTTATACCTGATCTGAAGTACCTACCTGTGACTGACCCGGCTTCCCTGTGACCTTCCTGCTATCTGCCTGTACCCGACCTCGGCTTGCCTGTGACCATTCTACTGCCTGCTCCATCTGTACCTTGTTGTCAGCCTGATACTTGACCCGGCCTGTTTGACTACCCAGCCTGACTACAGTGTTCCAGTCTGCTTTGCTGATCCAAGTCTGCTGTGCTGTTCCAGTCTACTTTGCTGATCCAAGTCTGCTGTGCTGTTCCAGTCTGCTTTGCTGATCCAGTCTGCTTCGCTATCCAGTCTGCTTTGCTGATCCAGTCTGTTGTGCTGTTCCAGTCTGCTGCGCTATCCAGTCTGCCTTGCTGATCCAGTCTGCTGTGCTGTTCCAGTCTGCTTTGCTGATCCAGTCTGCTGCGCTATTCAGTCTGCTTTGCTGATCCAGTCTGCTGCGCTATCCAGTCTGCTTTGCTGATCCAGTCTGCTTGCCGATCCAGTCTGCCATACTTGCGTACAGGGGGGTGACCAAATGCGCAAACCAACAGGGGAAAATGAATAAGCTAAAAATAAATAACAACAATTGCCACAGCTGCCATTAAAGTGTTCCCACACCAATCAAGATAAAAAATATAGTAAAAATGTGGCGCTCCTAGGGGAGACTCCAACAAGGATGGCTCCAAGAAGCGTCTGAGGATTAATATCTAAACTGTCAGCGTATAGCAGCAGGTAATCAAACGGTGCTATACCAATAAAGAATATTCCATAAAATAATAAATAAAGTCAATGCATAAAAAATATATCAATAAAGTGCATCAAATAGCGAATAATGGTAAATAAATCAGTGCAAAAAATTCATATATAGTGCAAACAATAATTTGTGCAATAAATAATCTGTGCAAAATAGCAAATAAATACAACCAAGCAACAATTCAGTGAATAAACAAATATAAAGTGCAAAATAATTGTGCAACAAATGCCAAATGTGGATACTAAGCCTGTGCAAATATGCCGGGAAATGTGCAAAGAGCAGTATATATAAAATGGAATAATGTGGCAGTCCAAAATAATAGTGCTCAAATAAAACGTCCTATGCACTCCAAATTGCTAGTGCCGACAACCAGCTCCCATACACAGTGCAATCACTATGTGGATCAATTTCTCTGTGTGGTGAATCCTCCAAGTATAGCAGTACAGTCCTCTAGCAGTTAAAGGTGATCTCATCCATGCATTTTTCAGTGTGCCAATCCTATATGTTTACCCCCAGCCTCTTACCTCTAGGTAAGGAGTAAACAGCCTTACACTGAGAAAACAACAGATCTCCTGCACACGCTGTTCCTTTATGGTAACGTCCTTACCAGCGTCTCACCACCTCTCCAGGCAACCAATAGACATGGGGGCAGAAAGAGGGAAGGACTCCATGGTGCAGTATTTAAAAACGATTTATTGAAAAAAGTAAACACTTACAGTGAAGATGAATAAAACCAGCGGTATTGTGAAGTGTGCGATCCCGGCCGAGATCGCACACACAGCGTCACCTGACTCTACTCCTCTGACGCGTTGCGTCACACTCACACACGTGACTTTATCAAAGGAATTAGAGTCGGGTTAGCGGCGGTGACTGATATAGTACAGCGGTTGTCAAGGCAACCGTAGGAACAAAGACCAATATAATTAGAAAGCAAATATGATATAACAAAGATCTTGATGGTAATGGTAATGCTAACAGATAGCACATGAATTAATTTAAGTAAAAATTTTACGATCTAAAAGCAATACTATTTAATGGGTAAACGCCATCTGGTGGCTAAAAAGTAGCAATGTCCTTAAATAATTAATGAGTAAGCGCCATCTGGTGGCTAAAAAGTGGCAATGTCCTTAAATGAGAACTCACTCACAGTAAGGTTAAAAGTAACCAGTAGTGCCCTCTAACGGATAAATTCAAGAACAGTCATTAATCCAATAAGAGAAATAGGAGCCAAAATAAGAGTACATAAAAAGACCATTGTTTAAATACCGACCACAGGGTAATTAAAATGCAATAAGATATGTATAAAAACATATATATCCTGTATAAAACCATACAGTAAAATACAATCCTGTATAAAACAATAATTCATTAAGTAAAAAGGCCAGTAATAAAACAACTAATAGGCTAACAACTAAAAAGCCAAAGAGGCCAATAAAAGATCAACAATTAAAATCATAAAAAGGGCCATAATCAGTAATTAGAAATAAAACAATTAAGGTCAAACTCTACATTATGTCCTAACGGAAATAATGTACGCAACTCATGAATTCAGCGAGATTCAGCCTGACTTCATTTTCTGATTTTATTGTCACCCCTCCAGTGCGGTTTATATTTCTCTATACCCCACACCATAAGTGAGGAGGGGTCTCTGTTGTGGACCTTGTCATAATGTCTGGATAAACTGTGTTTGGGGTAACCATTTTTTATATTCTGTGTGTGTTCCCTCAGTCTCATCCATAATTCCCTCTTAGTCCTCCCAACGTATTGGATTTGGCATGGGCATTCCAGAAGGTAGACTACCCCTTCTGTTCTGCAAGATATAAAGTCTTTGATCTGGTAATCTTTTCCAGTCACTGTAGATTTAAAACTTGTTTTCTGCTTTTTGCTCTCTTTAGTGTGCACAGTGTTACAGGTATAGCATGTTTTACAAGAATAAAGGCCTTTCCCTTCAAAGAAAGATATTTTTTTCTCAGGAGGGGGATCTAGTACATTTTTTGCAATCAGGTCCCTCAAAGTAGGGGCCCGTCTGTATGTAAATTTAGGTTTCTCTGGTAGAACAGCCCCTAGATCTCTATCGGCTTTTACAATATTCCAATACTTTTTAAAAATCTTTTCTATTTGTTTATGTTGTATGTTATAGTCCATCACAAAGGGTACGCCATCAGTGTATCCTCTATCTCTAGCCTTATCTTCAATTAATGTTTTTTTATCCATGGCAATGACGTCCTCTATTTTTCCTTTTATGAAGTTATGCTTATACCCTTTTTGAATAAATCTCTCACCAGTAAACTCTGCTTGTTTGGTGAAGACTTCCGGTTTCGTACAATTCCTTCTTAACCTGATCAATTGTCCTTTGGGTATGTTGTTAAGCCAAGGGGCAAAGTGTCAACTGTCTAGCAGTAAATAGCTATTCCTGTCAACATGTTTGAAAGGAGTCTGTGTTACTAATCTTCCCTCCTCTTTGGAGATTTCCAGGTCCAGGAAATTGATTTTTTCATCACTTATTTCCCATGTAAGCTTAATGTTCTTAATATTTGTGTTTAAGTTAAAACCAAAGTCCAACAGGCTTTCCCTGTCCCCCGCCCAGATCACTATAATATCATTGATAAATCTTTTGAACAGGAGGAGTTGCTGAGGCCACTTCTTGTATAAAGCATCCTCCTCCCATTCTGCCATATAGAGGTTGGCCACGCTGGGTGCAAATTTCGCTCCCATGGCTATTCCACAGATCTGTTTGTAGTATTTACTGTCGTACCAAAAGTAATTGTGGTCGAGACTATATTTGAGGCAGTTAACAAGAAATCTCCTCTGTGTGGTTTTCAGGTCACTCAGTTCATTCAATGCCCATTCTGTTGCTTGTATGGCTTCTTCGTGGGTAATGATTGTATAAAGGGATGCAACATCCGCTGTAGCAAGATGTGTGGGCCTACCGTCCAATTCAATAGCGTCCAACAGTTGTATAAGGTGTTTGGTATCTCTGAGGTATGAATTGGTTTTTCTTACTACAGTTTGCAAGAACCAGTCTATGTATTCCCCAATTCTGGCTCCAACCGAGTTTATTCCGTTAACTATAGGCCTTCCTGGTGGTTTGTCTTTGTAAATCTTTGGCAAGATCACTGGAATCCTACAACTCAATGGCTGTAAATACTTCCCTTCTTTTTTATTTAGAAGGCCTTTGGTCATCCCTCGTTCTATTAGGTTTGCTAGGTCATCTTTGTATCTTATTATTGGATTACTAGCTAATCTCAAATAAGTGTCTTTATCCTCCAATTGTCGACTCAGTTCTTCTTGATAGGCCTTCTTGGATTGGACAACTATAGCCCCTCCTTTATCTGCTTGCCTGATGACCAAAGAAGCTCTACCAGAGAAACCTAAATTTACATACAGACGGGCCCCTACTTTGAGGGACCTGATTGCAAAAAAATGTACTAGATCCCCCTCCTGAGAAAAAATTCTCTTTCTTTGAAGGGAAAGGCTTTTATTCTTGTAAAACATGCTATACCTGTAGGCACACTAAAGAGAGCAAAAAGAAAAAAAGAAGTTTTGAATCTACAGTGACTAGAAAAGATTACCAGATCAAAGACTTTATATCTTGCAGAACAAAAGGGGTAGTCTACCTTCTGGAATGCCCATGCCAAATCCAATACGTTGGGAGGACTAAGAGGGAATTATGGATGAGACTGAGGGAACACACACAGAATATAAAAAATGGTTACCCCAAACACAGTTTATCCAGACATTATGACAAGGTCCACAACAGAGACCCCTCCTCACTTATGGTGTGGGGTATAGAGAAATATAAACCCCACTGGAGGGGTGACAATAAAATCAGAAAATGAAGTCAGGCTGAATCTCGCTGGATTCATGAGTTGCATACTTTATTTCCGTTAGGACATAGTGTAGAGTTTGACCTTAATTGTTTTATTTCTAATTACTGATTATGTCCCTTTTTATGATTTTAATCATTGATCTTTTATTGGCCTCTTTGGCTTTTTAGTTGTTAGCCTATTAGTTGTTTTATTACTGGCCCTTTTACTTAATGAATTATTGTTTTATACAGGATTGTATTTTACTGTATGGTTTTATACAGGATATATATGTTTTTATACATATCTTATTGCATTTTAATTACCCTGTGGTCGGTATTTAAACAATGGTCTTTTTATGTACTCTTATTCTGGTTCCTATTTCTCTTATTGGATTAATGAATGTTCCTGAATGTATCCGCTAGATGGCACTACTGGTTACTTTTAACCTTACTGTGAGTGAGTTCTCATTTAAGGACATTGCCCCTTATTAGCCCCCAGATGGCGCTTACTCATTAATTATTTAAGGACATTGCTACTTTTTAGCCACCAGATGGCGTTTACCCATTAAATAGTATTGCTTTTAGATCGTAAAATTTTTACTTAAATTAATCCATGTGCTATCTGTTAGCATTACCATTACCATCAAGATCTTTGTTATATCATATTCGCTTTCTAATTATATTGGTCTTTGTTCCTACGGTTGCCTTGACAACCGCTGTACTATATCAGTCACCGCCGCTCACCCGACTCTAATTCCTTTGATAAAGTAACGTGTGTGTGACGCAACGCGTCAGAAGAGTAGAGTCAGGTGACGCTATGTGTGCGATCTCGGCCGGGATCACACACTTCACAATACCGCTGGTTTTATTCATCTTCACTGTGTTTTACTTTATTCAATAAATCGTTTTTAAATACTGCACCATGGAGTCCTTCCCTCTTTCTGCCCCCATGTCTAAGGACGTTACCATAAAGGAACAGCGTGTGGAGGAGATCTGTTGTTTTTTTTAACATACTGCACCATGGAGTCCTTTTCCCTCTTTCTGCCCCCATGTCTATTGGCTCCTTCTGCTGATCCCGTGTTTATCGAGAGTTAGTCGAAGTTTGGTGACTTAAGATTCGCGCTTCTCAGTTTTCTGACTCAGATCGTTACTGCTCTTCAGTTTGTGCTTGTCGTGAGTTTGTGCTTGTTCGCATTTGTTGGTCATTGCGCCTATATCTTGATATAGGACGCTTTGATTTGCACTGCTTATTGTCTGCTCGTTTCTCATTGCGTTCTTTCAGGCCTTGCTGTTTATCGGTGCTTTCTGTTTGTCCGTTCTGACCAGCCGACCTTGTATGAGCGATGTTTCCCGTGCGTACTCGTCGCCGAGTTCGTGCTGTATTGGTGTCGGGCTTTTAGCTTTGAGCCAAGACCCGTCCATGAACAGAGTGACGAGGAGTATGTGGACCAAGAATTGGTTGCTTCAGCGTGACCAATTTTCACCGTCTTTTGGCTTTGCTGACCCCCTGCATGAGACAAGCCATTACTCCGGAGCAGAGGCTTGTTGCCACGTTGAGGTACTAAGGAGATAAGTACAGAGGGTCTGGCCAAACTAGCACACATTATTGAGCCATTTGCCAATCAATGAAGTGCAGAGGGTTACCTGTAACCCCCCCCCCCAAAAACCCTAGTTATTGCCAATGGCCCATCAGAAGTGGGGGGATTGATGGGGGTGAGTCATCTGTGAAGGGGAGCCTCTACTTTTCTGTGCAAATACTTTCCAGCCTCCAATTTTTATACAATGCTCTTGTTCCAAGATGTTGATTGTCTAATCTGCTTGCAATGTTTAAGTGCAAAGTGACTAATTTTTTTTTCTTGTTTCACTCCACAGTTCCCTTCCACGCCACAGGAATGGCAGACTGTGGCCTCCCACTTTGCCAGCCGTTGGGACTTTCCTAACTGCGGAGGGGCAATTGATGGGAAACACGTCCGCATCGTCCCACCGCCCAACTCGGGGTCCTACTATTATAATTATAAAGGGTTTAATAGTGTAGTGATGTTGGCGGTGGTGTCGGCGACATATGAATTTATGTATGTGGACGTGGGGATGAACGGCCGGATCTCGGATGGTGGTGCCATTACGCACACGGAGTTCTACTGGCGTCTCCAAAGTGGCAGTCTGTGCTTGCCACCTCCAGAGGAGAATGCCGAAGGACTCCCCTTCGTCTTTGTCGCAGATGAAGCGTTTGCGTTGACTCCCCATGTGATGAGGCCGTTCCCGATGAGGACCCTCACCCCGGACCAGAGGGTCTTCAACTACAGGCTGTCCAGAGCCAGAAGAGTGGTGGAGAACACTTTTGGCATCCTGGCCAGCCGCTTCCGCCTGTTCCTGACGGCATTTAACTTGGCGGAATACAAACTGAACCACATAGTTCTTGCCTGTTGCATATTGCACAACTTCCTCAAAAGACATAACAGGAACTATGTGGTGCCCGTTGGCCCAGATGTGGAGGCCCTCCAAATGCGGACCTCACAGCCCTTCAAGTGGCACGTCCAGGCTTGCCCCCTCTAAATGCCCGCGTGGTCCGCGAGCAATATATGGAGTACTTTGTGGGTAGGGGGGCCATTGCTCTGCCTGACGATGTGTGAGAGGCATTTTTTAATAAATCTGATATTTTAACCAACCTCTGATTTCTTGTCATTTCAGTCTTCTTTTTAGCTTATTTTACTTTGACATTTTTTTCCCTTTGCCTTCGACAGTGGGAATGCACTTTCTGGGCAAAAGGAGGTAACAGTCTCTTCTTCCCAAAAAGATTATGCTCATGTTGTGTGTTTGCTACCTAATCTTTGGTCTAGAGAAGGTTTGTCCTGCATAACTGACAGCCAAAATACTCCTTTTCATCACCAGGTCTGACATGTGTGTATTCTGAAAAATGCTGTGCTCCGTGTTTTCGTACAAAGCACTGTGGGTGTCATTTACATAAGTCAAATCCGCTATGCTCTACAAGTGCATTGAAAAAGTTCCCTGGGAAAGGAAATTGCAGTGCAAAGTGGATTTGCCTTTAGTAAATAACACCCATTGCCCCCCATATCCTTTACATTTTACATACATAATGCATTGTGTTTTTTAAATACGGAAGCCACACATTTCGAAAAATAAAAAAGTTTACTTGGAAAACATTCACAAGTGCGTTTACAATCTTCACGCCAAAACTGACAACATCTTTGTAAAGTGAAGACAAGATCAGACATGACTATATGTTCAAAGTGTGTTTGATCTTGCCTTCATCACATGGGGGGGTCACCCCCGAAAGTGGAAATTTGGAACATGCACACAATTTGGGTCTGAAAATGGTCATTAGATGGTAAAACACATGCCTAGAAGCTTCAAAAGTGCCATTTTCCATCATGGGGATGAATGGACGTTTTTTTGGGGGTGCAACCCCTTCAACACAACCACTTTCGTAGTTCGTAAAGTGTTTGCACCCCAAAAAAACGTTGGCATTCATCCACCATGATGGGAGCTAGCACATGTGGACACAATGTGTGCATGTTCCAAATTTCACACAGTTTTTAAGTTGCAAATGTGTTCAGAAGCTGGCACAAATGTGTGTTAATTACTTGGTGCGTTTTCATATTTTTCCTAAAACATCAATGATGTTCTTCAATTTTTGTTGAACATCATTGATGTTTTGCTTTATGTAATCTAGATCTCTATTGCAGACCATTATCTCTCCGATGAGTACGTGGGCACTCTCTGTGGTAAAGTGCGATTTTTTCTTCCACAACATCCACGTCACCTAAAAACCACAAACAAACAAAAATGGGTGTTGGAAATGAGGCAGCCATACATGGATTAGCTTACCAGTAGCTGTGTTCTCCAACACTCACCTGTTGTGGTGACAATTTCTCCAAGTTCGATGATCTCTCCTTCCTCCTCCTCCTCCTCTGCTTCTGCTCTTTCCCCTTTTTTGGGAGGTGTTGGTGGGGGTTGGTTTGGGGGTTTCCTCAGACGGCCCAAGTTTTTTCGCTCCCCTATGAGAATGTACAAAAGGAAGATTTAGCAAGACTATCTATTGAGGGCAGAAATAGGAAATGACAAACATTGCTTGAAAGTGACGGACACTATTTTAGTTTGGCCAGTTACAAATTTGTTTTCACTTTGTAAAGGTGCTAAACTGACTAGCTTTTTGGTAGAAGTTTGTGTGATCGAGGACCAACCTGGGCCTTCCAGTATGGAATATGTGCAGGTGCCCAGCTTGTTCCAGGTATAGTAGTTTTGTAACCAGTTTGGGGAATAATGAATGATGTTCAGTTAATTCAGGATCCCCAATTGCTTATTTCCTAACGTGATTGACATATCAACAGACAGTGGTGTGGGAGACATTTTTGGGAAGAATCTAAACTGCAGGGCTGAGAATTGTATGGTTTTGTATTTGAAAACATTTTGCAACAGTCACTAGATGAGAATTGTGTGTGTTTGATGAACAAATAACTGAAACTATGTCCCTTTTTTCATACACAGGAAGACCTCGGCCAGGAGGTGGCTGTGGAAGGTGGCAGTCAGGAGGAGGCAGGGGGTAGTGGCAGCCAAGAGGGGGTAGGCGTAGGAGCCTGACTGTCTCCCAAGTCTCTCCCCTCTGCCTTCCCTACAGAAGGGCGAAAAACATGGGGGGGGTGGGAGAGTCAGCGCTCCAGCTGATCAGAGATGCCTCACCCTCCCTCTATGCCACACCCACCTACGAGGAGGCCTTTGCCTCCTTGGTTACCAGTAAATTTACGGGTATGGAGGCGGGGCAACGCAGCATGTGTGAGGAGGTCATCCTCAAAATACTAAATGAGGGGATGGCTGGGGAGATGACTCCCCTCACACATGTTTGCGAGAGTGACCTTGCTCCGCCTCCTCCTCCTCCTTCTGCCACCCCACCAGCACCAGCACCACGGCGTGGAAGGAAGCGTACAAGGAAGACAAGAGAGTGATGACCTTGATTCAGTCTGGTCTGAGAGAAGATGGAGCCTCTCGTAGGACCAGAGCCTGGGGACCTAGATGGCATCTGCTGCAGTTCCGGATGTTTGGACTTCAGGACCAGATTGCGCTCCCTTATTATTTAGATAGGTACTCTTCATGCCCCCAATTGTTTAAGTCTGTAAAATGATGGTTGCCATGGGTGTCCAAGGCTTTGCAAATTCCCCAAGTTTCACCATGGCTGCGTTCCTCTTTGGTTTGTTGCTGAGACCTAAATAAATGTTTTTTTTGATTTGAAATAATCATTGACTATTGTGTTTTACTTTTCTACAATGACAGTTTTTCTTTGAGTAGGCAGGTACATTTCACTAATCCTAAAGTAGAATTAACAAGGGGCACCAACAACCAACAAACTCCTAGTAAATTTAAGCAAGAAATACAAATGTTAATAATGTGGTTTTGCTAAGTTGAGACATACAAACCCCCTCCAAAAAACAAAAAAATTCTCCTTCAAATATGTATTCCCCAAAAAAAAAAAAAAAAAAAAAATCATGGTAAAAAAATAACAAAGATTGTATTACGATCTGAGTAAAAATAAACATGCAGTGTATAAATGCTGCAAAGTAATAAAGAAGTAAGTTTGTGAGAAGTGCGGGTGAATAGGAGCAGCTAAAACATGTCATTCTTGTTGCATTGTAAAGAAAAAGAGAATGCGCTGCATTAAAGACATTTTAACATTGCAGCGTGACGAATGTGCTGTGTCGATTAGGAAAGGTAGTTTTACCTGACCGAGCGCTTCCGTCAGAATTTCTTCTGAGCATGCGTAGCACTTTGTCCGTCGGACAAGCGTACACACGCTCGGATTTGGTGTGATCGGACCGTGTTGACGGCAAATCTTTCCAGCAGGAGATAAGACTTTGTCCGTCGGACAAACCGACGAACACTGTCCGATGGTGCATACACACGGTCTGATTTTTCAACAACCTTGTCCGATCGGACAAAATCCATGAAAAAGTCCGACCGTGTGTATGGGGCTTAAGGCTGTTTACTCCTTACCTAGAGGTAAGAGGCTGGGGGTAAACATCTAGGATTGGCACACTGAAAAATGCATGGATGAGGAGATCACCTTTAACTGCTAGAGGACTGAACTGCTATACTTGGAGGATTTACCACACAAAGAAATTGATCCACATAGTGATTGCACTGTGTATGGGAGCTGGTTGTCGGCACTAGCAATTTGGAGTGCACAGGACGTTTTATTTGAGCACGATTATTTTGGACTGCCACGTTATTCCATTTTATATATACTGCTCTTTGCACATTTCCCGGGCATATTTGCACAGGCTTAGTATCCACATTTGGCATTTGTTGCACAATTATTTTGCACTTTATATTTATTTATTCACTGAATTGTTGCTTGGCTGTATTTATTTGCTATTTTGCACAGATTATTTATTGCACAAATTATTGTTTGCACTATATATGAATTTTTTACACTGATTTATTTACCATTATTCGCTACTTGATGCACTTCATTGATATATTTTTATGCATTGACTTTATTTATTATTTTATGGAATACTCTTTATTGGTATAGCATAGTTTAATTACCTGCTGCTATACGCTGACAGTTTAGATATTAATCCTCAGATGCTTCTTGGAGCCATCCTTGTTGGAGTCTCCCCTAGGAGTGGTATCCTACTTATTAGCAAGTGACACATTTTTACTATATTTTTTAGTCTGCCATACTTACCTTGTCCGCTGAGCTGATCCAGGGATCTCTCTCTACCGGTCTGTCAATCCTGCCAGGCACCCATGCCCATCCTTACTCCTGGGTCTCCTGTCACCTTACCAGGGAACCGGGAGTGGGAGCCGCAAGGGAGGCTCTCCTCTGCAATTCGGGCTCAATACCACCAGGTACGTGACAATCGCTCAGCACTGCAGTGAACTATAATATGCTTTCTATATTTGAAAGTATATTATAAGTGTATTACACCCCTATATACTGTACACCTGTACCAGTCCTTAAAAGGACTTGTGTGGACCTAATAGTAGCTAGCTAGTGAATTACAGACTGTCCCTGCTCCAAACAGCAAACTCTCCCTACACTGAGAAAAGACAGCTGCAGAATCACTCAGCACTGCAGTGAACTATAATATGCTTGCTATATTTGAAAGTATATTATAAGTGTATTACACCCCTATATACCGTACACCTATACCACCCCCAGGTATGAAATTTAAAGGAATATTACACTTCTATTGTTTCACTTTAAGCATTATTAAAATCACTGCTCCCTAAAAAACGTTTTAAAACTTTTTTTTGCATTGATACATGTCCCCTGGGGCAGGACCCAGGTCCCCAAACACTTTTTATGACAATAACTTTTTAAAAATCAATGACTTTCAATGACTGTTCTCTGTATTATGGGGACGGGAGCCGACAATTCATTATAGCCGTTCGGGTACCCATTGACTTCAATGGGGTTCGGGGTCAAGTTTGGGTCAAGTTCGGCCCCGAACCCGAACTTTTTTGCAAAGTTCAGCCGAACCCCTCGAACCTGAACATCCAGGTGTCCGCTCAACTCTAATTACATACAGTAACAACTAGACATGGGAACCGTCAAAAAATTAATTTTGTTTCATTCCGTTTTATTTCGTTAAAAAAAAAAATCGTAATTCGTGTACGAAATTTCATTCGAATTCGTACGAAATACGAATTTCGTACGAATCGTTAATAGAATTTCGAATCGTTTTGAATCGTTACGAATCGTTAATAATAACGAATTATCCGAAAACGTATTAACGTTACAACTCTATAGTATGTCTGTGAAGTGGCGCATGTTTCCCGTGCTTAGAACTGTCCCTGCACAAAGTGTCATTTTTACAGGAAAAAAAGCTATTTAAAATCACTCGCGGCTAATGAATTGCTGGATCCCGTAACACAGAGAACAATTTGAATCCAACTACCAAATATCAAATTTTATCTAATACGAAAGAAATTATTATAGCGGATATAACGAATGATTCTAATGAATTCGAGATTCAGTATATCTAATATCGAGAACTGTCCCTGCACAGCTATTTAAAATCACTCGCTAATGAATTGTCGGCTCCCGTAACACAGAAAACAGATTCATTGAATGTCATTGATAAAAAAAAAGCGTGGGGGTCCCCCCAAATTCAATTACCAGGCCCTTCAGGTCTGCTATGGATATTAAGGGGAACCCCACTTCAAATTAAAAAAAAAAATGACGTGGGGTCCCCCCTAAATATCCATATCAGACCCTTATCCGAGCACGCAACCTGGCAGGCCGCAGGAAAAGAGGGGGGACGAGAGCGCCCCCCCCCTCCCTCCTGAACCGCACCAGGCCACATGCCCTCAACATTGGGAGGGTGCTTTGGGGTCCCCCCCAAAGCACCTTGTCTCCCTGTTGATGAGGACAAGGGCCTCATTCCCACAACCCTGGTCATTGGTTGTGGGGGTCTGCGGGTGGGGGGCTTATCGGAATCTGGAAGCCCCCTTTAACAAGGGGACCCCCAGATCCCGCCAACCCCCTGTGTGAAATGGTAAGGGGGTACTTCCCCTACCATTTCACCAAAAAAGTGACAAAAATGGTAAAAATGACAGGAGACAGTCTTTGACAATTCCTTTATTAAAATCTTCTTTCATCTCCTTTCTTCCTTCTTCCTTTCTTCATCCTTCGGTTTCTTCATCTTCTCCTTCCGGCATCTTCTTCCATCTTCTTCTTCCTCCGATCCGCTTCTTCTTGCTTTGGTCTTCTCGTCCGGCATCTTCTTCCATGGCGTTGGCGCCTCTTCTTGGGCCGCTCCTCGCAATGGGAGGCTCCCGCTGTGTGAGGCTTCGCTGCATCTGACAGGTCTTTTATAACAGAGGGCGGGGCCACCTGGTGACCCGCCCCCTCTGACGTCATGGGGAAAGCCATAGGGAAGTCCCCATGACGTCCCCGTGCGTCAGAGGGGGGCGGGGTCACCAGGTGGCCCCGCCCTCCGTTATAAAAGACTTGTCAGGCGCAGCGAAGCCTCACACAGCGGGAGCCTCCCATTGCGAGGAGCGGCCCAAGAAGAGACGCCGACGCCATGGAAAAAGTTGCCAGACGAGAAGACCAGAGCAAGAAGAAGCGGACCGGAGGAAGAAGAGGATGGAAGAAGAAGATGGAAGAAGATGCCGGAAGGAGAATATGAAGAAACCGTAGGATGAAGAAAGGAAAAAGGAAGACCAGAAGAAAGAAGATGAAAGGAGATTTTAATAAAGGAATGGTCAAAGACCGTCTCCTGTCATTTTTACCATTTTTGTCACTTTTTTTGTGAAATGGTAGGGGTACTTTTGTACCCCCTTACCATTTCACACAGGGGGGGGAGCAGGATCTTGGGGTCATCTTGTTAAAGGGGGCTTCCAGATTCCGATAAGCCCCCCACCCGCAGACCCCCACAACCAATGACCAGGGTTGTGGGGACGAGGCCCTTGTCCTCATCAACAGGGAGACAAGGTGCTTTGGGGGGGACCCCAAAGCACCCTCCCAATGTTGAAAAAAGTGTCATTTTTGCAGGAAAAAAAGCTATTTAAAATCACTCGCGGCTAATGAATTGTCGGCTCCCGTAACACAGAGAACAGTCATTCATTGAAAGTCATTGATAAAAAAAAAAAAAAATGAGTGGGGGTCCCCCCAAATTAAATTACCAGGCCCTTCAGGTCTGCTATGGATAAAAAAAAAAAAAAATGAGTGGGGGTCCCCCCTAAATTCCATCCCAGGCCCTTCAGGTCTTTGATGGATTTTAAGGGGAACCCCGGGCAAAAAAAAAATGGCGTGGGGTCCCCCTCAAGATCCATACCAGACCCTTATCCGAGCACGCAACCTGGCAGGCCGCAGGAAAAGAGGGGGGGGATGAGAGTGCCCCCCCTCCTGAACTGTACCAGGCCACATGCCCTCAACATTGGGAGGGTGCTTTGGGGGTCTGTGACCCCTCAAAGCACCTTGTCCCCATGTTGATGAGGACAAGGGCCTCTTCCCCACAACCCTGGCCATTGGTTGTGTGGGTCTGCGGGCGGGGGGCTTATCGAAATCTGGAAGCCCCCTTTTAACAAGGGGACCCCCAGATCCCGGCCCCCCCTGTGTGAAATGGTAAGGGGGTACAAAAGTACCCCTACCATTTCACCAAAAAAGTGACAAAAATTGTAAAAATGACAGGACAGGAGACGGTCTTTGACAATTCCTTTATTAAAATCTTCTTTCATCTTCTTTCTTCTGGTCTTCCTTCTTCCTTTCTTCATCCTTCAGTTTCTTCATCTTCTCCTTCCAGCATCTTCTTCCATCTTCTTCCATTCTCTTCTTCCTCCGATCCGCTTCTTCTTGCTCTGGTCTTCTCGTCCGGCATCTTCTTCCATGGCGTCGGCGTCTCTTCTTGGGCCGCTCCTCGCAATGGGAGGCTCCCGCTGTGTAAGGCTTTGCTGTGTCTGACAGGTCTTTTATAATGGAGGGCGGGGCCACCTGGTAACCCCACCCCCTCTGACTCACGGGGATGTCATGGGGACTTCCCTATGGCTTTCCCCATGATGTCAGAGCGGGGCGGGGTCACCAGGTGGCCCCCACCCTCCGTTATAAAAGACCTGTCAGACGCAGCGAAGCCTCACACAGCGGGAGCCTCCCATTGCACGGAGCGGCCCAAGAAGAGATGCCGACACCATGGAAGAAGATGCCGGATGAGAAGACCAGAGCAAGAAGAAGCGGATCGGAGGAAGAAGAAGATGGAAGAAGAAGATGGAAGAAGATGCCGGAAGGAGAAGATGAAGAAACCAAAGGATGAAGAAAGGAAGAAGGAAGACCAGAAGAAAGAAGATGAAAGAAGATTTTAATAAAGGAATTGTCATAGACCGTCTCCTGTCATTTTTACAATTTTTGTCACTTTTTTGGTGAAATGGTAGGGGTGCGTACCCCCTTACCATTTCACACAGGGGGGGCCGGGATCTGGGGGTCCCCTTGTTAAAGGGGGCTTCCAGATTCCGATAAGCCCCCTGCCCGCAGACCCCCACAACCAATGGCCAGGCTTGTGGGGACGAGGCCCTTATCCTCATCAACATGGGGACAAGGTGCTTTGGGGGGACCCCAAAGCACCCTCCCAATGTTGAGGGCATGTGGCCTGGTACGGTTCAGGAGGGAGGGGGGGTGCTCTCGTCCCCCCTCTTTTCCTGCGGCCTGCCAGGTTGCGTGCTCGGATAAGGGTCTGGTATGGATTTTGAGGGGGACCCCACGCCATTTTTTTTTGTCCGGGGTTCCCCTTAAAATCCATCCCAGACCTGAAGGGTCTGGTATGGATATTTAGGGGGGACCCCACGTCATTTTTTTTTTATCAATGACTTTCAATGAATCTGTTCTCTGTGTTACGGGAGCCAACAATTCATTAGTGATTTTTTTTTTTCTTAGCCACATCAGCAAAAATTTTATCGGGGACCTATGTCAGCTTAGCCGTTCATCTCTGTCCCATCTCATCTTGGCATCATTGTGGCTTTCTTTATTTCAAACTTTCGCAGTTTACATTTTATGTAAATATGTCATAAAAAAACATTAAATGTTACTTCTAATTTCCCGTCTTCTTACATACTTGTCTCTTTCTATCCCCTTATCTATCTTAATTACCCTTTACCCTTCATTACCCCCCCCCCCCCCCCCCCCCCCCCCCCTACTAATCTACCCCCCCCCCCCCCGGTCCCACCATCTTATCTCCTCAATTTAAATCTGCAGCCCAATTACTTCACTGTACCTCTCCGTTAACCTAATTTTTTTCCAGGCTTCCCACCTGATATTGAGGCGTTCTCTTCCCCCCTCTTCGCCTGCCCTAAGCCCTTCCATTTCAAATATTTCGTTTATTTTATCAAACCATTCCTTTACTTTTGGTCTATCTACTGTTTTCCATTTTTTAGGGATCAAGGTCTTGGCTGCATTCATAAGATGCACTATCAGAGAGTTAGTGTATTCTCCATATGGGGTTTCAACTCCATGAAACAGACAGACCCAGGGGTCATACGGTACCTGGGTATTCGTTACATCTTTGATGTATCTTAATATTTCCTTCCAGTATAATTCAATCTTGGGGCAGCTCCACCATATATGTGCCATGGTCCCTCTCTGACCACATCCCCTCCAGCAGCCAAGAGCCTGGTCCCCTTGGAACTTTGCTACAGTCACCGGGACCCTATACCACCTTGATAGGCATGTATAATTTGTCTCTACTATTCCGATATTAACTGAGGATGTATGTACCAATTTTAATATTTTCTTTAACTCTTGATTAGGGCTGAGCGAACCCGAACTGTAAAGTTCGGATCCGTACCGGACTTTTGGGTGTCCGGGGCCCGGACCCGAACTATTGGCTGTAAGTTCGGGTTCGGGTCCGGTGTTTGGCGATGTATTGGCGCCTTTTTAACAGCTGCAGGGCAGCCAATCGACGCTAGTTTCACTAGTGTGCCCTTAGAAGCCATCACAGCCATGCCTACTAATGGCATGGCTGTGATTGGGCAGTGCAGCATGTGACCCTGCCTCTATATATAGTCCAGACACACAGCACACAGCGTCATTCTGCTATAGACAGGTTCCTGTGCTGCTAAGAGAGAGGATTTTAGGAGTTAGTGTGATAAAGTCAGTCAGTCAGTCCACATTCCTTTAATTTTCTTCTAATTAGTTAGATCAGTGAGCGATCTAGATAGCTAGAGTAGAGTAGGGAGTTTCTTTATTAAGGAAAAGAAAGAGGCAGAGAGAATTATTGAAGAGATTCCTAAATCAATTGTACCCTGGCTGGGGTGCAGTGCACAGTCTTTTAACAGTGCCATGAGGCCAGTGCCAGACAAAATATTAAAGTTTTACCTGCAAGCTCAGTGCACCATTAGGACCAACACTGCATATAGTAAGAGATACACCATAGTCAGTGTGTATTCTGCTATTGGAAAAACATTGTAAAAAAATTTAATTTTGCTGTGTTTTTTTTTTCCCAATAGACTTTTCTGCGTGTTCATACATACACGCTGTAGACACTATCCGTGTATTCTGATATTGGAAAAACATTGCAAAAAAATTGTATTTTGCTGTCTTTTTATTTCCCAATAGCATTTTCTGCGTGTTCATACATACACGCCGTAGACACTATCCGTGTATTCTGATATTGGAAAAACATTGCAAAAAAATGTAATTTTGCTGTGTTTTTTTTTCCCAATAGCATTTTCTGCGTGTTCATACATACACACTGTAGACACTATCCGTGTATTCTGATATTGGAAAAACATTGCAAAAAAATGTATTTTTGCTGTGTTTTTTTCTTCCCAATAGCATTTTCTGCGTTTTCATAAACGCTTTAGACACTATCCCTGTATTCTGATATTGGAAAAACATTGCAAAAAAAATTTAATTTTGCAGTGTTTTTTTTCTTCCCAATAGCATTTTCTGCGTTTTCATAAACGCTTTAGACACTATCCAAGTATTCTGATATTGGAAAAACATTGCAAAAATTTTTATTTTTGCAGGGTTTTTTTTCTTCCCAATAGCATTTTCTGCGTTTTCATAAACGCTTTAGACACTATCCGTGTATTCTGATATTGGAAAAACATTGCAAAAAAATTTAATTTTGCAGTGTTTTTTTTTTACCTAATAGCATTTTCTGCGTGTTCATACACGCTTTAGATACTGTCCGTGTATTCTGATATTGGAAAAACATTGCAAAATTTTTTTATTTTGCAGTGTTTTTTTTCTTCCCAATAGCATTTTCTGCGTTTTCATAAACGCTTTAGACACTATCCGTGTATTCTGATATTGGAAAAACATTGCAAAAAAAATTTAATTTTGCAGTGTTTTTTTTTTTTTTCCCCAATAGCATTTTCTGCGTTTTCATAAACGCTTTAGACACTATCCGTGTATTCTGATATTGGAAAAACATTGCAAAAAAATTAATTTTGCAGTTTTTTTTTCCCCAATAGCATTTTCTGCGTGTTCATAAATGCTTTAGACACTGTACGTGTATTCTGCTATAGACAAAAACACCCATTTAGGGTGAGATCATAAATTTTGAAAATATGAGGAGATCATCAAAAAGGGGACGTGGCCCGGGTCGTGGTGCTGCTGGTGGCGCTCCTGTTGCAGGGAGAGGACGTGGTCGATCTGTGCCAGCTACACGCACTAGTGAAACACCTTCCTCAGGTGCGAGTAGGCGACAGAGCCTGCAGCGGTATTTTGGCGTGCCTAATGAGGCTGTACGAATGTTGAGGCCAGGACAAGTACAGGCGATAGTAGATTGGGTTGCTGACAGTGCCTCCGGTTCCTTCACATTCTCTCCCACCCAGTCTCCTGATGAAAGTTAATAATTTTTTCCAGAAAGTGCGTATTCTGGGGTATTCCCACCATATGTGCGGCATCAGGCCATTGAGTTTCTGAGGTTCTTAATGACTTCCTGTACCTCTTCTGCTGAGAAGGGGGCCTCCAGAATTTTATTTTTATTTTTTACTTTTTTATGTTTATTTTAAGTTATTTCCCTATCCACATTTGTTTGCAGATCACTTGCCATGCTCTTAACAACATTTTGTTGCCATTTGCAGCCCTTTAGCCCTTTCCATGACTTTTTTACAGCCATTTTAGTGTTCAAAAGTCCGGGTCCCATTGACTTCAATGGGGTTCGGAGTTCAGGGTCAAGTTCGGGTCAAGTTCGGTCCCGAACCCGGACTTTTTTCCGAAGTTCGGCCGAACCCGCCGAACCCGAACATCCAGGTGTCCGCTCAACTCTACGCTTGATTATCCCCTCGTGTGCCTATTTCCCTTTCCCAGCTTTTTATGTATGACTGTACCTCCAACTCGTCCCTCTGCTGCAGAATTTTATAGATGTGAGATATCCTCCCTTTTTTTGTCTCAGATTCACACATCTTCTCTATCGCCATCAGTTCCTCCCCTCCTCTTAGTGGCTGGGGAAGAGAGAGGACAAAATGACTCAGCTGGAGATAACGCCATTCATCAATCTGGAATAGGTTTTTTTTCTCCTTTAAATCTTGTATTGTGCTTATTTTCCCTCTGTGCAAGATGTGTCTCAATTGTGCCTCTTCACTCTTAAGCCCCATACACACGCTCAGATTATCTGAGGACCAGGTCCGTCGGATCATGTCCGTCGTACTTTGTCCGATGTTGGTTTTGCGTACACACGGTCGGACAAAGTTGTCAGAAAATCCGATCATTCTGAACGTGGTGACGTTTGTTGCCTATGACGGGACTACGTAGAGGCTAGTAGCCAATAGCTTTGGTCTTGTAATGTGATCTGAGCATGCGTAGCACTTTGTCCGTCGGAATTCGCTACACACGATCGGAATTGGTGTGATCGGACTTTGTTGTCGAAAAATCTATCCAGCAGGAGATAGAACTTTGTCCGTCGGACAATCCGATGGAAACTGTCCGATGGTGCCTACACACGGTCGGAATTTCCGACAACATTGTCCGATAGGACAGAATCCATCGGAAAATCCGACCGTGTGTATGGGGCTTTAATCCAATTTCCTCCTACTTGTCTTTTACCTGGTGCAAAATAATTATTCTCTTTTAAAACAATTAAAGGTGAGTTATATTTCCACTTATTGTGCTTGTGTACCCCGTCCCATACCTTCATTGCATTTCTTGTAAGTGTAATGCCGCGTACACACGATCGGAATTCTCGTCAGAAAAAACTCTGACGGTTTTTCCAACGGAATTCCGACGGAATTTCCGCTCAAGCTGTGTTGCCTACATACGATCACACCAAATTCCGATAGTCAATAACACAGCGGCATAACACACGTTCGACAGCACTATAAAAGGGAAGTTTAATGCGTCCGAGCATGCGTCGAATTGTTTCCGAGCATGCGTCGGAATTTTGCGTGTCGGAATTGCCTACACACGATCGGAAAATCCGATAGAAAGGTTTTCCGTCTGAAAAATTGAGAACAGGTTCTCAATTCAAAGTCCGTCGGAAATTCCGACAGAAAAAGACCGTTGACCATACACACGGTCGGAAAATCCGATGAAAAGCTCCATCGGACTGTTTCCATCGGAAATTCCGACCGTGTGTACGCCGCATTAGTGTATTTCTCCCCAGTGCTCTATACTTAGGTGGTATCCATATATTATTTCCTAAGTTAGATCCAGCCGTTATATATTCTATCTTTACCCAACTTTTTTCACTCTCTGACTTAGTCCATTCCACCAACCTAGTCAAGTTTATTGCTTCATAATATTTTTTAAAATTCGGTACTCCTAATCCTCCCTGATCTTTCTCTGTTTGTAGAATACTTAGCGCTATCCTAGGTTTTTTATTCTACCATATTAGTCTTGTTATTAATATTTTAATCACTTTAAAATATGCTGGGGGTATGTAAATGGGGAGCATTTGAAGTTTGTAGAGTACTTTAGGCAGGATGATCATCTTCAGCGCATTTATACGCCCTATCCAGGACAGGGGTCTTTCTGCTATTCTCTTAGTTTCCACTTTCACCTCTTCTAGTAATGGGATATAATGGGCCTGGTAGATCTTATCTATCGAAGGGGTTAATTTTACTCCCAAATATTTTATTTCTGTATTTTTCCAGGAGAATTTAAATACTCATTGTAAACTCTGCTCTTCTCTCGGACCAATGTTAATATTTAATACCTCCGACTTGTCTGGGTTGATTTTAAAGTTTGATACTTCTCCATATTCTCTTAATGTGTTCAATAGATTGGGCATAGTGATACGGGGGTTGGTAATATAGAATAAAAGATCATCTGCAAATGCAGCTACTTTGTGGGTTTCTTTTCCAACTTGTACCCCTCCTATATCTACCTTCCTTCTTAATGTCGATAGTAGTGGCTCTAATGTCAATATAAACAGGAGGGGTGACAACGGACACCCCTGCCTGGTGCCATTATATAGCCTAAAAGGGGGGACAGCATCCCATTTATTCTTATAGCCGCCATTGGGTTCCTATACAATATCTTAATTCTCTCCATCATTTTGGCTCCAAAACCCATCCCTGCTAAAGTCCCCATCATGAATCCCCAGTCTACTCTTTTGAAAGCTTTCTCAGCATCTATCGAGAGGAGTAGACTGGGGGTTCCCCCCTCACTCATTTTCTGGAGAAGTAGTAATGTTCTAATCCCATTGTCTTTGCCCTCCCTCCCTGTTACAAACCCTACCTGGTCGGGGTGGACTAATTCCGGAACTATATATTTTATTCTATCTGCCAATACTTTTGCATAGATCTTTATATCTATATTCAACAACAAGATTGGTCTATAGCTTGAGCAAATTTTTTTATCCTTCCCCTCTTTTAAGACTGTTGTGATCATTGCCATTGATGCATCTTTACTTAGCTCATATCTCTGGCCCAATCCATTAAGGTATGCGCATAATCTGGGAGTCAATATTTCACTAAACTTTTTAAAATACTCCATAATAAAGCCGTCTGGCCCGGGCTTTTACCCCTAGCTGCCTCTTTTATAACCCGGTTTACCTCTTCAACTGTTATTGGGGATTCTAGGTCCTGGGCCGTCTCCTCAGAGATCTGGGGAAGCTCCGCCCTCTGCACATATTCCTTAATCTTTTTTTCCCTATCTATACCCTGTGTTCCTGTCTGATTTTTGTTCACTGAATATAACTGCGCATAATACTCCTTAAACACCATAGCAATGTCTGTGGTCTTATTTACTATTTCCCCTTTTTTATTTAACATTTCCTCTATATAGTTGAGTGATCTTTTTTTCCTTAACATCCGCGCTAGGCATCGACTGTTTTTATTGCCCCACTGATATCTCTCTTTCGCGATTCAATTATACGTTTTTCTATTTTCTACTTCCAGCAGTTCTTTTCCTCTTGACCACCAGATTATGTCGCACTCCTACATCGTGTTGGTTCCTACCATTCTTTTTTTGAATCTGCTCCAGTCTATACATTTCCTCTATTAGTTCTTCTCTCTTTTTGTTTTCTTCCTTCTTCCTCCTTGCTCCCATTGAAATAAATATCCCCCTTATATAGGCTTTATGAGCCTCCCAGATTGTATTACTATCTACCTCTTCCATCTCATTGGTCCGAAAGAAGAGCTCCAATTCCCTTTTTTATTTTATCCGCTCCATTTTTATCAAAAAGGGTCTTATTTAATTTCCAGGAGAATGGTTGTTTTTTGTGGTCTGGGATTCTAATCTTCATTTTCACTGGCGCATGATCTGATAGGGATATTATTTCTATTCCTGAGAATACCACATAGTCCAGCATATTATGTTCTATAAACCAGTAATCAATCCTTGTATATGTCCCATGCACAGGGGAGTAGAACGAAAAGTCTCTAGTCTTTGGATGTTGCACTCTCCAAGCATCCACTAACTGTAGTTGATGCATTTGATCCTTAAGAGCTTTTAATTGGGAGTTCCTTGTCCCCTGTGCATGGGACGTACTGTCTAATTCAGGATCCATACAAAAATTCAAATCTCCTGCAATAAGCACTCTTCCCTTTTTAAATTCCCATAATCTTTTTAAAGTCTCTTTCAGAAATATTATTTGGTTCTTATTTGGACAGTATATGTTCGCCATTGTAAATTCTTTACCCCATAATTTTCCTTTCAAGAAAATAAATCTTCCCTCAGGATCATTTAGTCTATCATCTAGAATAAAACGTAAGTCCCTATCTATGCCTATGGCCACGCCTTTTGATTTATTAGATAGTGAATCTCCGTAATACCAAGTCGGGAACCTCTGAGAGTACAATCTTATTCTTGTCTCATAGGTTAGATGTGTTTCTTGTAAGAAGGCGATTCCGGCCCCATACCTCTCTATTTCTTTCAATATTTTGTGTCTTTTCCCTGGTGTATTTAGCCCTCTGACGTTATATGTCACCAAATTGACCGTGGTCATAGTTTCACTCTCGATATACCTGGGGACATATTTCCATCCAGAGAGGCACTACTGAAGTCAGGACTGCATATTTTTTTCTCTCTACTCTTTACTTGCTGATTTTTTAAGATGGTTTCCATAGCCCCCCCACCCCTCTCCCTCCCTTCCCCCCTGACCCCCCCTCCCCACTCCCTCCCCCCCAATCCTTCTCCACCTCCTCCCTCTGACACCCACCACCCCCTCCCCCCTATCCCCTCCCTTGGCCCTTTGACGGCCCTGGTGTCGTAATCTGGGCTATCCCCCAATCCCATCATTACGCACCCTATTTCTTGGGGTGTAACTCCAGCTGCAGCCTCCTACCTCCTGCCTCTCCTCCTCCCCTTGATCTAATGGGGAAGAGAAGAGGTAAGGCTAAGTGCACATCTGATCCCCGCCCCCTCGACCAGGGAGAGAGGAAAACCAAAAAAAAAAAAGAAAAAAAAGAAAAAAAGACCAACACCGAAGGACGGAGCGGACAAGTCCAGACAGTCATCCCCCCCGTATCCCCCCCCTTTCAACCAACTCCGTTACTCCTTTTCCTAAGCAGAGTCTAAGTTCTTTCTTGTTCCTAAGTTCGCTGCCAGGGTCCCCTTACTCTCCTTGTTCCAGCCTCCTCCTGTCCTCCAATTAGATCCGGGACCGGTATCTCCAGTTTACTGCAGAAATCCTGTAGTTCTTCTATATACTTCAACCTCATCATTCTTCCATCTTTATATACAATTAATGCTGTTGGAAACCCCCAGCTATATTTCATGTTTATGCTTCTTAAAGCGGAAGTAAACCCATCGATTTAACAGTTTAAAAAAAAAGGCATGCCGGGAATGCTAACTGCACATTGGCTGTGCTCTCAACCAAACAGTCAAACCATCCAATGGCTGGTGTCATAACAGATCACATGTGCAGCACTGTGGCAGTTGAAGATTAAACAGAGGCAAAGATGGCAGCTTCCTTGGCTGCAAACGATAGGGGGGTTTACTTCCACTTTAAATAATCCAGTAGAGGTCTGAGTTGCCTTCTTCTAGCAAGCGTACCTGCAGATAAATCTGTGAAGATCTGAAGAGTAATTTTTTCATATATTATTGGGGCCGTACCTCTGAGTTTAGTCCATATTCTTGCTTTATCTTCATACTGATGAAATTTCACAATAACATCTCGTGGTATCTCCTCTTTCAGTCCAGGAGGTTTCCTCACTCTGTGTACTCTGTCTATTTTTAGCTCTTCCTCTTCACCCCTACCTAGTAGGGGGTTAAAAATTCTCCTCACTTTTTCTTCTAGGTTTTCTCCATTCTGCTCAGGTATGGCTCTTATTCTTAAATTCTGACGTCTATTTTGGTTCTCTTGTTCTTCCAATTTATAGAGAAATTCTCTATGATCTTTTTGGAGTTGATTTACCTGTATTTTTAATTCTGCGATTTCTTGCGTCTGTTTTTCCGTCTTTTCTTCCGTCTCCTCTACTATCTTCAATAAGTGGCTCAAATCCATCCTTACGTTAGTAATTTCGTTTTTGATCAGATTTTCCATTTTACTAAATAGATCAATCATATCCGCTTTAGTAGGGATTTGGGACAAAACGCTCTGCTCCTCCTCGTTAGTTCTCTCCACTCCTCTCTCCACCTCCGGTTCCCCCGTAGGCGTCTCTCCTTGGGCGCCCTTTAATTTTGCCATCTCTTTCTTACTGCTCTTTATAGTTTGTTGCTGTTTCTCCATTCCCGGGCTTCCTGTGTTCCCTTCCTTGGGCGTTAAATATTTTTGTATCATACTAGTATTTATACTTGTATTCAAGCTTTCCCTTGAGACCTTTGGTTCCGTACCCCTCTTCATTCGCCCTCTCATATTCTTGTCAGCTTGCTGTTATTACTCCCCTCCACCACCCTTTGAGAGCTTTATTTGTTATGTCATATTTAATGCCATGTATATATCAGGTAGGTTACTATCCTGCAATCTCTTAATCCGGTCTTTTCAGGCAATTCAAATAGTACAAAAGGTCTCCAAACAAATAAAAAATAAATAAAAAAGAACCGGAGAGAGAGAGAGAGAACGGAAAAAAAAAATAAACCTTTTCCCTTAATAGGCGCATGTGTGTGACTGTGATTTAGTCAATTCAGGTAAATCAAGCAAGATTCCTAGATTTAACACCATCTCATATTTTTCTTACTGTCCTGATTTATAAAGAAATTGATGAGGCTTCCAATTATTAGACGCACAAGTGTGGCTGTAGTTAATCAGCTTAGGTAAGTCCAGCCTATTCCCACTTACATACGTGTCCCCCTGGTCATTTCAGGTAGGAATTCAAAGCAATTTTGTCTGTTTTAGGCAATTTCAGGTACTACCCTTATATACCTGCACCTCTGCTATGGATATAGCTTGGTCAGTTCAGTATTTCATGTTATTTATTGCATTTTTTTTTGCGATTCTGCTTCACACATATATCTGTTCAAGTGATTCAAGTAGTACACTTATAAAACCTCAGTTCAAATATTTCCCATCAGTATTTCACATAGTACCTTAGTTATGATAGCCTTATCTCATATTTTTATTACTGTCTTGATTTATAAATAAATTGAAGAGGCTTCCACCATTTAGGCGCACCAGTGTGGCTGTAGTTAATCAGCTCAGGTAAGTCCAGCCTATTCCCACTTTCACACATAGGCGATTTTTTGTTGCGATTCTGCTTTATGAATAAGTTGAGAAAGCTTCCACCTTAATAGACACACCAGTATGGCTGTAATTAATCAGATTCAGGTGGCTCAGGTCTATTCCCACCTTCACACATGTATCCGTTCAAGTAATTCAGGTAATACACATATAAGACTTCAGTTCAGATATTTCATATCAATATTTCACATAATACCTTAGTTATGATAGCCTTTTAAATGTGTTTTACAGGTTGAAAACTTTCATCTATCTTCTCCTCTAGTGGCTATAGTTTGGTCACTTCCATTCAGGGATATCCTCCATTTCAGCAGTTCAGATAGAATGTTAGCACAGAACACATCTTTTTTTTCTCCTTTGACCGAAAATAAAACTCCACAGCCTTACCCTCAGCTGCAGCCCATTATCCAAGCAGTTCATATAGATCAGTTTTGTGCTATATATCATATGTGTCCAATGGAATCTTTCAAACAAAAATTCAACCCGTGACCTTTGTTCAAATATTTCAGGTGCATACCTCAGTTCTTAGAGAGCTTTTGGAATGTAATTATCAAATAAAAAAACATTCACCTGCCTCTACCACTATAATAGTTGTAATTAAATCAATTCAGGCTTCTCAGCCTTAAAGTGATTTGAATGTCTCTTTTTTTTTTCCTTAGTGGATGCTCTGGTATGGCCGTAATGTAATTATAATAAATTCAGGGAAATCAGGCTATTCAGAAAATATTCATATATAGTTTCAATTTGATTCTCATATTTCCTAAAATACACTGGTTTATTAGCAGCCTTTTAAGTATATTTTAAATAGAAAAAAAAAAAAAAGAGAAAAGTCCATCTGCCTTCACCTCTGCAGTGGCTGTAGTTTTATCAAGTCAGACATCTCAGATATTCCATTACATGAAAAAGGATTCAAAAGATTTTACCTTGATAGGCGCTCAGGTACTCTGTTACCTATTTTACTTCCAGGAAAAAGGTTTTTCTTTTACCATACCTCTCCGCTGAGTGAACCTGGGGATATCTGGACTCCGTGGTGGGGGGAGAGGGGGGGCTGAGGGGGAGACAGCCAAACTCCTCCACACTACAATCTCCACCATTCAGTGCTGTGCCTCTCATCCCAGGACGGGGGGGGGGGGGGTGACGCCTCTCTATGGTGCTGTTCCGGGCTTCTCAAGCCGTCCAGCTCTGCGGTCTCTCACCCCGCATTGCTCCCACATCCGGGCCTGGTGCATGCTCTCTCCAGCCTCCTCCGTGCACTCCCTCTCCTAGGTGCTGCCAGTAGGCTCCTCCCCCACCCTCACAGCATCACATCCTGTTCCTCTGCCGCCACAAGTGATTTTAAATATTTTTTTTACCTGCAAAAATGACACTTTGTGCAGGGACAGTTCTCGATATTAGATATACTGAATCTCGAATTCATTCGAATTCATTTGAATCATTCGTTATATCCACTAAAATAATTTCTTTCGTATTAGTTGAAATTCGATATTTGGTAGTTGGATTCGAATTGTTCTCTGTATTACGGGAGCCGGCAATAATTCATTAGCCGTGAGTGATTTTAAATAGCTTTTTTTTCCTGTAAAAATTACACTTTGTGCAGGGACAGTTCTAAGCACAGGAAATATGCGCCCCTTCACAGACATACTATAGAGTTGTAACGTTAATACGTTTTTGGATAGTTCGTTATTATTCGTAGAGTGTCGTTATTAGATATACTGAATCTCGAATTCATTCGAATCATTCGTTATATCCGCTATAATAATTTTTTTCGTATTAGTTGAAATTCGATATTTGGTAGTTGGATTCAAATAATTTGGAGCCGAAATTCGTAAACGGAATTTCGTATTCCGTCCAGAATTCGTATTCAAAAAAATTCGTACTTCGGATTCGTACGAATGTACGAATTTCGAAAAATTCATACTTATTTCCGATTCGTACGAAACTAATCGCACATGTCTAGTAACAACAAAAACAAGGTGTGTGTGTAGCAGACCCACAACATAATAGTTAGCTGAAGAATAGATTGTGACCTCATGTATCAAAGAAATTATGTTTGCACTATTGCAGAAAATGGGCAAAAAAAGCACATTGGATAACCTAGGAGACAGCTAAAAGAAACACAAGCAGTAAATCAAAAGAAAATATTATTTCGTTTTAAAATACAAATTTATTTACAAAAGGTTTGTTAAACATTTTCTGGCATATCAATGCCCCCCCCCCTACCCACAAAGTACTCCATATATTTTTGGCCACATAGTTCATATAATTTCTCCTTAAAAAGTTGTGGAGAATGCAGCATGAAAGGATTATATAGTTAAGTTTATATTCCGCCATGTTGATTGGCGTAAGGAATAGGCGGAACCGGCTGGCCATTATCCCAAAAGAATTCTCTATCACTCATCTGGCTCTGGCCAGCCGGTTGTTAAAAACCTTGAGTTCCAGGGTAAGGGTCCTCATCGGGAACAGCTGCATCAGGTGATCACCCAGCCCAAACGCTTCATTAGTGACAAAGACGAACGTCAGACCAGCCAGATTGTCTTCCGTAGGTGGCAATCCCAAGCCACCACTCTGGAGCCATTCGTAGAACTCGATCTGGGCGATTACTCCACCATCCGACATCCGGCCATTCTTCCCCATGTCCACATAAAGAAAATCATATGTCGCCGACATCACCGCCAACATCACAATGCTATTAAACCCCTTGTAGTTGTAATAGTATGACCCTGAGTTGGGAGGTGGGACTATGTGGACATGTTTCCCATCTATTGCCCCTCCGCAGATGGGAAAGTCCCACCGCTGGGCAAATTGGGAAGCCACAGTCTGCCATTCCTGTGGCATTGAAGGAAACTGTGGAGTGAAACAAGAAAAAAAATTAATTAGGACTTTTGCACATAACATTGCAAGCAGATTAGACACAAACATTCTTGGCCAATATAAGTATAACATTTATTTGAAGGAGTATTTAAAGAAAAAGACAGTAGCACGCAGGCGCACTGAGCGCGCCGCTGTTAACGGCTATATGCCGCGAGTGGCGGCTCCCGTGCGCCAGCACGGGAGTGACGTCATCGCGGCTCTATCGAATGACAGCGCTGGAGCAGCGAGACCTACCAAGAAGATGGAGGCTCCATACACAAGGGGACAGCGATGACTTCGCTGGCTCCTGTGTCAGGTAAGTGACACATAATGGACTACTATGCGATGCATAGTAGTCCATTATGCTTTACCTTTGCAGGGGAACAAAGAGGAAGTAAACCCATCAGGGTTTTCTTCCTCTTTAAACAGTACCATTTGAAAGTATTCAGGCAGGCCCTTTCACTACATGCTTTGGTGAATTCATCCATCCATAAATATGAAAACAAAAGACGTAGGTATAGTGTGTATGGGTTTGGCAAAGTCAGCAGATTGAGACAAAGGATTGGTATTGGTTGACTTAGCAGTTGGGGGGGGGGGGGGGGGTTCCAAAAGATTTTGTGACCCCAAAAAAAAGCCTTTTGCACTCTGTCTGAATTTAAGGACACAAATAACATTGAAAAACATTTTAGGGGGGTGTTTAGGTAAAGCACTATTATGGAGCTGACAAAATACATTGTTAAATGACTAGGCTAGGTGTGTATGGGCCCAGGATAGCACGCTGAGAGTTTAGTGAAGGCAATTATTCATGAAGGACAAAAAAGGAGCGTTAAAAACTTCCAGCATGCATGAGGACAAAGAGGACATTCACAGCATATTACAATCATGGTAATTAGGGAATGATGAAATAAATACAATATATTAGCAAACATTAAATACATAGAATGTCATGTTAAAGGATAAATCTTACCTTAATATAGTCCTTCTGCAGGACCTGAATGATGGCAGAACAGGTCTCTGGAATAATGATTCCCAGAGCCTGGGGGAGATGCCTGTTGAGAACTTGATGTCCTTCAGACTTCTCCCTGTTGCCAAGTACCACAACGTGGCGACTAGCCTGTTCAGGAGTGATGGCTTGCCGCATGCAGGTGTCCTGCTTTGTAATATAAGGGGACAGCAAAGCCAACAAATGGTGAAAAACGGGGTCTGTCATCCGGAGATAATTCATGAAATCATCAGGATTATTCTCCCAGATCTCCCGCAACAAAGGCATGTGCGAGAATTGGTCACGCTGGAGCAACCAATTCTTCGTCCATGAACTCCTCCTCGCCCTGTTCATGGACTGGGCTTGGGTTAAAGTAAGGACCCCAACACCAAGCCCCTGCACAGCACAGATTCTACGATGAGTACGTACCCACAACATGGCTTCAAAACGGTTGGCTGGTCAGAACGAACTAACAGAACGCACTGAAAATCAGAAAGGCCTGAGAAGAGCGAGCTGAAATTCAGAAACGATTGGACAAGAATGCACTGAAAATCAAATATGTACTATAAATAGCACGCACTGAAACCCAGATACGAACTGACTACACGCACTGAAAACCAGATACGAACCTGCAAGCACAAACTGAAGAGCAGTAACAATCTGAAAAGCATGAGGCTGAAAAGTGCAAATCGTCTCCCACCAAAATTTTACTAACATGAGATTAGCAGAGGAGGCCAAAGGGTGGCACACTGGCTATTGAACTTCCTCTTTATAGTGCCATCGTACGCATTGTACGCCAGCGGAATTTCCGACAACAATTGTGCGACCGTGTGTATGCAAGACAAGCTTGAGTCAACATCCGTTGGAAAAAAATCCCAGGATTTCGTTGTCGGAATGTCCGATCGTGTGTACGCAGCATAAGAGTTCCAAGGATGTGGAATTCCCTTCCGCAGGCGGCGGTTTCAGCAAGGAGCATCAATAGTTTAAAAAAACTATTAGATAAGCACCTGAATGACCACAACATACAGGATATACAATGTAATACTGACATATAATCACACACATAGGTTGGACTTGATGGAGTTGTGCCTTTTATCAACCTCACCTACTATGAGTACGCTTCTCACTCCTTTCGTATTGGGGCGGCCACCGAGGCGTCCCGGTGGGGATTGGACGAGAGTACTGTTAGGCACATTGGCAGGTTGGAGTCCAACAGATTCCGCTCATATGTTAGGCCACACTTACTCTAGAATGTCATATGTGTTTTTTTTCCTTTTACTGTGCTACTGTTTTGTGTTGCTCATGCCTGGTTCATGTCATAGTTTCATAGTTTCATAGTTAGTAAGGTTGAATAAAGACACCAGTCCATCCAGTTCAACCTGAGTGAGTGTCTACAATTGTCCCTATCCCTGTACATTGCACACTCACATAGGTCCCTACCCTCAAGGAGCCCACAATCCAAGGTCCCCATTCATATACTAGGGCCAATTTTTGGACAGAAGCCTATTAACCTACCTGCATGTCTTTGGATTGTGGGAGGAAACCGGAGTACCCGGAGGAAACCCACACCAGCGACCCTTCTTACTGCTAGGTGAGAGTGCTAACCACTACACCACTGTGCCGCCCAATTTTCTGATTCTTCATGTGGGGGGGGGGGGGGCAATGATTTGGGCCTCCGTTCCAGCAGGGAGCTTATCAGGAACGTTAAGTTTGATTTTCTTAGACTTCGAACTGCATTCCCTGACATGCTCATACTATGGTCAGACGTTGTGGCACGTACGTCTTGGTGGATTGAAAAAATGAATAAGGCACGTATCAAAGTTAACAAGGAGGTGGGGACATTTATTGTCAGGAATGGTGGTTTGGTTATTCGACATTTGGATTTGGAGACCGAGATTTGGCAGTTCCTTAGGGGTGATGGGGTTCACCTTAATGCAGTTGGTACAGATCTGTGTTTTTTGGATTTGGAGGATGGAATACAGCGTGCTTTTCGTGTGTGGAGGGTCGCACAAGTGTAAGGCTTTACACTTCTGTTGCTGTGGTGGTTGGGGTCCTTGACGAAGGTCTATTTATGGTTATTGGGATCCATCAATATGGGGTTATTGGGATCCATCGGAGGTACTGAGTCCTCGAGTGTGTACGGTATAATTCATATTGGTGTTAAGACCGGTGGGTGTCTGAGGTCAGCTGGCTTAGGCTCCGAGCCAGTGCTTTGCAGCTGGGGTCGCAACTAAGCTATCTGGTGCCTCAGTCACAACATTTTGGCAATATGGCACCGTCAGGGACCTCGAATCTTGATATCTGGATATGTTATGTATGGTTATGTTATGTTATGAAAAGAAAGTGTATGTTTAATAAAAGGCAGTTTTCTGACATTTTAACTCCATTTATGTTTTGTGTGGTTAATCCTTATAATTAAGGAGAGGTATTTGGGGCAGATAGAGGTAGGGGCAGTGTCAGGGATACCCTGTGGCAGAACATGCGCATGGACAAGTGCACGTGCGCACACATGTTCCCAAAAGAACGGGCCGCATTGGGCAGTGGCGCGTGAACGTGCGCAGAGACACACGACTGGCGCACGTTTGCAGGAATGCGCGACAGGCGCGTGCACGCGGGAATGCAAAATGGCTGCGTGTGTGCAGGAAAGCGTGACAGGTGCGTGTGCGCTAACTCAACTTGGCGCCAGTTCCCCTTTAAAAGGACAGCAGCTTCTCCAGTGCAGTGCTGTCTGATCTGAAGCTTTACCTGGGTATGATTCTGTACCTACTGTTGTTATCTGATCCTGCTACGTTTGACTACTGCTGCCTTTTCCTCTCCTGACCCGGGCCTGCCTTGACCCTGCTTTTTCTGAACCTGCTGATCTTCTGTTGCCAAACCTCTGCCTGCCTACTGACTACTCTCTGCCTGCTGTTACTACCTGATTACCTGTGTTTGACCTGGCTTGTCTCACCTGCTTCAGTCTAGTCCTGATCCAGTCACCGCCTAGATCCAGGGGTCGCTGACCTACACCTGTTACCACCGCTGCTACTGCCTCTCCAGTCCAGTTCGTCCGTGGGTTCCTCTCTACTCATCTGTATCAGCTACCACGGATCATACAGGCACTCCTACCTCGCTGCGCTCCTGTACCACTGTTGCAACCCCAGTGGTCCTCGAGCCAGGGCTGTAAGAGAGGTCTCCTTCTACAGTTGGGTTCTGATACCAGGTACGTTACAGGCAGTCTCAGGTGAGCTCTTACCTACCCTAGTCAAGACATGCCCGGAACAGAGGAGGAACGGAGTCAGTAAAGGGCATACATGACAGGGTGAAAAGCTTAAACGGTTGGCAGCTTAACCGGTCGGCAGTAACACTGTCTCTGTAATGCCGCGTACACACGTGCAGACTTTTGCCGGCGGACCTAAGTCCAGCGGACAATCCGCTGGACTTCGCAGCTGAGTCCGCTGGACTAAAAAGCGAACGGACTTGACCACACACGATCACGCAAAAAGTCCGGCGGTTCACGCGATGACGTACAGCACGTACGACGGGACTAGAAAAAGGAAGCTCGAGATCCCAAACGACACCCTTTGGGCACCGTCAGCTAATCTCGTGTGTATCGCGTGTTAGTTGACGTTTGGTTAGAGACGATTCGCGCTTCTCAGACTTCTGCTTAATTCGCTCGCTTCTGCCATTCAGTTTGTGCTTGTGAGGTTTGTATCTGTCTTTCAGTGCGTGTGGATCAGTTCCTACCTGTTCTCAGGCCGTTCTGGTCCGCTCGTTCCTGTTTTTCAGGTCGTTCTTCATAGGCCTTGCTGTTCTTCAGTGCGTTCGGTTAAGTTGTTTGTTTGATCAGCCGACCGTTTTGAAGCCATGGAGTGTGGACGTACTCGGGAACGAGTTCGTGCTGTGCAGGGGCTCGGTGTTGCGGTTAACACCTTGGCCCGAGCCCAGTCCATGAACAGGGTGAGGAGGAGTTCATGGACCAAGAATTGGTTGCGCCAGCGTGACCAATTCTCGCACATGCCTTTGCTCCGTGAGATCCGTGAGAATAATCCTGATGATTTCAGGAATTATCTCAGGATGACGGACCCCATTTTTCACCGTCTGTTGGCTTCGCTGTCCCCTTATATTACCAGGCAGAATACCTGCATGCGGCAAGCCATCACTGCGGAGCAGAGGCTAGTCGCCACGTTGCGTTACTTGGCGACGGGGAGAAGCTTGCAGGACCTCAAGTTCACGACAGGCATCTCCCCCCAGGCTCTGGGGCTCATTATTCCAGAGACCTGTTCTGCCATTATCCACGTCCTGCAGGAGGAATACATTAAGGTAAGTCTTCTCTTTTCAAAGTAAGTCTTCTCTTTTCAAAGTCTTGTATGTTTGCTAATGTAGTGCATCAATGTCATCATTAGCTAATTACCATGATAGGACTATTCTATGAATGTCCCCTATTCCTGTATTTTTTATTATTTTTGTTTTTTGTATAGTATTTTATGGTTGACTTATCGAAATTGCTTTAAGAATGTATTATTTAGTGGGTCACATGCATATTTCCTTGCACCAACCTCCCCAGCATGGAATCTTGGCCCCCTAAACACCACTAGCCTAGTCACTTTCTTTGGTTAAAAATGTATCTTACCAGCTCCATTGTACTGCTTTACTCACCCCCCCTTTCACCCCCCTTGCCCCTCACCCCTTTCACCCCCCTTGCCCCTCATTTTTAAATTGATTGCATGTGGTTTTGGTCTGCTTGTAATTAACCCCCCCACCCCCACACACACACCCTGTTTAATTAATTGCATGTGGTTTTGGTCAGCTTCTAATTAACCCCCCCCCCCCACTCACACCCTGTTTAATTAATTGCATGTGGTTTTGGTCAGCTTGTAATTAACCCCCCCCACACACACACACCCTGTTTAATTAATTGCATGTGGTTTTGGTCAGCTTGTAATTAACCCCCCCCCCCACTCACACCCTGTTTAATTAATTGCATGTGGTTTTGGTCAGCTTGTAATTAACCCCAACCCCCCCCCCCCCACACACACACACCCTGTTTAATTAATTGCATGTGGTTTTTGGTCAGCTTCTAATTAACCCCCCCCCCACACACACACACCCTGTTTAATTAATTGCATGTGGTTTTGGTCAGCTTCTAATTAACCCCCCCCCCCCACTCACACCCTGTTTAATTAATTGCATGTGGTTTTGGTCAGCTTGTAATAACCCCCCCCCCCCACACACACACACACCCTGTTTAATTAATTGCATGTGGTTTTGGTCAGCTTGTAATTAACCCCCCCCCCCCACTCACACCCTGTTTAATTAATTGCATGTGGTTTTGGTCAGCTTGTAATTAACCCCCCCCACACACACACACCCTGTTTAATTAATTGCATGTGGTTTTGGTCAGCTTGTAATTACCCCCCCCCCCCCACACACACACACACCCTGTTCAATTAATTGCATGTGGTTTTGGTCAGCTTCTAATTAACCCCCCCCCCCCACTCACACCCTGTTTAATTAATTGCATGTGGTTTTGGTCACCTTGTAATTAACCCCCCCCCCACACACACACACACCCTGTTTAATTAATTGCATGTGGTTTTGGACAGCTTGTAATTAACCCCCCCCCCCCCACACTCACACCCTGTTTAATTAATTGCATGTGGTTTTGGTCAGCTTGTAATTAACCCCCCCCCACACACACACACACACCCTGTTTAATTAATTGCATGTGGTTTTGGTCAGCTTCTAATTAACCCCCCCCCCCACACACACACACCGTGTTTAATTAATTGCATGTGGTTTTGGTCAGCTTCTAATTAACCCCCCCCCCCCACACACACACCCTGTTTAATTAATTGCATGTGGTTTTGGTCAGCTTGTAATTAACCCCCCCCACACACACTCACACCCTGTTTAATTAATTGCATGTGGTTTTGGTCAGCTTCTAATTAACCCCCCCCCCCACACACACACCCTGTTTAATTGATTGCATGTGTATTGTGTGACCTTACAATTAATTACTCCCCACCCACATCCCCATTATTATCTTCTCTGGGCCATCAGAGGGGTCATCAATCAGAGATTTGTCCCTTATCCTTAATCTTTTGGCTTTATTTCAAGGACTAACAAAATAAATACATATGTTGTTACAAATTGTTTGTTAATTTGTTGGATTTAGTTTGGTGTTTTGCCTGGTTTTTAATTAGAATTGTATCTTTCTGTTTGACTTCACAGTGTCCTTCCACGCCACAGGAATGGCAGACTGTGGCTTCCCAGTTTGCTGCCCGTTGGGACTTTCCCAACTGCGGAGGGGCGATTGACGGGAAACATGTCCGAATTGTGCCCCCACCCCATTCGGGGTCTTACTATTGGAATTATAAGGGGTTCCATAGTATAGTGTTGATGGCGGTGGTGTCGGCACAATATGACTTTCTTTATGTGGATGTGGGGAAAAACGGCCGGATGTCGGATGGAGGAGTCTTCAACCAGACGGAGTTCGGCCATCGTCTCCAGACTGGTGGCCTGGAGCTGCCACCAGATGAAGAGAATGTGGAGGGACTCCCCTTTGTTTTCATAGCCGACGAGGCGTTCGGTCTGGGTGACCACCTGATGAGGCCATTTCCCCAAAGATCCCTCACCCCTGAGAGGAGGATTTTTAATTTAGGTTGGCCAGAGCAAGAAGGGTTGTGGAAAATGCCTTTGGAATTATGGCCAACCGTTTCAGATTGCTGTTAACATCAATACATCTGGCTGAGTACAAACTCAATACTATTATTCTTGCATGCTGTGTAATGCACAATTATCTACGGAAACATTCTGGAAGCTACACATTACCTATAGGGCCTGAGGCCGGAGTGGAAGGCGAGATGACAGGGCTGGATAATCGCCGTCTTGGTTTGGCCCCACAATCAGCACAGCAAGTGCGGGACCGATATTTAAATTATTTTAATGGTAGGGGGGCCATTGCAATGGCAGCAGACCCTTAAAACATCATTTTTTTGGAAAGAATAAATACAGTTATTTATGTTTGAAAGATTGGTTTTTTCGTATTGTTTTGCTTTTAATGTTGCCTGTTTTATATGTTGTCCTAGTGCACTTATTAATAGTGGCAAACTTGGTTTGCGTTTAGTAAATAAGCCCCTTTGTCAATGAACCACAACATGTTTTGGTCAAACTGGTAGTATTTAAAAAGAAGAAGCCACACATTGTTTAATTTGTGCAAACATTTTTTTTTTTTATTATAGTGCACATCCAAACCTTTTTTTTTTTTTTTGGTTTTTTTTGTTGATTTCCTATTTTTTTTTTTTGTCATTTTAATATTTTTTTGGTATTTTTCTCACAACATTTTTTTTTTTTTTTTGAGTTTTTTTTTTTAAACAACATAAAAACATGGTTTAAAATCGTAAAAAATTTTTGGTTAGCATTATAAAATATTTACACAATGTAAAAGTAGGGAACTTACAAAGTTCAACAGGTAACCCATGTACAGTAGAAGCCAAATTTAGAATATGCACACAAATTTAACCTGAAAATGGGTAATGTCAACATGTGCTATGTTCCATCATGGGGAATCAATGGATGTGTTTTGTGTGTGAAACCCCTTCCCTCTCACCTACTAGCATTAGGGGTTGCAAACACAAAATGCGTCCATTGAGATCCCCTGATGGCACATAGCACATGTTGACACACCATGTGCATATAAAAAATTTGGCCTCTAAAATTTTTAAAAAATAGCGGATCAAAAGGGGAATGAAGGACATGATTGATGTTAGGAAATGGAAAAGGGGTCTTTAGATTCTCCCCAAAACATCAATCATGTCCTTCATTCCCTGCTGCATGGTGGCCATCTCCTTCTGCATGTTTTCCAGCTGCAGATTCCAGGCCATGATCTGGCCAATAAGCCTGTGGGCACTGTCTGTGGAAAATGGCTCCGCAGCTTGTCCTTCCACAACCAGATCAGCATCACCTAAAAGTTGGGTAGATAAAACACAAGAAAAAAAGTGTCAAAAACATGCAGACCTTAATTTAGTAGCTCAATCTGTGTTCTCAGACACTCACTTGGTGGGGTGCAGATTTGCTCCACTTCAAGCACCTCTTCCTCCACATCCACGCGTGGGCTTGGGCTAACTGCCCAATTAGTCTGGTGAGGCCGGGAGGTCCTGGGATGTTCTGAGTGACGTCTGAGTCTTTTGCCCCCTATGGTAATGAAACACAAAGGTACACTTTTAATCACACTGATATTTGAGTGCCGAAATATGATTATTAAACATTGTTTAAAAGTGTTGTCCAATTATTAGCAGTTTGTTAGAAGATCCTACTTGAATACAGAATTGAAATCTCTATCTAATGAAACTCCAATACTTAAACCGCCCTTCAACCCTAAAGTTGAACTTCCGCTCATTGTATCCCTGCACCCCTGTGGTGGCTTATTTGGAACCTTTTAGGGGGAGGGGTTGCAGATACCTGTGTAAGGCAGGTATTTGCACACACATCCGGCCATAGACTCCCACAGAAGTATACGCCACATCCCGTCCCACCGTGCTGTCTGCTGGGACACACAGGGGTCCCAGAGCTAGCGCGGACCAGTCCTATTGCATTGCGCAACTGGCGCATGCCCAATAGTGACCCGGGAAGTGAAGCCGCAAAGATTAATTTCATGATTACAATATCAAAGATTGTAGCTGCAGCATCCAAGGGACAGGTGAGTGTACTTCTTAGAAAAGTCATCACCTACAGTATTTGTAGATGCTGAATATATATATATTGGGCAAAGTAAGGTAGAAATACGTTTAGTCTATCGCATCCCAAAATTGAATAAATGAATATAACAGTAGGCTGTAGTGTGCATGAACACTAGCCAATACCCCTGGGGGATGCTTGGAGTGGAGATAGACACTAGAGAGGTGTATGCTCTTGATAAAGTAAATAATTTATTAAAGAAGAATTGTACAAATATATAAATGCTGAATAGAGTTCAGTATGTTTGCATACATAGTGGGGTAGGCTTGTACAGTTTTAACACGTCAACAGCATAAACATACAAAAACTTTGTGACAATTAAGAACTTGCTTGATACATAATGATAAGGATGATGCCAACATGTTTCGGACTTTGGTCCTTTGTCAAGGCAACTAGATATCCTTTAGATTCACATCTAAATGTGTGTAAGAATCATAGGTTTAGTACATATAAATTGAGGCAAATAATACAGTCATTTAAACCATTGCTATGTACAAAGCTACTGTCATGAAGATCCTGCCAGAAATCTAAACCCGGGCCGTCCTGGCCCTCAGATTCCATTGCGCATGCGCATGCGCATGCGCGCCCGGGCGCGGGCACGTGCACAACCGCGCACAGGGAGACGGGCGCGCGCCCTAGTTAGCACCAGCCGGCCTATTTAAGCCTGACTTGAGCAGACGGTCTTTGCTGTCTGCTCTACAGCGTTGTGGTGTAGTAAAGAAACCTGATCCTGTTGTACCTGTTCCTTTGACCCGGCTTGCCATAAGACTATCCTGCTTTCTGCCTGTACCCGACCCCGGCTTCCAGTGACCATCCTCCTGCCTGATCCATTGTACCTTGCTCTAGTTCAGATTCATTACCTGACTTCTTGATGAACTTTGGTTCCTTGCTTAGCCTTTGTCCAGTCTGCAGACTGACCCTCTGTAACGAGCCTGTTCACCTGCTGGTCCCAGTCCAGTCTGTGGTTCCGTTTCCTGTGTTCAGTTCCTGTCAGTTCTGCTATCCCAGCTTACCTGTGCACCTGCTTGCCAAGCCGTTGTCCAGTTCCTGTCAGCTCTGCAATCCAAGCTTACCTGTGAACTTACTTGCCAAGCCGTTGTCCAGTTCCTGTCAGCTCTGCTATCCAAGCTTACCTGTGAACCTGCTTGCCAAGCCGTTGTCCAGTTCCTGTCAGCTCTGCAATCCAAGCTTACCTGTGAACTTACTTGCCAAGCCGTTGTCCAGTTCCTGTCAGCTCTGCTATCCCAGCTTACCTGTGAACCTGCCTGCCAAGCCGTTGTCCAGTTCCTGTCAGCTCTGCAATCCAAGCTTACCTGTGAACTTACTTGCCAAGCCGTTGTCCAGTTCCTGTCAGCTCTGCTATCCAAGCTTACCTGTGAACTTACTTGCCAAGCCGTTGTCCTGTTCCTGTCAGCTCTGCTATCCAAGTTTACCTGTGAGCCTGCTTGCCAAGCCGTTGTCCAGTTCCTGTCAGCTCCGCTATCCAGTTTACCTGTGAGCCTGCTTCCTGTGATCCTGCCAGCTCTGCTATCCAGTTTACCTGTGAGCCTGCTTCCTGTGATCCTGCCAGCTCTGCTATCCGGTTTACCTGTGAGCCTGTTTCCTGTGATCCTGCCAGCTCTGCTATCCGGTTTACCTGTGAGCCTGCTTCCTGTGATCCTGCCAGCTCTGCTATCCAGTTTACCTGTGAGCCTGTTTCCTGTGATCCTGCCAGCTCTGCTATCCAGTTTACCTGTGAGCCTGCTTCCTGTGATCCTGCCAGCTCTGCTATCCAGTTTACCTGTGAGCCTGCTTCCTGTGATCCTGCCAGCTCTGCTATCCGGTTTACCTGTGAGCCTGCTTCCTGTGATCCTGCCAACTCTGCTATCCAGTTTACCCGTGAACCTGCTTCCTGTGATCCTGCCAGCTCAGCTATCCGGTTTACCCGTGAACCTGCTTCCCGGAGATCCCGCCTGCTCAGCTAACCTGTTTCCTTCCCACCGGTCTGTTGATCCTGCCAGGCACCCGTGCTCCTCCTCACTCCTGGCTCTCCTGTTCCCACACCAGGGGACCAGGAGTGGGAGACGCAAGGGAGGCCTCTCCCTGCAATCTCGGGCTCGCACCACCAGGTACGTGACAGTAGCAGACAGCCATGTCTGAGCCCGAGCAGGGAGCCCCCGCCATGGAGGGGCTATGCCAACACCTGGCAGGTCTGACCGAAGCGGTGAAGAACCTCCAGCAGGGTTATACCCGGCTGGAGGAACGGGTACTGGCCCTTTCTGGTCCATCCAGTACCCAAGGAACTCCTCACCCAGCAATACCCCCAACGGGGCCTGCACCTACCCAGACTATAGTGATGCTACCACCTGAGCCCAAGGTACCTACTCCAGAGAAATTTACGGGTGCCCGTGGTAGCTTTAGAACTTTCCGTAACTCCTGTGAACTCCATTTTGCCCTGCAACCTAGGACCTTCTCTTTGGAGACCACCAAGGTGGGTTTTGTGGTAGCCCTACTGACTGGGGATCCCCAAATTTGGGCCCACCGTCTCGTGGAACAAAAGGATGCAGCATTGACCAGTCTCTCCACCTTTTTTGATGCCATGGCGCAGCTTTATGAGGACCCCCAACTCTCAACCACTGCGGAGGCCGCCTTACGTTCTCTCCAACAGGGTCGAAGACCAGCAGAGGACTACGTGGCTGAGTTCAGGCGTTGGGGTGCCGACACCGACTGGAACGATGCTGCCCTCCGCCATCAATTCCGCATGGGCCTCTCAGACGCACTCAAGGACGAGCTCGCCAGAGTGGGGGTACCCCAGACCCTGAATTCCCTCATAGACCTAAGCATCCAAATTGACCGGCGCCTACGGGAGCGTAGGGCCGAACGAACCTTGGGGTCCCCAAGACCTACCTGGATGCTCCCCAGGGGTCCTAGTCACTTCCGCACTGCTCCCCCCGTTAAACCTACTCATGCCTCTTCAGCATCCGAACCCATGCAACTTGGACTCCTGCGGCCTTCTCTCACCCCAGCAGAACGTCAGAGACGCCGCAGCAACAATCTGTGCCTGTATTGTGGAGAGCCTGGTCATTATGTTCGGAATTGCCCGGCTAAACTCCGTAAGTTCCCCACTATTCTCTCCAGTTATGTGGATCCTGTGACCGGGGTTTCATCTCATCTTGCCCTTTCTGTTTCCTTCCAGTTCTCAGGAAGGACCCTACAAACCACAGCTATCATTGACTCTGGTGCCTGCAGTTGCTTTATGGACTCTGCTTTTGCTGCCCGGCATCGAATTCCTCTCCGTCTGAGAAAACAAGGCCTGTCTGTCCACCTGGCGGATGGGTCCACCATCAAATCTGGCCCAGTGACTCAGGAGACTGCCCCATTGCACACAGTAATCTCAGAGTCACATCAAGAACTGTTATGTTTGGACATAATTTCTTCCCCCCTGTTTCCAGTCATTCTAGGGATCCCCTGGCTGCAAGCACACAACCCGGTCATCAACTGGTCCACAGGAGAGGTGGCCTTTTCTTCTCCCTACTGCCAAAGGTCCTGCGGCTCCTTGGCCCCCGCAGGACCCTCTGCTCTGCTCTGCCTCGAAAACGAGGCAGGTCTACGTCAGTCCATCCCTGAAGTCTACCATGCATACCTGGATGTGTTTAGTAAACAAAGGGCAGATGTGCTGCCACCACATAGGCCCTATGACTGTCCCATTGAACTCCTTCCCGGGGCCAAGATTCCCTTCGGTAGGGTTTTCCCGTTAACAGAGGTGGAGCAGGGGAAATTAAAGGACTATATTGATGATAACCTGAAAAAAGGGTTTATCCGCCCATCTACGTCTCCTGCAGGTGCAGGAATATTTTTTGTAGAAAAGAAGGACCATTCTCTCAGACCCTGTGTGGACTACCGTGCCCTAAACGAGGTCACAGTCAAAAATCGCTACCCGCTTCCCCTGGTACCTGAACTGTTTCAGAGGCTTGGCACGGCCTCCATCTTTTCTAAACTGGACCTCAGAGGGGCATACAATTTGATACGTATAAAGGATGGGGACGAATGGAAGACGGCATTTCGGTCTCGATTTGGGCACTTCGAGTACCTGGTGATGCCGTTTGGACTCTGTAACGCCCCCGCTACCTTCCAGGCCTTTATAAATGATGTACTTCGGGACTTCCTTGATGTTTTTGCTGTTGTTTATCTTGATGACATACTAATTTTCTCTTCCTCCCTAGAGCTGCATCGTGGACATGTTAAAAGTGTGTTGGGTCGTCTCCGGCAACATGGCCTCTATGCCAAGGCAGAAAAATGTCTCTTTGAGGTAGAAAGCATACCCTTCCTGGGTTTGATCATCTCCAGTAGAGGCATCCGGATGGACCCCCAGAAAATCTCAGCCATCCTGGACTGGCCAGTTCCCACAGATAAAAAGGGGATCCAGCGATTCATTGGCTTTGCCAATTTTTATCGCAAATTCATCAAGGGATTCTCGGCCATAGTGGCACCCATTACTCAACTCACCAAACAAGGTACCCGTTTTCATTGGTCCCCTGAGGCCCAAGGGGCCTTCGAGGCCCTCAAGGGGCTCTTTACCTCAGCCCCTATCCTGAAGCATCCAGATCCTTCTCTGCCCTTTGTCCTCGAAGTGGATGCCTCAGAAATAGCTGTAGGGGCCATCCTGTCCCAGAGACAGGGCATCAAAGCCCTGCTACACCCCGTGGCATTCTTCTCACGGAAACTGTCCCCAGCCGAGAAGAACTACGATGTGGGGGATCGGGAATTACTGGCCATAAAAACCGCCCTCGAGGAATGGCGTTACCTGCTAGAAGGGGCTACTCACCCAATCCTGATCTTCACAGATCACAAGAATCTAGAGTACCTGAAGACTGCCAAGAGGTTAAAACCTAGACAGGCCCGTTGGGCCTTATTTTTCTCTCGTTTTACTTTTCACGTGACATATCGTCCGGGTTCCAAAAACGCGAAGCCAGACGCTCTGTCTCGTATGTATCACAAATCCCAGGATGGTTCCCCTCCAGACACTATCCTTGCCCCTGGAAACTTTCTCCTGTTTCAGGAAGACCTACTGTCCCAGCTCAGGCGGGCCTCCAGTGGCCTCATACCCGCTCCCGGTCCTGGGTTGCAGGCCAAGGATGGGCTATTGTGGCATGGGGATAAGATTTTCATTCCCGAGGGTCTGCGGGTAACCGTCCTGGAATTGTGCCATGACCACAAGCTTGCCGGACACTTTGGTGTCACCAAAACCACTGAATTGGTACAACGTACCTTCTGGTGGCCTCAGCTAAGGGAAGACTGCAGGAAATTTGTGGAAACATGCACTGTGTGTATTCGGAGCAAGAGTCACAGAACCAAAGCCTGGGGCCTACTCAAGCCATTACCAGTCCCAGATCGCCCCTGGAAAATGCTGTCCATAGATTTCATTGTGGAACTGCCCCCAGCAGAGGACCACACTACGATCTTCGTGATAGTTGATCGTCTGTCAAAGATGGCACACTTTGTTCCCATGAAGGGTACCCCTTCTGCCTCAGAGACCGCACAAGTGTTCATCCGAGAAGTCATCAGACTCCATGGGGTACCAGCCAACATAGTGTCCGACCGAGGGGTACAATTCACCTCTCGGTTTTGGAAATCACTCTGCAAGGCCCTCAATATTGAGCTATCGTTTTCTTCCGCTTATCACCCTCAAACCAATGGGCAGACCGAAAGAACCAATCAGACCCTGGAACAATATCTTCGATGCTTTTCTTCCTTCTCCCAAGACGATTGGATCTCCCTGTTACCAGTTGCCGAGTTTGCATATAACAATGCTATCCACTCGGCCACCCAACAGACACCCTTTTTTGCCAACTATGGCTTTCATCCTTCATTTTTGCCCAATTCTCTTCCTGAATGTACTGTGCCCGCAGTCCAGGAGAAGATTGACTTCTTTGCTTCCAATAACCAACTCCTGCAGGACACCATGGCCCGGACCCAGGAACATAACAAAACAGTCTTTGACCGAAAGAGGCGTGGAGAATTGGTACTGGCACCGGGTGACACAGTGTGGCTCTCCACCTTGAATCTGAAATTGGCTTGTCCCTCAAAGAAACTGGGCCCTAAGTTCTTAGGTCCCTTTCCAGTCAAACGAAAGATTAATGAAGTAGCCTATGAGTTGGAACTTCCTGATTCCCTCAAGGTCCATCCAGTCTTTCATGTTTCCCTGTTGAAGCCCTCTACTTCCAACCCCTTTTCCAACAGAAGGACGGTACCCCCGGACCCAGTCTTGGTAGATGGCGAGGAAGAATATGAGGTAGAGGCCATACTAAATGTTAGAAAAAGGAGAAATCAGAACCAGTTTTTGATCAAATGGAAGGGATATGGTCCTGAAGAAAATTCCTGGGAGCCCGAGTGTAATATCCATGCTAAGAGTCTAGTTCAAGCCTTCAAAAGAGCTCACCCTGAGAGATTTGCCCAGAGGGGCACCCGGAGGTTGCCCCTAGGAGGGGGGCAATGTCATGAAGATCCTGCCAGAAATCTAAACCCGGGCCGTCCTGGCCCTCAGATTCCATTGCGCATGCGCATGCGCGCCCGGGCGCGGGCACGTGCACAACCGCGCACAGGGAGACGGGCGCGCGCCCTAGTTAGCACCAGCCGGCCTATTTAAGCCTGACTTGAGCAGACGGTCTTTGCTGTCTGCTCTACAGCGTTGTGGTGTAGTAAAGAAACCTGATCCTGTTGTACCTGTTCCTTTGACCCGGCTTGCCATAAGACTATCCTGCTTTCTGCCTGTACCCGACCCCGGCTTCCAGTGACCATCCTCCTGCCTGATCCATTGTACCTTGCTCTAGTTCAGATTCATTACCTGACTTCTTGATGAACTTTGGTTCCTTGCTTAGCCTTTGTCCAGTCTGCAGACTGACCCTCTGTAACGAGCCTGTTCACCTGCTGGTCCCAGTCCAGTCTGTGGTTCCGTTTCCTGTGTTCAGTTCCTGTCAGTTCTGCTATCCCAGCTTACCTGTGCACCTGCCTGCCAAGCCGTTGTCCAGTTCCTGTCAGCTCTGCAATCCAAGCTTACCTGTGAACTTACTTGCCAAGCCGTTGTCCAGTTCCTGTCAGCTCTGCTATCCAGCTTACCTGTGAACCTGCTTGCCAAGCCGTTGTCCAGTTCCTGTCAGCTCTGCTATCCAAGCTTACCTGTGAACTTACTTGCCAAGCCGTTGTCCAGTTCCTGTCAGCTCTGCTATCCAGCTTACCTGTGAACCTGCCTGCCAAGCCGTTGTCCAGTTCCTGTCAGCTCTGCAATCCAAGCTTACCTGTGAACTTACTTGCCAAGCCGTTGTCCAGTTCCTGTCAGCTCTGCAATCCAAGTTTACCTGTGAACTTACTTGCCAAGCCGTTGTCCTGTTCCTGTCAGCTCTGCTATCCAAGCTTACCTATGAACCTGCTTGCCAAGCCGTTGTCCAGTTCCTGTCAGCTCTGCTATCCAGTTTACCTGTGAGCCTGTTTCCTGTGATCCTGCCAGCTCTGCTATCCGGTTTACCTGTGAGCCTGCTTCCTGTGATCCTGCCAGCTCTGCTATCCGGTTTACCTGTGAGCCTGTTTCCTGTGATCCTGCCAGCTCTGCTATCCGGTTTACCTGTGAGCCTGCTTCCTGTGATCCTGCCAGCTCTGCTATCCGGTTTACCTGTGAGCCTGTTTCCTGTGATCCTGCCAGCTCTGCTATCCAGTTTACCTGTGAGCCTGCTTCCTGTGATCCTGCCAGCTCTGCTATCCAGTTTACCTGTGAGCCTGCTTCCTGTGATCCTGCCAGCTCTGCTATCCGGTTTACCTGTGAGCCTGCTTCCTGTGATCCTGCCAGCTCTGCTATCCAGTTTACCTGTGAGCCTGCTTCCTGTGATCCTGCCAGCTCAGCTATCCAGTTTACCCGTGAACCTGCTTCCCAGAGATCCTGCCAGCTCAGCTAACCTGTTTCCTTGCCACCGGTCTGTTGATCCTGCCAGGCACCCGTGCTCCTCCTCACTCCTGGCTCTCCTGTTCCCACACCAGGGGACCAGGAGTGGGAGACGCAAGGGAGGTTTCCTTCCCACCGTGTCTGTTGATCCTGCCAGGCACCCGTGCGCCTCCTCACTCCTGGCTCTCCTGTTCCCACACCAGGGGACCAGGGGAGTGGGAGACGCAACGGGAGGCCTCTCCCTGCAATCTCGGGCTCGCACCACCAGGTACGTGACAGATTAAACAACAACTTCGATGGATTTTCCATCTCAACGCTACCTCACCCCCTGGCCTCAACGAGGCCTTTAACTTCAAGCCCTACCTTGACTGTTTTGAAACCGGAGTCTGTGAACTAGATCTCTGATTTTATTCCCCACACTCCAGCACCCACATGAATCATAATTCCTGTAAAATGCCTTTTTGCAATATTTGTTGTAATCTGTGATGTGCCCACTCTATCCAATGTCACATGCCATAAAGTTCCATACAGTATATATACGATATTTTCCATCTAGGTACAACACATGTCTTTCCTAAATATTCATTGCCAACCAAAGATTTCTACTCAAGATTGTTGTTTAATCTTAGACACAATAGCTTGTCTTCCCTCAGCTTGGATACCCGGTGCGGGTAAGACTTGGCAAGCATGCGCAGCCCTCCCCTGGCGCATGCGCCAACTTTCCGCTGTACTATGGACCATTCCGCCGGTCCACTTCCTGTTTGCACTCCACACTGGAGCGCATCAGGTCACCAGCGGCCTTTTCCCGCGTCGGTGACGTCACGACGCCGGACGTGACCCCGCCGTCATGACGCGCTCACGCCCGGCGCCGCCTCGTCAGAGGTCCTCATTGGAGATACACCTATGGCGCTTCAGGCGCCTTCTCCTTACAGGCAAACTAGCCAATCAGCAGATCCTCCAGCTCAAACATCCACACCCTTACCCAGCTGATTGCCATTATATGAATACTTATATACCTACACACTAGATGGCCTCAGTACATGCTGCTGATGATCCAGAGCTGACTGATTGTGTTGCGTTTGTTAAAATATGATTTTTTAAACATCAGACCTAACATTACATGGGAGAAATTACAAGTTTAGTTGATCAGATTCTCTGGTTTGAGTAGAATTCTCAAACAAATGCTGTTTTCATACAATGGTGTTAGATAACAAATTGACAGTTGAAGAGACTATTGTCTCGTGTCTCAACCTGAAAAGAAGGACTGTTAATCGGTTGTTATGGAAACAAGTGTATAAACATTAAACTTTGGTCAACAAACTGGCATATAAAATGGAGTAGAGACACAGAGAGAGAGTGGAACATCATGCTGTAACATCAGGACACACATCATCATGCTTTGAAGATCAGAAGAAGCCGCTCATGACACAAGAACAGAACCTGGTCTCTAAGAAGAAATATTGCCAATTGGAGATCATGAACATTCAGTAACAGAAGTTAAGTAACCCTTTTAAATGTATTTGTACTGTTAGACTTTAGGCTGTTCTATTTTCTAGGCATTTTGCTTGTTATAGATATCTGTCAGTCTTGTATTGTATTCCTAAGATTGTAATAGTTTTGTACAGCAGTTTTTGTTAGTAAAACGCACATCTATACACTGCAGAAGTCTCAGCTTCCTTGTTATACCACAGAGTAACCAGACTTAGATAGACGCAAGCGATACATTTGGGGGCTCGGCCATGACTGTGCTATAGTTCAATTGAAGCAGAGCTGTTTTTTCTGTAGTGTGTAGCTTGTGCTAGGTAAAATGCTGCGTAAGCTGTTTAGGAAAAGCAAGGCTGTAGAGGGTTCTGGTGACCAGAAGGAAGTGTGCAGCTTACCTATCTGGGCCAGAGACAATGAGTGGGAGCCTCTTGCTAAAGAAATTGTGAAGTATGCTTCTCCCTTGAAGCTGACTTGGGGTGATAAAGTCTCAGATCATTTTGTAGATTTTAGCCTTAAGGGGTTGGATTTAAGTAAAAAAGAGAAGAGAACGGTGTCCAAATTCGGATGGTATTTTCTTCACGCATTTTACATCGAATCACATAGAAGGGAGAAGGCAGAGGCAGAAGTTAAGGTATTAAAAGACCAGCTAGCAGTTGCTTCAGAGTGTGTACGTTCAACTGCTAGTCGGGCTGATGATTTGCAAGAGCGGTGTGCAGCCCTCATGACCAAATCAATTAATGCCTTAAGGAAAAGGAAGGGCCGTAAACCTGTTAGTAAAGCCAGGGTACGTGCCATTGTCACATCCCAAAATTGGGACTGTGAGGATGTGCTCTCCTCAAATGATAGTGAGGATGAGGAGATAGAGTTTGATGTTTCGCATGATGATCTGCTAATGCGAAAGAAAAAGTATGCCAGACCTCTCATTACTAAGCATAGGAAACGGCAACATGATAGAGAGGATATGGCAGATGGGGAGGTGCATTATCGCAACCCCAGAGATGTTGAATTTGAAGAAGTACGGGAGTTTACACAAACTGAACTCCATGAGCTGGCAAAACAATACAAACAAAGGTCTGGGGAGCCTCTAGTGAGTTGGCTCCTACGCTTATGGGATGAAGGAGCAGACAGTGTTGTTTTGTCAGTTAAGGAAGCAGTGACTATGGGAGTGTTAACCCATGATCCACAATTGCGTCAGGCAATGCGAAAAGCCAGAGAGTTTAGTGTGAATTTTTCACTGTTAGACCTCGTTAGAGATGGAATAGTCCGAGTATACACTAGTCCTACTGACCTGGAAAATACCTACTCCTGGAGATCAATAGCAGAGGGTATTTCCAAGTTACGTGAGATGGGTTGTATAACCGGATTAAATACGTTTCCAGAATGGATGGGTCCAGATATGGAACCCTTTACGTCTGCTCTGCGCTCTAAGCTGATGAAGTCTGCACCATTTAATCTCAGGGCTCCCTTATTGTCCTTGTTGGGAGGCCTGGGATTAAACAGCAAGATTCATGAAGCTACAACCCTTTTAAGCCAGTTGGGGGAGCTAGAGGAGACTAAAACAAAACCTGTCAGGGCAGTAGATAAGGTCAAGGCCAGACAAGAAGAATACAAGCAGAAAAGAACAGAGAAGAAAGGGAATGGGACAGGGGGTGAAGAGAAAACCAGGCTAGTTATTTCTAGGAAAGAAATGTGGGTGGACCTATTAAAGGCAGGAGTACCTAAAGATGAGATAGATGGCATTTCTACTGCAGAAATGCTGAAGAGGTGGAAAGATTTAGTAGGTAAAACTGTCAGGGTTAGAAACACTACTCCTAGTGAAGATAACATCAGCCTAGACTTAGAGGAAACAGAACAGACACCTCCTGTTAGCCCCAAACCAATTCCCAAAACTGAACGTGAACACAAACCCAAATTCCTTTATCCTGGGGAGGAGTTAGAGAGAATCAGAAAAGGGGATTGGGAGGTTCCTTATCCTTTATGAAGGGAAGGTGAGTCTCCTGTAATAGCCGTGAGGGCAGTGACAGCAGGAGACCGACGCCCATATGCACCTGTCACTGTATGGTGGGGGAAGTCATCTTCTCCTACACATGTAATGGCTTTAGTTGATAGCGGAGCCGAAGTTACACTTTTGCAAGGAAATCCTTCCCGTCACAAAGGAGAATTGATTTATGTAGAAGGTTTGGGAGGGCAAACTACACCAGCAGTTAGGATACGGGTGAAATTGGCTATTGGCAAGGGATCAGAATTTATGACAAATGTTTTTGGTATCAGAGTTACCCGAAAATATTCTTGGGATGGATGTACTTCAAGGTCAGTCAATTCAGACTGAAAGAGGTACATTCACATTCGGGTATCCTGATAAAGCGTATCTGGTAAGGGCGGTGAAGGCTGTGGTCAGAGGTCATGCAAATTGGACCCCTGTCTACATTCCTCCACCAGAGAAGCCAGTCTGTTTCAAGCAGTACAGACTTCCTGGAGGCCACAAAGAAATTGGGGAGACAATTCAAGAACTATTGAGAGTAGGGATCCTTAGACCTGCTGTAAGTCCTTTCTCGTCTCCGGTGTTCCCAGTAAAAAAGCCTGATGGGACATATAGAATGACTGTGGATTACAGAGGTCTAAACAAAGTGGCACCTCCATTGAAGTCAGCTGTACCAGATATGATCTCAATTGTTGAAAAAATTGCTAAAGATGCAGGAGAATATCATGCTGTGATAGACCTGGCTAATGCTTTCTTTTCGATTTTTTTTTCGATCTTTGCATGTGTATTGTGTGACCTTACAATTAATTACTCCCCACCCACATCCCCATTATTATCTTCTCTGGGCCATCAGAGGGGTCATCAATCAGAGATTTGTCCCTTATCCTTAATCTTTTGGCTTTATTTCAAGGACTAACAAAATAAATACATATGTTGTTACAAATTGTTTGTTAATTTGTTGGATTTAGTTTGGTGTTTTGCCTGGTTTTTAATTAGAATTGTATCTTTCTGTTTGACTTCACAGTGTCCTTCCACGCCACAGGAATGGCAGACTGTGGCTTCCCAGTTTGCTGCCCGTTGGGACTTTCCCAACTGCGGAGGGGCGATTGACGGGAAACATGTCCGAATTGTGCCCCCACCCCATTCGGGGTCTTACTATTGGAATTATAAGGGGTTCCATAGTATAGTGTTGATGGCGGTGGTGTCGGCACAATATGACTTTCTTTATGTGGATGTGGGGAAAAACGGCCGGATGTCGGATGGAGGAGTCTTCAACCAGACGGAGTTCGGCCATCGTCTCCAGACTGGTGGCCTGGAGCTGCCACCAGATGAAGAGAATGTGGAGGGACTCCCCTTTGTTTTCATAGCCGACGAGGCGTTCGGTCTGGGTGACCACCTGATGAGGCCATTTCCCCAAAGATCCCTCACCCCTGAGAGGAGGATTTTTAATTTTAGGTTGGCCAGAGCAAGAAGGGTTGTGGAAAATGCCTTTGGAATTATGGCCAACCGTTTCAGATTGCTGTTAACATCAATACATCTGGCTGAGTACAAACTCAATACTATTATTCTTGCATGCTGTGTAATGCACAATTATCTACGGAAACATTCTGGAAGCTACACATTACCTATAGGGCCTGAGGCCGGAGTGGAAGGCGAGATGACAGGGCTGGATAATCGCCGTCTTGGTTTGGCCCCACAATCAGCACAGCAAGTGCGGGACCGATATTTAAATTATTTTAATGGTAGGGGGGCCATTGCAATGGCAGCAGACCCTTAAAACATCATTTTTTTGGAAAGAATAAATACAGTTATTTATGTTTGAAAGATTGTTTTTTTCGTATTGTTTTGCTTTTAATGTTGCCTGTTTTATATGTTGTCCTAGTGCACTTATTAATAGTGGCAAACTTGGTTTGCGTTTAGTAAATAAGCCCCTTTGTCAATGAACCACAACATGTTTTGGTCAAACTGGTAGTATTTAAAAGAAGAAGCCACACATTGTTTAATTTGTGCAAACATTTTTTTTTTATTATAGTGCACATCCAAACCATTTTTTTTTTTTGTTTTGTTTTTTTTTGTTGATTTCCTCTTTTTTTTTTTGTCATTTTAATATTTTTTTGGTATTTTTCTCACAACATTTTTTTTTTTTTTTGAGTTTTTTTTTTTAAACAAACATAAAAACATGGTTTAAAATCGTAAAAAATTTTTGGTTAGCATTATAAAATATTTACACAATGTAAAAGTAGGGAACTTACAAAGTTCAACAGGTAACCCATGTACAGTAGAAGCCAAATTTAGAATATGCACACAAATTTAACCTGAAAATGGGTAATGTCAACATGTGCTATGTTCCATCATGGGGAATCAATGGACGTGTTTTGTGTGTGAAACCCCTTCCCTCTCACCTACTAGCATTAGGGGTTGCAAACACAAAATGCGTCCATTGAGATCCCCTGATGGCACATAGCACATGTGACACACCATGTGCATATAAAAAATTTGGCCTCTAAAATTTTTAAAAAATAGCGGATCAAAAGGGGAATGAAGGACATGATTGATGTTAGGAAATGGAAAAGGGGTCTTTAGATTCTCCCCAAAACATCAATCATGTCCTTCATTCCCTGCTGCATGGTGGCCATCTCCTTCTGCATGTTTTCCAGCTGCAGATTCCAGGCCATGATCTGGCCAATAAGCCTGTGGGCACTGTCTGTGGAAAATGGCTCCGCAGCTTGTCCTTCCACAACCAGATCAGCATCACCTAAAAGTTGGGTAGATAAAACACAAGAAAAAAAGTGTCAAAAACATGCAGACCTTAATTTAGTAGCTCAATCTGTGTTCTCAGACACTTACTTGGTGGGGTGCAGATTTGCTCCACTTCAAGCACCTCTTCCTCCACATCCACGCGTGGGCTTTAGTCTGGTGAGGCCGGGAGGTCCTGGGATGTTCTGAGTGACGTCTGAGTCTTTTGCCCCCTATGGTAATGGAACACAAAGGTACACTTTTAATCACACTGATATTTGAGTGCCGAAATATGATTATTAAACATTGTTTAAAAGTGTTGTCCAATTATTAGCAGTTTGTTAGAAGATCCTACTTGAATACAGAATTGAAATCTCTATCTAATGAAACTCCAATACTTAAACCGCCCTTCAACCCTAAAGTTGAACTTCCGCTCATCGTATCCCTGCACCCCTGTGGTGTCTTATTTGGAACCTTTTAGGGGGGAGGGGTTGCAGATACCTGTGTAAGGCAGGTATTTGCACACACATCCGGCCATAGACTCCCACAGAAGTATACGCCACATCCCGTCCCACCGTGCTGTCTGCTGGGACACACAGGGGTCCCAGAGCTAGCGCGGACCAGTCCTATTGCATTGCGCAACTGGCGCATGCCCAATAGTGACCCGGGAAGTGAAGCCGCAAAGATTAATTTCATGATTACAATATCAAAGATTGTAGCTGCAGCATCCAAGGGACAGGTGAGTGTACTTCTTAGAAAAGTCATCACCTACAGTATTTGTAGATGCTGAATATATATATATTGGGCAAAGTAAGGTAGAAATACGTTTAGTCTATCGCATCCCAAAATTGAATAAATGAATATAACAGTAGGCTGTAGTGTGCATGAACACTAGCCAATACCCCTGGGGGATGCTTGGAGTGGAGATAGACACTAGAGAGGTGTATGCTCTTGATAAAGTAAATAATTTATTAAAGAAGAATTGTACAAATATATAAATGCTGAATAGAGTTCAGCATGTTTGCATACATAGTGGGGTAGGCTTGTACAGTTTTAACACGCCAACAGCATAAACATACAAAAACGTTGTGACAATTAAGAACTTGCTTGATACATAATGATAAGGATGATGCCAACATGTTTCGGACTTTGGTCCTTTGTCAAGGCAACTAGATATCCTTTAGATTCACATCTAAATGTGTGTAAGAATCATAGGTTTAGTACATATAAATTGAGGCAAATAATACAGTCATTTAAACCATTGCTATGTACAACCAGTGCAATGCATGAAAATTTGTATAGAAATAAGACAGGTACTCACATGTAATGCCAATATTCATATTTGCCACAGGGGAAACCACTAGTCGTGGTGTAGAGAGGTACAAAAAGGTGAGTATTGTAAAAACAAGAGAGAGGTGGCCACTGATGGTGGAAAGCTTGCTGGAAAAGCCTCAGCAGGTTACAAGGTCCAGTACAGGGCCTGAGCAAAAGCCCAGGTCTTGTAGCAGGCAAATAGCGGAGCCAGGCAGTATATGGCTGAAAAATAGAGTATAAATATGAGAATAGTAAAGGTAGTAGTGATAGAGGTGCATAAGCAGCCCTATGTAGCAAAACGCTGTTGTTACCTGGATAGAGATCGCTTGGAATGAGGGATCAGTCAGCTCTGGATCATCAGCAGCATGTACTGAGGCCATCTAGTGTGTAGGTATATAAGTATTCATATAATGGCAATCAGCTGGGTAAGGGTGTGGATGTTTGAGCTGGAGGATCTGCTGATTGGCTAGTTTGCCTGTAAGGAGAAGGCGCCTGAAGCGCCATAGGTGTATCTCCAATGAGGACCTCTGATGAGGCGGCGCCGGGCGTGAGCGCGTCATGACGGCGGGGTCACGTCCGGCGTCGTGACGTCACCGACGCGGGAAAAGGCCGCTGGTGACCTGATGCGCTCCAGTGTGGAGTGCAAACAGGAAGTGGACCGGCGGAATGGTCCATAGTACAGCGGAAAGTTGGCGCATGCGCCAGGGGAGGGCTACGCATGCTTGCCAAGTCTTACCCGCGCCGGGTATCCAAGCTTGTGTTGCGTTTGTTAAAATATGATTTTTTTTAAACATCAGACCGTTTGTTATAAAATATGATTTTTAAACATTACATGGGAGAAATTACAAGTTTAGTTGATCAGATTCTCTGGTTTGAGTAGAATTCTCAAACAAATGCTGTTTTCATACAATGGTGTTAGATAACAAATTGACAGTTGAAGAGACTATTGTCTCGTCAGCTACAGTAAACATGCAACCAACAGTCCATTGTCTTTTAAAACAGTTTGAGAGGGTGTCTCAACCTGAAAAGAAGGACTGTTAATCGGTTGTTATGGAAACAAGTGTATAAACATTAAACTTTGGTCAACAAACTGGCATATAAAATGGAGTAGAGACACAGAGAGAGAGTGGAACATCATGCTGTAACATCAGGACACACATCATCATGCTTTGAAGATCAGAAGAAGCCGCTCATGATACAAGAACAGAACCTGGTCTCTAAGAAGAAATATTGCCAATTGGAGATCATGAACATTCAGTAACAGAAGTTAAGTAACCCTTTTAAATGTATTTGTACTGTTAGACTTTAGGCTGTTCTATTTTCTAGGCATTTTGCTTGTTATAGATATCTGTCAGTCTTGTATTGTATTCCTAAGATTGTAATAGTTTTGTACAGCAGTTTTTGTTAGTAAAACGCACATCTATACACTGCAGAAGTCTCAGCTTCCTTGTTATACCACAGAGTAACCAGACTTAGATAGACGCAAGCGATACATTTGGGGGCTCGCCGTGACTGTGCTATAGTTCAATTGAAGCAGAGCTGTTTTTTTTTTCTGTAGTGTGTAGCTTGTGCTAGGTAAAATGCTGCGTAAGCTGTTTAGGAAAAGCAAGGCTGTAGAGGGTTCTGGTGACCAGAAGGAAGTGTGCAGCTTACCTATCTGGGCCAGAGACAATGAGTGGGAGCCTCTTGCTAAAGAAATTGTGAAGTATGCTTCTCCCTTGAAGCTGACTTGGGGTGATAAAGTCTCAGATCATTTTGTAGATTTTAGCCTTAAGGGGTTGGATTTAAGTAAAAAAGAGAAGAGAACGGTGTCCAAATTCGGATGGTATTTTCTTCACGCATTTTACATCGAATCACATAGAAGGGAGAAGGCAGAGGCAGAAGTTAAGGTATTAAAAGACCAGCTAGCAGTTGCTTCAGAGTGTGTACGTTCAACTGCTAGTCGGGCTGATGATTTGCAAGAGCGGTGTGCAGCCCTCATGACCAAATCAATTAATGCCTTAAGGAAAAGGAAGGGCCGTAAACCTGTTAGTAAAGCCAGGGTACGTGCCATTGTCACATCCCAAAATTGGGACTGTGAGGATGTGCTCTCCTCAAATGATAGTGAGGATGAGGAGATAGAGTTTGATGTTTCGCATGATGATCTGCTAATGCGAAAGAAAAAGTATGCCAGACCTCTCATTACTAAGCATAGGAAACGGCAACATGATAGAGAGGATATGGCAGATGGGGAGGTGCATTATCGCAACCCCAGAGATGTTGAATTTGAAGAAGTACGGGAGTTTACACAAACTGAACTCCATGAGCTGGCAAAACAATACAAACAAAGGTCTGGGGAGCCTCTAGTGAGTTGGCTCCTACGCTTATGGGATGAAGGAGCAGACAGTGTTGTTTTGTCAGTTAAGGAAGCAGTGACTATGGGAGTGTTAACCCATGATCCACAATTGCGTCAGGCAATGCGAAAAGCCAGAGAGTTTAGCGTGAATTTTTCACTGTTAGACCTCGTTAGAGATGGAATAGTCCGAGTATACACTAGTCCTACTGACCTGGAAAATACCTACTCCTGGAGATCAATAGCAGAGGGTATTTCCAGGTTACGTGAGATGGGTTGTATAACCGGATTAAATACGTTTCCAGAATGGATGGGTCCAGATATGGAACCCTTTACGTCTGCTCTGCGCTCTAAGCTGATGAAGTCTGCGCCATTTAATCTCAGGGCTCCCTTATTGTCCTTGTTGGGAGGCCTGGGATTAAACAGCAAGATTCATGAAGCTACAACCCTTTTAAGCCAGTTGGGGGAGCTAGAGGAGACTAAAACAAAACCTGTCAGGGCAGTAGATAAGGTCAAGGCCAGACAGGAAGAATACAAGCAGAAAAGAACAGAGAAGAAAGGGAATGGGGTAGAGAAGACAGGGGGTGAAGAGAAAACCAGGCTAGTTATTTCTAGGAAAGAAATGTGGGTGGACCTATTAAAGGCAGGAGTACCTAAAGATGAGATAGATGGCATTTCTACTGCAGAAATGCTGAAGAGGTGGAAAGATTTAGTAGGTAAAACTGTCAGGGTTAGAAACACTACTCCTAGTGAAGATAACATCAGCCTAGACTTAGAGGAAACAGAACAGACACCTCCTGTTAGCCCCAAACCAATTCCCAAAACTGAACGTGAACACAAACCCAAATCCCTTTATCCTGGGGAGGAGTTAGAGAGAATCAGAAAAGGGGATTGGGAGGTTCCTTATCCTTTATGAAGGGAAGGTGAGTCTCCTGTAATAGCCGTGAGGGCAGTGACAGCAGGAGACCGACGCCCATATGCACCTGTCACTGTATGGTGGGGGAAGTCATCTTCTCCTACACATGTAATGGCTTTAGTTGATAGCGGAGCCGAAGTTACACTTTTGCAAGGAAATCCTTCCCATCACAAAGGAGAATTGATTTATGTAGAAGGTTTGGGAGGGCAAACTACACCAGCAGTTAGGATACGGGTGAAATTGGCTATTGGCAAGGGATCAGAATTTATGACAAATGTTTTGGTATCAGAGTTACCCGAAAATATTCTTGGGATGGATGTACTTCAAGGTCAGTCAATTCAGACTGAAAGAGGTACATTCACATTCGGGTATCCTGATAAAGCGTATCTGGTAAGGGCGGTGAAGGCTGTGGTCAGAGGTCATGCAAAATGGACCCCTGTCTACATTCCTCCACCAGAGAAGCCAGTCTGTTTCAAGCAGTACAGACTTCCTGGAGGCCACAAAGAAATTGGGGAGACTATTCAAGAACTATTGAGAGTAGGGATCCTTAGACCTGCTGTAAGTCCTTTTCTCGTCTCCGGTGTTCCCAGTAAAAAAGCCTGATGGGACATATAGAATGACTGTGGATTACAGAGGTCTAAACAAAGTGGCACCTCCATTGAAGTCAGCTGTACCAGATATGATCTCAATTGTTGAAAAAATTGCTAAAGATGCAGGAGAATATCATGCTGTGATAGACCTGGCTAATGCTTTCTTTTCGATTTTAATAGACCCAGAGTGTCAAGACCAGTTTGCTATAGTGTGGGACGGCCGCCAGTACACTTTCACTGTCCTTCCGCAAGGCTATCTTCATTCTCCGATTTGTCATGGACTGATTGCCCGAGATTTAAGCACCCTGAATTTGAAAGTCGCTGTGTTTCACTACATTGATGACATCATGATCTCTGGAACAAAAGAAGATGTAACTGAAGCACTGCACCTGCTGATACATCACATGGAGAACAGAGGGTGGGCTATCAACAGAGACAAAGTCCAAGGACCTACCACAGAGGTGAAATTCCTAGGAATGATGTGGACTGGGCAACAGAGGAAAATTCCAGAGACAGTTGTGCAAACTATCCAGGCGCTGTCGCCCCCTACTACCAAAAAGGAGGCACAGAAGTTCATTGGAGTTGTGGGGTTCTGGAGATCGTTCATCCCACATCTTGGACTGATTCTGAGGCCTATATATAATGTCACCCGGAAAAAGACTGAGTTCTCATGGGGTTCAGAGCAGCGGACTGCATTCCTGGCTGCTAAAGAAGCTATTTTGCAGCATCAGGGATTAGGACCCGTGAGACAAGGAGTACCATTTCAGCTGGATGTAGTGGAGCAGAATGGTACCATATCTTGGAGTCTGTGGCAGCCAAATGAAAAGAAAGGACTAAGAGCAATACCTATTGGATTTTGGTCCAAACAACTGACAGGGGCACAGAAGAGATACACGCCCCTAGAGAAGTACCTGTTTGGGGCCTACACAGCACTTCAACATGTAGAGACCATTACAGGAAAGGACACCGTCACCATCCATACTGCATTGCCAATAGCAGGATGGGTGAGAGATAATGGACTGATCACTAGAGCAGCTGTAGCCCAGAACCAGACACTGATGAAATGGAAGTGGTACCTTCAAGAAAGAGGGGGTATTGCAGCTGGGGATGTTAGAGACATTTCAAAACAGTTGGCAGGGCTTGTTACTTTTACCAGCACCCAGCCAGATAAGAAATTCCTGTGCTGCAGTCATCCCCCATTCAAGAGGCTCCACCCTTTGAGTCTCTGTCAGAAGACATGAAGCAGTCAGCATGGTTCACTGATGGTTCAGCCATAGTCGCCTCGTCTGGGCGTAAATGGACAGCAGCAGCCTACAACCCAAGTACAGACACAGTCCTGCAGGAGACCGGAATTGGAGGGTCCAGCCAGTATGCAGAGTTGAAAGCTGTAGTGATGACTCTTCAGGAGGATCCTTCTTCCCATGTCACTATCTACACTGACAGCTGGGCAGTTTTTAAAAGGACTGACAACTTGGATGCCCACGTGGAAGTCCAATGAATGGATGATTCATGGAAAGGTGGTGTGGGGAGGCAAGGAAGTCTGGGACTACATCTGGAAAGAAGCTCACTCGCGCACCATAAAAGTGGGGCATGTTGATGCACATGTGCCCCTAGTCCCAGACTTTGAGAACTATAACAGAGTTGCAGATGAAATCGCCAAAGTGAAGGCAGTTGTGCCAATTGATCCTGTCTTGATGAACTTGGCCAACTGGGCCCACAAGCAATCTGGACATTTGGGGCAGAAAGCAACATATGAATGGACAAAGCAGAGAGGCTTGCCTATATCCATGGACATGATAAAGACTGTAATAGGGAACTGTACAGTGTGTGGAGAAGTGCGACAATGGCCATTACAAAAGTACTCCACCGGGTCGATTAAGAGGGGTGAGAGGCCTGCAGAGATATGGCAGATTGACTTCATCGGTCCCCTGCCCCGGGGAAACAATGGACTGAGCTATTGTTGCACTGCAGTGGACACCTATTCAGGACTTATGCTTGTTCATCCTTGCAAACGTGCAGATCAAGCCGCAACGCTTCAACTGCTACAGAAACTTGTCGTTGCTTATGGTTGTCCCAAGCAAGTCCAAAGTGATAACGGCTCACACTTCACCGGATCAACAGTACAGCAGTGGGCCAAAGATTCTGGAGTGTACTGGTTGTGCCACATCCCATACCATCCACAGGCAGCTGGTTTGATTGAAAGATACAACGGGCTATTGAAGGACCAGATACGCAAACTTACACCCGCACATACACTAAGGGGGTGGGATCGGGTCCTCACACACGCAGTCATGTTGTTAAATTCTAGGCCAATAGCCAAAAGCACACCATATGAGAGGATGGTAGGGGCTGGGGCACAGATTCCACAGCTGGAGTGCAGAGTTCAGTATTTATGTAAGGTTCCTGAAAAAACAGGGCTTAACAGATACCATGTTACTGCTTCCCATGACATAGAAACCAAGAGTGACGTATCTGAAGCTGAAGCCTATCTAGGAATGAGAGGGAATCTGGCAGGAAGGTTTGAAGTTATATTTGCATTGGCAGATGAGCTTCAAGACAGTGGCTGGGACTCTGACTGGTTAGTGGATACTTCTCAGCAAGAGTGGAAAGTGAGGCTACATAACATAAAACCTTCCAAAATAAACAGCAGTGATCTTCTGGGAAATATCAGTATATTTCCTCTCCTCCCTATTGATGTTCTTTGGGAGGGTCAGAAGTGGGTACAGGCAGGGGGCAAAGTGTTAGTCAGATATCCAGGCAAGAAGCCATTTAGAGGAGAGATTGTAGCTGAAGGGCCTGGATCTACTGTTTATGTATTATTAGAGGGAACAGATAATCCGCTTTGTTTTCCACTCCACAGGCTGTCTCCGATTTGATCCATAGGAAGACCAGAGAAAAGTGATTACAAGATGGAAAGAATGAGGGAAGATCGCAAGAGCTGTGGAGAGCAAGGCCTTTGATGTATTACAAGCCTGGACTTGTTTCTAGAGAACTTTATGGACTGCAGACATAGTACAGTCCCTAGGATGGACTTTCTAATGAACTTTTTTTTTTAAAGTTAAAAGACTGAAACATCTTCTCAATGACAGAAATTGGAGGGGTTGCATTCAAGGAAAATTAATGTTTAGAATGAGTTTTATTAGTAATGATATGGAGTCTGAAAGAAAAAAAAATCTAGGGCGGAATGTGTTGCGTTTGTTAAAATATGATTTTTTTAAACATCAGACCTAACATTACATGGGAGAAATTACAAGTTTAGTTGATCAGATTCTCTGGTTTGAGTAGAATTCTCAAACAAATGCTGTTTTCATACAATGGTGTTAGATAACAAATTGACAGTTGAAGAGACTATTGTCTCGTCAGCTACAGTAAACATGCAACCAACAGTCCATTGTCTTTTAAAACAGTTTGAGAGGGTGTCTCAACCTGAAAAGAAGGACTGTTAATCGGTTGTTATGGAAACAAGTGTATAAACATTAAACTTTGGTCAACAAACTGGCATATAAAATGGAGTAGAGACACAGAGAGAGAGTGGAACATCATGCTGTAACATCAGGACACACATCATCATGCTTTGAAGATCAGAAGAAGCCGCTCATGATACAAGAACAGAACCTGGTCTCTAAGAAGAAATATTGCCAATTGGAGATCATGAACATTCAGTAACAGAAGTTAAGTAACCCTTTTAAATGTATTTGTACTGTTAGACTTTAGGCTGTTCTATTTTCTAGGCATTTTGCTTGTTATAGATATCTGTCAGTCTTGTATTGTATTCCTAAGATTGTAATAGTTTTGTACAGCAGTTTTTGTTAGTAAAACGCACATCTATACACTGCAGAAGTCTCAGCTTCCTTGTTATACCACAGAGTAACCTTGCTAGATAGACGCTTTCCACCATCAGTGGCCACCTCTCTCTTGTTTTTACAATACTCACCTTTTTGTACCTCTCTACACCACGACTAGTGGTTTCCCCTGTGGCAAATATGAATATTGGCATTACATGTGAGTACCTGTCTTATTTCTATACAAATTTTCATGCATTGCACTGGTTGTACATAGCAATGGTTTAAATGAATGTATTATTTGCCTCAATTTATATGTACTAACCCTATGATTCTTACACACATTTAGATGTGAATCTAAAGGATATCTAGTTGCCTTGACAAAGGACCAAAGTCCGAAACATGTTGGCATCATCCTTATCATTATGTATCAAGCAAGTTCTTAATTGTCACAACGTTTTTGTATGTTTATGCTGTTGACGTGTTAAAACTGTACAAGCCTACCCCACTATGTATGCAAACATACTGAACTCTATTCAGCATTTATATATTTGTACAATTCTTCTTTAATAAATTATTTACTTTATCAAGGGCATACACCTCTCTAGTGTCTATCTCCACTCCAAGCATCCCCCAGGGGTATTGGCTAGTGTTCATGCACACTACAGCCTACTGTTATATTCATTTGTAGATGCTGAGCATTTTTTTTTAATTTGGAGCTTGACACCCTGCTTAACAGATTTATCCCCCCCCCCCCCCCAAAACATCTTCTGGAGTCCCTGTGTAAGTTACCCATAAAACCCTTACTACAGCAGTAATAGTATAGATAGTGACAATAATAAACAACCTTACAACTCCAACAACCCAAAGCCAGGTAAACTGAATCAACTTTATCAAGACAAACGAACTTTCATCAAGTCTTCGCAAGTTTCACGTACGAATGCTAATAACATCTGCGCAAGTTTCACGTACGAATGCTAATAACATCTGCGCAAGTTTCACGTACGAATGCTAATAACGTCTGCGCAAGTTTCACGTACGAATGCTAATAACATCTGCGCAAGTTTCACGTACGAATGCTAATAACGTCTGCGCAAGTTTCACGTACGAATGCTAATAACATCTGCGCAAGTTTCACGTACGAATGCTAATAACGTCTGCGCAAGTTTCACGTACGAATGCTAATAACATCTGCGCAAGATTAGACATATCAAGTATAACCATAGTAGCGCACGTGCTTGACTTACTTTTTTTGAAGGCTTTTCGAATTCTCCTGTACTGATCGTGCTCCCTGGATTTGATGTCGGACCATCGCTTGCGCAGTTGATCCTTGCCCCTTCGTACGCCGAACTTATGCTCCAGGGTGCTGACGACTGTAGTGAGAATCTTGTCCTTGCGCAAGTTGGGTCGAGGGTACGGGCCATTTTCCCCGTCGTAATCTTCCCTTTGGAGGATGTCCACCATCTCCACCATCTCTTCAAAGGCCATATTGGTGGCCTTATATCTGCTGCTGGATGCAGATGTGTGGGCTTCTGGGCTTTCCTCCGCGCTACTGGCTGAGAATGTGTCCGCCATCTTCATGTATTTATTCACCCACAATGCAACGAGGGGAAGCGGGGTGGGGAATACTCGTCAGGAGGAACGTCATGGGCGGGCGACGCGGAGGACGCAGGCGGACTTCGACGCGTGCGCAGTGTATATAAGGCTGTTTGAGGGCCCCCACGTGTTCCCGAACGGAAGTAGCGAGCGCTCTGTACGAAGGTAAGTGTTTTCTAGGATGCATTACTGTGGTTTATTGGGTTTTGGGCCTGCATTTTTTAAGGATATGTGTGTGTTGCTGCCTGTGTGGGTGTGTTGCTGCCTGTGTGTGGGTGTGTTGTTGCCTGTGTGTAGGGGTTGCTGCCTGTGTGGGTGTGTTGCTGCCTGTGTGTGGGTGTGTTGCTGCCTGTGTGTAGGGGTTGCTGCCTGTGTGGGTGTGTTGCTGCCTGTGTGTGGGTGTGTTGCTGCCTGTGTGTAGGGGTTGCTGCCTGTGTGTGGGTGTGTTGCTGCCTGTGTGTGGGTGTGTTGCTGCCTGTGTGTAGGGGTTGCTGCCTGTGTGTGGGTGTGTTGCTGCCTGTGTGTGGGTGTGTTGCTGCCTGTGTGTGGGTGTGTTGCTGCCTGTGTGGGTGTGTTGCTGCCTGTGTGTGGGTGTGTTGTGTAATGTTTTGTTTGAAAAACTGGATGTGCGTTTTTAGTAACATTTGTGTTTTTGGTCTTTTGTATTGCCATTACTAACAAAACAGAAACAAACATGTCAGCAGCACAGTTAAACCCATTTAAGGATCAGGAGTTCATGTCCGAATTTATTGCGCTGTACCGGAAAAATGCCAACCTGTGGCAGCTCAAGAACCCCTTATATGGAAATAGGGATGTCCGGAAGGTAACACTGGGGCCACTTTTGGATTTTGTGAAGACTCAAGTCCCCAACGCAGACATCAAGTTTGTTGAAGCCAGAATTTCGAGTTTGAGGCACATGTACAAGCGGGAGCGCAAGAAGATTGAGGAATCAGTCAGATCAGGAGCAGCAGCAGAGAATGTTTATGTACCCAAGCTGTGGTACTACAACCAACTGGCTTTTCTAAGTGACCAGATGGAACCCAGGCAATCACTGTCCACTCTTCCCTCCACCCTTCCCTCCACTCTTCCCTCCACCCTTCCCTCCACTCTTCCCTCCACCCCAGCTGAGGCTTCCACGGAAGGAGAAGACCCCTCCACCTTGGAGCAGGCTGATGCGCCCAGCTGGAGCCAGGTATATATTTTGTAGCCTAAATAGTGATTGGGTGAATATTAATGATGTCAACGTAAAAATGTGAAACAATTAACACCCTGAACTCAGAATTGGGAAAAAAACAGCCAAAAATTGCGCACACTTCTAAATAGTGTTGGTGCTACATATCGATACATATATAGTGTATACATACATCCAGTAGTGGGCAAAAATGCCTTAGAAAACATTGGTGATCTGCTTGGAAAATGCAGGGGTCCAAATGATAGCCTTTTGGATCTTTTTTTAAATTTATCTGCACGTTCATAATTTTACAATTGGATGATTGAGGAGGCCATAAACCAAAAAACATGCGTTTGATTTTTGATTTTATTTGCACACAGGATGAGCTGACCCAGGATGATGCCGGGACAAGTGGTATGGAGGAGGAGGCCATGACCAGCGAGAGCCAGGAGGTGGCTGGGCCCAGCACGAGCCAGACTGTCAGCCAGACTGTAAGAAGTCTACCTCCACCCCTGCGCTTACCCCCAAGAAGGCCCAGGAGGATGAGCATGGTTGAGGAGGAATCACTCAACCTTATTCGGCAGGCGAGTGAGATTCTCCAAAGACCCCCCATTCCAGAAGAGGCCTATGCCACCTACTTGGCCAGCAGGTTGCTGGAAATGGAGAAGGGCCAACGGCACCTGTGCGAGGGCCTATTTTTTGAAGCTCTTAAGGGGGGTTTGAGGGGTCAATTAACAGAATCCACCCGCCTGACACATGAAGGCCCAACAGCAACTACTCCTCCTCCTCCTCCTCCTTTTACTTCTTCTCCTCCTCCTCCTCCTCCTCCTCCTACCACAAGTCAGCCTTCAAGGAAGCGTGCAGGGAAGACTGCAGGGAAGAGTGCAGGGCAGCGTGGTGGGAAGAGTCGGAAGTGATTGCCTGGCTTCAGTCTGGTCTCACAGAAGACACAGGCTGTTGTAGTGCCACAGCTTGGGGACATAGATGTCATCTGCTGCTATTCCTGGTCTGTGCGATTCCTGGACAATCTTCTTGTGCTCCCTATATTGGATCAAATATGCCCAAGCTTAATTTTTGGCTTCACAAACTTGATGTCTGCCGTTGGGGCAAAAAGTCTTCACCAAATCTCAAAGTGGCTCCAGTGTTGCCTTCCTATTTTGTTTTGCCTTGTTTGTTTAAACCACAATAAATGGTAATTTAATTTCAAGAAAATAATGATATACGTGCTTGTTATTCAAAAACATAGTTTATTTAGGAGTAGGCAGGTACATGTCTAAATTATATGGAGGGCATTTCCAAAACGCACATTCATTTGACAATACAAGTGTAAAGTGCAACTTCAATGGAACTGCAAGTGCAGTCGCTGGAAAGGTGAGGGTTAAGATCTGAATTAAGGGCAAGCTCTGCTGACTCCACAATTTTATCATGTGTAATACCAAATCCTTTTGCTAACCAACAAATAATAAAATATATCTAAATATATATATATATATATATATATATATATATATATATTATATATATACGTATATATCTATATATCTATATATCTATATATCTATATATATATATATATATATATATAAATGTATATATAGATATATATAGTTTTTTTATAATTGAGATATATATATATATATATATATTTTTTTTATTTGGTGATTTGGATATATATATATCTATATATCTATATATATATATATATATATATATATATATATATATATATATATATATCTATATATATATATATATATATATATACAAATATATAACTTCACTAAAGAATGATGAAGAAAAAACATTCGGGAGGACTCTGCGTGAATAGACAAGCAGCAAGGCAAAATCATTCTTCAAGTACGATAACATACAAATTCCGCTGTCAGAAAATATCACAAATCACCAGCGTGACGATTGTGCTAGCTTCAAAACGAAGGCTAGTTTTACCAGACCGAGCGAGTCCGTGACATACTTGCTACTGAGCATGCGTCCTTTTTGGTACGCCGGACCATACTACACACGGTGGGATTGTCCGCCGGACTGCCAAGTCCAGCGGATAATTTTAAAACAAAACTTAAAACTTTAGTCCGCCGTACTTTGGCCAAAAAAAGTCCGCCGGCGCCCACACACGAGGGGATTATCCGTTGGACTTCGGTCCAGCGGATAATCCCGCGGGATAGTCCCTTCGTGTGTACGTGGCATAAGGAGCACTTAGTCCCCTTTAAAGAAAGATCTTTAGACCCCAGCTAGAAACTGCCCATCCACCTGGCTGTTTTGAAGAGTATCCCAAGGCAAGGGATTCCAGAACAGACTTGCAGCACTGTCCCAGGGAGAACTGGTTGGGTATTGCACCTAGCAGCCCTCTCCATTGTAGGCCCTGGGGGTGTAGAGGTACTCACACTGTCCTTGTCCTGCAGCTGTAGGCAAAACTGCTTTTAGGCCTTTCGCTGGGCTAGTTTCATTCCTGACTAAATAGGCTGTCCTTTCCCAGTGGACTTTAGGGCAGTGGAGATCCCTCTTTCAGCTTCCTTCCTCCAGCTTCTAGCCTAAGACCCCCTTCTCCGGGTTCCCCTCCCAGGCCACACACATCAGTACTTCAACACTCCATCTTCCACCCGACTCTCCTACTGGCCAGGCTCCACAATATTTATTCACCCTGCCAAGCCTCCAGCCTGGGGATTAGTCAGACTCCCATAAATATTCAGATCCTTGCCTCTATACCACCACCCTAGCTTCTAGAACCAGGGGAGGCACTAGAGGCTAGGGATGGGCGAACGGTTCGGCCCGAGCATAAGTTTGGGCTGAACTTTGGTTCGGTGTTCGGGGCAAATTCGAAAGCTGCCGAAACACCGTTAAAGTCTATGGGACATTAACATGAAAAATCAAAAGTGTTCATTTTAAAGGCTTATATGCAAGTTTTTGTCATAAAAAGTGTTTGGGGACCCAGGTCCTGCCCCAGGAGACATGTATCAATGCAAAAAAAAAGTTTTAAAAACTTTGCATTTTTCCCGTGTTTAGAACCGTCCCTGCACAAAATGACATTTCTAAAGGAAAAAAAGTAATTTAAAAGTACTTGTGGCTATAATGATGTAAGGAAAGCCCTGCTGGGCCTAGTAGTTCCTCACCGCTGCGATCGCGTGTGCGGGTTCGAGCGGGTGCGCGAGCTACTGCGCATGCGCGGAATCGAGCAGGTGCGCGTGCGCGGGCACGGACGGGCGCGCGCACGGTCACTGGCGCCGGGCGGGCTATTTAAACCAGCCATCTCCATACAGCCCTTGCTGCCTGATCTACAGCGTTCCGCTTGCTAAGTCCTGAACTTCTCTGTCTCTGCACCTGTGACCCGTCTATTTACCTGCTCTGCTGTCTGCCTGCCCCGATCCCGGCTTGCCCACGACCATCCTCTTGCTTATCCCCTTGGCTTATCCACATTGTGCTCCACAGTTACCGAACCCGGCTTGTCTGACCATTCTGTGCACCTGTCCTGAAGTGTTCCTGTTGTCTGCTGGTTCCTGTTGTCCGCTGCATGCTGGTTCCTGTAGTCCGCTGCCTGCCAGTTCCTGTGACCACTTACCTGCCAGTTCCTGCTGTCTGCTGGTTCCTGTTGTCCGCTGCATGCTGGTTCCTGTAGTCCGCTGCCTGCCAGTTCCTGTGACCACTTACCTGCCAGTTCCTGCTGTCTGCTGGTTCCTGTTGTCCGCTGCATGCTGGTTCCTGTAGTCCGCTGCCTGCCAGTTCCTGTGACCACTTACCTGCCAGTTCCTGCTGTCTGCTGGTTCCTGTTGTCTGCTGGTTCCTGTTGTCCTGCATGCTGGTTCCTGTAGTCCGCTGCCTGCCAGTTCCTGTGACCACTTACCTGCCAGTTCCTGCTGTCTGCTGGTTCCTGTTGTCCACTGCATGCTGGTTCCTGTAGTCCGCTGCCTGCCAGTTCCTGTGACCACTTACCTGCCAGTTCCTGCTGTCTGCTGGTTCCTGTCACCTGCTGTCTGCTGGTTCCTGTCACCTGCTGTCTGCTGGTTCCTGTCACCTGCTGTCTGCTGGTTCCGGTCTTCCCTTGTCAAGTTCTGCTCATCCATCCGCAACTGTTTGATCCTGCCAGACACTCGTGCCTCCTTTGACTTTTGCGCCCCCTGTCTCCACTATCAGGGGCTGCAAGTCTGGGACGTAAGAGAGGTCTCCCACTGCAATCCAGACTCGCCACTAGGTACGTGACAGTATCAGGCAGCCATGACCGAGTCTGGGCAGGGAGCCTCTCCTATGGAAGAACTCTGCCTACACCTAGCAGGCTTGGCCCAAGCGGTCAATAACCTCCAGGAAGGCTACACACGCCTTGAGAAACATGTTCTTGCACAAGGATCTCCAGGTGCCCCAGCCAGCCAGCCTACTCCACCGGCAGTCGTGATGCTACCCCCGGAACCTCGAGTACCCACACCTGAAAGTTTCTCCGGTGAGCGTAGCAAGTTCAGGACTTTCCGTAATGCCTGTGAGCTGTTCTTCGCCCTACAACCCCGAACATTCTCTTTGGAGGCCACCAAAGTAGGCTTTGTGATTTCCCTGCTCCAAAATGACCCCCAGCTCTGGGCCCACCGTCTGCTTAAACAGGAAGCCGCCGAACTCGCCCACCTAAGCACCTTCTTCGACGCAATGGCCCAAATGTATGAGGACCCACAGCTCTGTGCCACGGCAGAAACTGCCCTCCATGCCCTACTCCAGGGGCGTAGGCCCGCAGAGGACTATGTTGCGGAATTCAGAAGATGGAGTGCTGACACTAGCTGGAATGATGCGGCTCTCCGCTACCAGTTCCGGTTGGGGTTATCGGACCCCCTGAAGGATGAACTTGCTAGGGTTGGGGTCCCTCCAACCCTTGAGGAGCTCATTAACCAGGCCATACAAATTGACAGGCGCTTACGTGAGCGACGGTCCGAGAAGGCCTCGGCTCCGCCTCGCCCCTCTTGGATGCTGCCAAAGGTACCCTACTTTCCCAGAGGCCCACCGTCGGCTCGACCTTCTGCCTCCACCGAAGGGACTGAACCCATGCAGTTGGGTATGCTTCGCCCTACCCTCACCCCTGAGGAACGGCAGAGACGCCGTCGGGACAATCTGTGTCTGTATTGCGGGGAGCCAGGACACTACGTGCGATCCTGTCCAGCTAAGACCCGTAAGTGGCGCCGTCCTTCAGTTGACCAGATTATGGCCGTTACTGACACCTCTTCTCACCTCGCCCTTTCTATTCTGTTGCAGCTCCCTGGAAGGAACATTTCGGTCCCCGCCATTATTGACTCAGGAGCCTGCAGTTGTTTCATGGACTCGGCCTTTGCTACTGCTCATTGCATCCCCTTGCAAACCAAGACCCAAGGACTGCGGATACACCTGGCCGATGGCTCAGCCATTCGGTCTGGGCCGGTTACCCAAGAAACCCAGCCTATCCCGGCATGCATTAACCATCTCCACCAGGAACTTCTGTGTCTGGACATTATTTCTTCCCCACTGTTCCCAGTCATTCTGGGCATGCCTTGGCTCCGCGCCCATAACCCCTGCATTGACTGGTCTACCAAGGAGATTACCTTCTCTTCCCACTACTGCTCCCAGTACTTCCTTCCTAGGACTGATGCTCAGCCAACCACCTTAATGTGCCTGGACAGCGAAACCCGTCAGTTAGTCCCCAGGGCCTATCACTCTTTTATGGACGTTTTCAGCAAGAAAGGGGCAGAGACCCTTCCTCCTCATCGGGTTTACGATTGCCCCATCGAGCTTCTCCCCGGAGCGGAAGTACCCTTTGGGAGGATCTTTCCCCTGTCCGAACTGGAGCTCTCCGCCCTTAAGGACTTCATTGATGACAATCTTCGAAAAGGCTTTATCCGTTCCTCTACATCTCCTGCCGGAGCTGGCATCTTCTTCGTAGAAAAAAAGGACCATACCCTCCGGCCATGTATCGATTACAGGGAGTTGAATAAGGTGACCATTAAAAATCGCTACCACCTACCGTTAGTCCCAGAACTGTTCCAGAGGCTAGGGGCAGCAGTCATCTTCACCAAGTTGGACCTCCGCGGGGCGTATAACCTAGTGCGCATCCGGAAGGGCGACGAATGGAAGACCGCCTTCCGTACGCGATTCGGGCACTTCGAATATCTTGTGATGCCTTTCGGACTCTGTAACGCCCCCGCCACGTTCCAACATTTCATTAATGACATTTTTCGAGACTACTTGGACTTGTTCGTGATCATCTACCTAGATGACATTTTGATCTTCTCCTCTTCCATTGACAGTTACCGTCAACACGTCAAATGCGTGTTGGGGCGACTGCGTCAACATGGTCTGTATGCTAAACCCGAAAAATGCGAGTTTAAGCAACAGAGCATACAGTTTCTGGGGCTCATCATTTCCATCGAAGGCATCAAGATGGACCCCCAGAAAATCTCCGCTATCCTTGACCGGTGGATAAAAAAGGGGTACAGCGGTTCGTGGGATTTTCCAATTTCTATCGGAAATTTATCAAGGGCTTCTCGGCCATCATTTCCCCCATCACACAACTAACCCGACAAGGGACTCGGTTCCAGTGGACGACCGAGGCCCAGGCCGTCTTTGTCGCCCTCAAGAAGCTCTTCACCTCTGCCTCCGTCCTGAAGCACCCCAATCCGGCTCTCCCGTTTGTCTTGGAGGTAGACGCATCGGAAATCGCTGTCGGGGCGATACTGTCTCAGAGACAAGGCCCCAAGGCCCTTCTGTTCCCTGTTGGGTTCTTCTCTCGTAAACTGACGCCCCCCGAGCGGAACTACGACGTAGGCGATCGAGAACTGTTAGCAATCAAGGCGGCATTGGAGGAATGGCGGTACCTGTTGGAGCGGCCCACCCAATTCTCATATATACAGACCACAAGAACCTGGAGTACCTGAAGGCCGCAAAGAGGCTAAAACCACGTCAGGCCAGGTGGGCGCTGTTCTTCTCCAGGTTCGCTTTTCATGTCACCTATAGGCCGGGCTCCAAGAATACCAAACCCGATGCCCTGTCACGGATGTTCATCGACCCTAAAGAGCCTAACCCACCTGACACCATCCTAACTGCGGAGAATTTCCTTCTTCTTCAGGAAGACTTATTAAGCCGGATCAAGCAGGTGTCCAGAGAGGACCCGCCACCTGCCAAGTCGGGAGTTTCAGCCAAAGATGGTCTATTCTGGTCCAATGGTAAAATTTTCATCCCAGAAAGTCTCCGGGTCACTATACTTGGGCTCTGCCATGACCATGTACTGGCTGGACACTTTGGCATTGCCAAAACTACAGACCTGGTCCAGCGTACATTCTGGTGGCCCCAACTGGCAAAGGACTGCCAAAAATATGCACCCGCAACAAGAGCTGCAGAACCAAGTCTTGGGGGCTACTCAAACCCCTACCTGCTCCGGAAAGGCCGTGGAAACTAATTACCATGGACTTCATTGTGGAACTTCCTCCCTCCGAAGGCCATACGGCCATCTTCGTGGTAGTGGACCGGCTATCCAAAATGGCTCATTTTATCCCCATGAAAGGGACTCCCTCGGCACCAGAGACAGCCCAAGCTTTCATTAAAGGTATTGTTAGACTTCACGGGGTCCCAGCGAACATCATCTCGGACAGGGGCGTCCAACATCCCGGTTCTGGAAGGCTCTCTGCAATTCTCTTGGCATCGAACTGTCCTTATCTTCCGCATACCACCCACAGACAAACGGGCAGACAGAAAGAACAAACCAGACTCTTGAGCAATACCTGGCCGTTTTTCATCCTTCTCTCAACAGGACTGGCTCCCTCTGTTGCCATTGGCGGAATTCGCCTACAACAACTCTACCCATTCCACTACCAAGCAGACCCCGTTTTTTGCCAACTATGGTTACCATCCGTCATTCCTGCCTAACTCAGTACCCGAATCCCCCGTCCCTGCTGTTCTCGAGACTGTGGATTTCTTTTCCTCTAACAATAAGTTGTTGCAGGAGACTATGACCCGGGCACAAAACCTCAATAAGGAGGTCTTCGACAGGGGCAGACGGGGGCAACTGGTCCTGGAACCTGGAGACAAAGTATGGTTGTCCACAATCAATCTCCGGCTTGCTTGCCCTTCTAGGAAGCTAGGCCCCAGATTATTGGGCCCCTTCGCAGTTAAGCGGAAGATCAACGAGGTGGCATACGAGCTGGAGTTGCCGGAATCACTTCGGGTACACACGGTTTTTCATGTTTCGCTCCTGAAGCCAGCAGTTCCCAATTCCTTCCCTGGACGATCCACAGATCCTCCAGCTCCTATAATGGTCAATGGGGAAGAGGAATTTGAGGTGGAAACAATTGTGGACTGCCGGAAAAGGAATAACCAGATACAGTACCTCATCAAATGGAAGGGGTACGGTTCAGAAGAAAACTCATGGGAACCCGAAGCCAACTTACATGCCAGACACCTGATCCAGGCCTTCAAGAGATCTCACCCTGAAAAGCTGTCCCAGTTGGGCATCCGGAGGCTGCCCCTTGGGGGGGGGCAATGTAAGGAAAGCCCTGCTGGGCCTAGTAGTTCCTCACCGCTGCGATCGCGTGTGCGGGTTCGAGCGGGTGCGCGAGCTACTGCGCATGCGCGGAATCGAGCGGGAGCGCGGGCACGGACGGGCGCGCGCACGGTCACTGGTGCCGGGCGGGCTATTTAAACCAGCCATCTCCATACAGCCCTTGCTGCCTGATCTACAGCGTTCCGCTTGCTAAGTCCTGAACTTCTCTGTCTCTGCACCTGTGACCCGGCTTGTCTATTTACCTGCTCTGCTGTCTGCCTGCCCCGATCCCGGCTTGCCCACGACCATCCTCTTGCTTATCCCCTTGGCTTATCCACAGTGTGCTCCACAGTTACCGAACCCGGCTTGTCTGACCATTCTGTGCACCTGTCCTGAAGTGTTCCTGTTGTCTGCTGGTTCCTGTTGTCCGCTGCATGCTGGTTCCTGTAGTCCGCTGCCTGCCAGTTCCTGTGACCACTTACCTGCCAGTTCCTGCTGTCTGCTGGTTCCTGTTGTCCGCTGCATGCTGGTTCCTGTAGTCCGCTGCCTGCCAGTTCCTGTGACCACTTACCTGCCAGTTCCTGCTGTCTGCTGGTTCCTGTTGTCCGCTGCATGCTGGTTCCTGTAGTCCGCTGCCTGCCAGTTCCTGTGACCACTTACCTGCCAGTTCCTGCTGTCTGCTGGTTCCTGTTGTCCGCTGCATGCTGGTTCCTGTAGTCCGCTGCCTGCCAGTTCCTGTGACCACTTACCTGCCAGTTCCTGCTGTCTGCTGGTTCCTGTTGTCCGCTGCATGCTGGTTCCTGTAGTCCGCTGCCTGCCAGTTCCTGTGACCACTTACCTGCCAGTTCCTGCTGTCTGCTGGTTCCTGTCACCTGCTGTCTGCTGGTTCCTGTCACCTGCTGTCTGCTGGTTCCTGTCACCTGCTGTCTGCTGGTTCCGGTCTTCCCTTGTCAAGTCCTGCTCATCCATCCGCAACTGTTTGATCCTGCCAGACACTCGTGCCTCCTTTGACTTTTGCGCCCCCTGTCTCCACTATCAGGGGCTGCAAGTCTGGGACGTAAGAGAGGTCTCCCACTGCAATCCAGACTCGCCACTAGGTACGTGACAAATGAATTGTCGGTCCCGGCAATACAGATAAAAGAAGCCATTGAAAATAACGGCATGGGATCCTCCCAGTCCATTACCAGGCCCTTCAGGTCTGGTATGGATATTAAGGGGAACCCCACGCCAAAATAAAAAAAATGGCATGGCGGTCCACCTAACCAGGTGGCCCCGCCCCCCTCTGACGCCCCAGGAAAGTCCCCATGCGTCAGAGGGGGGCGGGGTCACCCTGGAGCGTCACTGTGTGGCCCCGCCCTCAGTTATATAACAACTGTCAAAGCAAAGACGCGTAATTCGGTGGGTGCCTCCCATGGAGACGGGTTGGTCGCGGCTTTGTTCTTTTTTTTCTTTTTCAGTCCATCGGCGGAGCAAGAGAAGATGAATGGACTTCGTGGGACAAGCTGTGTCTTGTCTTTTGTACCATTTTGACACTTTTTTCTTTCTGGACAAAAAAATGGAAGGCATCAGTAGCGAATTCTAAACTCTTCAGCCTGGAATCCTGCGTCAGCCATTTTGGTTAAGCCTGAGCCCTGCTTATTGCGACAAGGGTGTCCTTGGGCTCAATAATACATATGAGGATGAAGCAATGGAATAGCTTATGTTGGGTCATCCAGCCTTAACTAGCACTACTCTGTCTTTATAAATGGCCTGCCCCAGGCTCCATTCTTCCTGATGTCCTGAAATTGGGCCCAAATTGGGACCAAACTGAGTGGCTTCAGGATGTGTAAGATGCCCCACATCTTCTCACTGGGTGCAGGTGATCTCGATGATGTCCATTACATCTTTGGGGACATAAGTGATGTGGACTAGGGATGAGCCGAACACCCCCGGGTTCGGTTCGCACCAGAACCTTCGAACGGACCGAAAGTTTGCGCGAATTTTCGAACCCTATACGTTATAATGGACGCGAACGTTCAAAATCAAAAGTGCTAATTACAACGGCCAATATGCATGTTAATGTCATAAAACAGGTTTGGGGACCCGGGTCCTGCCCCAGGGGACATATATCAATGCAAAAAGAACTTTTAAAAACTAACGTTTTTTCGGGAGCAGTCATTTTAATGATGCATAAAGTGAAAAAAAAAAAGTGAAATTTTCCTTTAAATATGGTACCTGGGGGTGTCTAAAGTATGCCTGTGAAGTGGCATGTGTTTCCCGTGTTTAGAACTGTCCTTGCACAAAATGACATTTGTAAAGGAAAAAAAGAAGCCATTTAAAACCACTTGCGGCTTTAGGTTTGTTCTTAAGTAGAATCTGAACAGGTACATTATGAAGTGTAGCTCCATCCCAAAAAAAATCTATTTTTAAGCTTTTTGGAGAACATAGGGAGGGGTTATCACCCCTGTAACATTTGCTGTCTTTGCACATCTGTTCAGAACATGTCACCTCACTTTCCGTCCCAATGACAAATGTTTTTGGAAAAAGTGGGGTTTTAATTGAAACAAGGATTGGTGATAAAGTATCAGTAGAGAGGAGATACCTTTTTCCCAAATTAAATCTAACAGGATAGAATTTCCCTTCCTAGGGGTAGATTTCCTCTCACTTCCTGTTTTCTCTTTCCATTTGCAAGTAGGAGTCGTTTGTAAGTTGGATGTTTGAAAGTAGGGGCCTGGCGTATATACTCTGCAGAAATTTGCCCTATTAGATGTTGGTGTAGCCACAAGACTGGTGGGCACAGGAATGGGCCCTGCTGTGAGTTAATAGATCAAGATTTGTAATTGCATGCACCTGTTGAACAGGGCAGAAAAATTGGGGGTGGTGGTGGTGGTGGACGGTGTTGCCACAAGACTGTAAGCTCTCACAGTTACTCTTGGTGGGCGCAGGAATGGGCCCTGCTGTGAGTTATTAGATCAAGATTTGTAATTGCAAGCACCTGATGAACAGGGCAGAAAAATTGGGCCTTTGGCGGTGGTGGTGGACGGTGTTGCCACAAGACTGTAAGCTCTCACAGTTACTCTTGGTGGGCGCAGGAATGGGCCCTGCTGTGAGTTATTAGATCAAGATTTGTAATTGCAAGCACCTGATGAACAGGGCAGAAAAATTGGGCCTTTGGCGGTGGTGGTGGACGGTGTTGCCACAAGACTGTAGGCCCTCATAGTTACTCTTGGTGGGCGCAGGAATGGGCCCTGCTGTGAGTTATTAGATCAAGATTTGTAATTGCAAGCACCTGATGAACAGGGCAGAAAAATTGGGCCTTTGGCGGTGGTGGTGGACGGTGTTGCCACAAGACTGTAAGCTCTCACAGTTACTCTTGGTGGGCGCAGGAATGGGCCCTGCTGTGAGTTATTAGATCAAGATTTGTAATTGCAAGCACCTGATGAACAGGGCAGAAAAATTGGGCCTTTGGCGGTGGTGGTGTACGGTGTTGCCACAAGACTGTAGGCCCTCATAGTTACTCTTGGTGGGCGCAGGAATGGGCCCTGCTGTGAACTATTAGATCAAGATTTGTAATTACCCGCCCCTGTTAAACAGGGGCTGAAAAATTGTGCCTTAGGCACTGGTGCTGGTGCCACAACACTGCAACCCCTCACAGATACTGTACTTGGAGCACAGCAGTCACACGTGTTGCGAAGCATTTTTTTAGAAAAATTGTAATTACCCGCCCCTGTTAAACAGGGGCTGAAAAATTGTGCCTTAGGCACTGGTGCTGGTGCCACAACACTGCAACCCCTCACAGATACTGTACTTGGAGCACAGCAGTCACACGTGTTGCGAAGCATTTTTTTTAAAAAAATTGTAAGTACACGCCCCTGTTAAACAGGGGCTGAAAAATTGTGCCTTAGGCACTGGTGCTGGTGCCACAACACTGCAACCCCTCACAGATACTGTACTTGGAGCACAGCAGTCACACGTGTTGCGAAGCATTTTTTAAAAAAAATTGTAAGTACACGCCCCTGTTAAACAGGGGCTGAAAAATTGTGCCTTAGGCACTGGTGCTGGTGCCACAACACTGCAACCCCTCACAGATACTGTACTTGGAGCACAGCAGTCACACGTGTTGCGAAGCATTTTTTTAAAAAATTTTAAGTACACGCCCCTGTTAAACAGGGGCTGAAAAATTGTGCCTTAGGCACTGGTGCTGGTGCCACAACACTGCAACCCCTCACAGATACTGTACTTGGAGCACAGCAGTCACACGTGTTGCGAAGCATTTTTTTATAAAAATTGTATGTACACGCCCCTGTTAAACAGGGGCTGAAAAATTGTGCCTTAGGCACTGGTGTGGTGGCATGGATCATTGAGGAGGAGGAAGAGGATAGTCAGTGAACATAAGAGGACAGTCACTCAGCATCAGCATAGGCAGTCTTGAAGGGATGTGACATTATAAATTATTCGGTTATATCCGCCTCAGGTGCCTGGTAGCTGGTGGTGATCCAAGACTGATTCATTTTGATGAAGGTCAGTCGATCAACCGAGGCGGTGGACAGGCGCACCCTATGATCGGTGACAAATCCTCCAGCAGCACTGAATGTGCATTCGGAAAGAACGCTGGAGGCAGGACAGGCCAGTAGCTCAATTGCATACTGTGCAAGCTCTGGCCAGTGATCCATCCTCAGGACCCAGTAAGCCAGAGGATTTTCGGTGGGAAAGGTGTCCAAGTCTGACCTTGCCCCAAGGTATTCCTGCACCATGTATATCAGACGCTGGCGATGGTTGCTGGAACCGATCATACCTTGGGGCTGCGGACTAAAAAATTGTCTGAACGCATCGGTCAGACGTCCACCTTCCCCACCGCTCCTTCTGCTACTGACCGAAGCCTCAGCAACTCGTCGCCCAGGACCAGGAGTTTGTAACCTCCCAGTTTCTGGGAACGCGTTGCACAGACCTTTCTGCAAGGCCTCCCTGAGATGTCTCATCCTCTGCTCCCTCTGCGACGGCAAGATAAGGTCCGCAACCTTACCCTTGTACCGCGGATCAAGGAGAGTGGCCAGCCAGTAATGGTCCCTCTCCTTGATCCGAAGAACACGAGGATCCTTCCGCAGGCTTTGCAGGATCAGGGAGGCCATGCAGCGTAGGTTAGCTGAGGCATTCGGTCCGGAGTCTTCTGGGTCACTGAGGATGACATGATCGCCAGCCACCTCCTCCCAGCCACGTACAAGTCCACTGGTTTGTTGGGACTGTACATCATCCCTAAAAGACTGCTGCTGCTGATGCTGAGTGCCAGGCTCCACCTCCATGCTCACACAATCCTCCTCCTCCTCCTCCTCCTCCTCCTCATCCTCTTCCTGTGTGATGGGTGGGACAGAAGGAACACTGTCCGGATAAAGGGGGCCTTGAGAGGCAAGGAAGTCCTCCTCTTCCTGCCTCTGTTCTGCCTCAAGTGCCCTGTCCATTATCCCACGCAGCGTATGCTCCAACAGGTGGACAAGAGGGACAGTGTCACTGATGCATGCACTGTCACTGCTCACCATCCTCGTGGCCTCCTCAAATGGTGAGAGGACAGTGCATGCATCCCTGATCATGCTCCACTGACGTGGGGAAAAAAAAAACAAGCTCCCCTGACCCTGTCCTGGTGCCGTAGTCGCAAAGGTACTCATTGATGGCCCTCTGCTGCGTGTGCAGTCGCTGCAGCATGGCCAACGTTGAGTTCCACCTGGTGGGCATGTCACATATTAGGCGGTTCTTGGGCAGGTTCAGCTCCTTTTGCAGCTCAGTCATTCGAGCACTGGCATTATAAGATCGGCGGAAATGCACACAGACTTTCCTGGCCTGCCTCAGGACATCCTGTAAGCCTGGGAACCTGCCCAAGAAACGCTGCACCACCAGGTTGAGGACGTGAGCCATGCAGGGCACATGGGTGAGCTGCCCCTGTCGCAGGGCGGAGAGGAGGTTGGTGCCATTGTCAGAAACGACCATTCCTGGCTTAAGCTGACGTGGCGTCAACCACCTCTCGGCCTGCCCCTGCAGAGCTGCCAGAACCTCTGGCCCAGTGTGGCTCCTGTCCCCCAAACACACCAGCGCAAGCACGGCATGGCATCTTTTTGCCTGCGTACTTGCGTAGCCCCTTGTAAGCCTACGGAGCACCGCTGGTTCCAAGGACAGAGCACTGGAGGAAGAAGAAGAGGAGGGGGTGGAGGAGAGAGGTGTGTCACAACCAGTAGCAGTAGTAGCGTTTTGGAGGCGTGGTGGCGGAACAACCTCCAACACTACTGCACCTTGTCCTGCATCCCTCCCAGCTGCCAATAGAGTGACCCAATGGGCCGTGAAAGAAAGGTACCGTCCCTGTCCATGCCTGCTGGACCATGAGTCAGCGGTAATATGCACCTTACCGCTGACCGCCCTGTCCAGCGAGGCATGGACATTGCCTTCCACATGCCGGTAGAGAGACGGAATCGCCTTCCGTGAGAAAAAGTGGCGTTTGGGAACCTGCCACTGAGGAACCGCACATTGAACAAACTCACGGAAGGGGGCCGAGTCTACCAACTGAAAAGGCAGCAATTGAAGTGCTAGCAATTTAGCCAAGCTAGCATTCAACCGCTGGGCATGTGGATGGCTGGGAGTGTACTTCTTTCTACGGTCCAGCAGCTGGGGCAGGGAAATTTGCCTGCTGCAATCGGACGTCGGTGTACTGCAAGTACTTGGTTGTGACACACCTAATTCTACACCTTCAGTCCTCTCAGAGCAGCTTTCAGAGAGGACTGAAGGTGTAGTGGGGATGGAGATCCCAGCTGATGAGGAGCAAGGAGAGGTCCGCTTAGTTCTTTGGTGTGGGTCTTTTATGTGTGCCTGCCAACGAGCTGCATGGCAGGTCGACATATGTCTGGTCATGCTTGTGGTGCCCAAGCAGCTGATGTTTTGGCCACGCGAGATACGCTTGAGACAAATATTGCAAATAGCAGTGGTGCGATCTGATGCACTCGTCTCAAAAAAGGCCCACACCAAAGAACTTTTCTGATAACGTGCAGAGGCAGCGCCCTGCACAGGCGGAGCTCTGCGGTGTTGTACAGTTGCTGTGCTGGCCTCTACCTGGCCTCCAGGGGGCATCCTGCCTCGTTGGACATGTGACGCCGCATCCTCCTCCTCCTCGTCCTCCTCCTCATACTCTCTCCCTTCAGGCACCCACGTGGAGTCAGTGACCTCATCATCCCCTCCCTCTTCACCACTAGAGCAAACCTGGCAGTAAGCTGCAGCTGGTGGAACAGTACTGCCAGATTCCTCAAGCTGGGTATCATCATCCGAGCCTTCGAATCGTTGGGCATCCTCCTGGAGCATGTACCCAACACTGTGCTCAAAGAGTTCGGGGGACTCCTCGGGAGGACATGGTGGGTCTAGGGAAGGGGTGGCTGATGATGCCATTGAGTACGCGTTGGCATCTGCTCTGCCAGTACCCTGAGCCTGGGTGAGAGAGGATGAGGAGGATGAGGAGGGCTTGGTCATCCATTCTACCAAGCCTTCAGCATGATGCGGCTCCACATGTCCAGCTGCCGAAAACAAAGACGCGCGTGTCCCATGGCCACGTGCTGATGACGATGCACGACCACGTCCACGGCCACGGCCACGTCCACTAGAAACAGAGCCTGCCTGCCCTGTGTTCTTGGCTCTGCACGCTCTGCCTCCCCTTGGCGGTCTTCCAGCCATTGTAGTCGGTAGTCCTGTGGGTGCTGCTGAGAAGAATATATAGGAGCTCTGTGTGATGCCACTAACACACTAGAAGTCCTATGGGTGCTTCTGCAAAGAAAATATAGGAGCTCTGTGTGATGCCACTAACACACTAGAAGTCCTGTGGGTGCTGCTGAGAAGAAAATATAGGAGCTCTGTGTGATGCCACTAACACACTAGAAGTCCTATGGGTGCTTCTGCAAAGAAAATAGAGGATCTCTGTGTGATGGGACTAACACACTTCAAGTCCTATAGGTGCTTCTGGGAACAAAATATAGGCTCTGTGTGATGGGACTAACACACTTCAAGTCCTATAGGTGCTTCTGGGAACAAAATATAGGATCTCTGTGTGATGGGACTAACACACTTCAAGTCCTATAGGTGCTTCTGGGAACAAAATATATGATCTCTGTGTGATGGGACTAACACACTTCAAGTCCTATGGGTGCTTCTGGGAAGAAAATATAGGTCTGTGTGATGGGACTAACACACTTCAAGTCCTATAGGTGCTTCTGGGAACAAAATATATGATCTCTGTGTGATGGGACTAACACACTTCAAGTCCTATAGGTGCTTCTGGGAAGAAAATATAGGTCTGTGTGATGGGACTAACACACTTCAAGTCCTATAGGTGCTTCTGGGAACAAAATATATGATCTCTGTGTGATGGGACTAACACACTTCAAGTCCTATAGGTGCTTCTGGGAAGAAAATATAGGTCTGTGTGATGGGACTAACACACTTCAAGTCCTATAGGTGCTTCTGGGAACAAAATATATGATCTCTGTGTGATGGGACTAACACACTTCAAGTCCTATAGGTGCTTCTGGGAAGAAAATATAGCTCTGTGTGATGGGACTAACACACTTCAAGTCCTATAGGTGCTTCTGGGAACAAAATATATGATCTCTGTGTGATGGGACTAACACACTTCAAGTCCTATAGGTGCTTCTGGGAAGAAAATATAGGTCTGTGTGATGGGACTAACACACTTCAAGTCCTATAGGTGCCTCTGGGAACAAAATATATGATCTCTGTGTGATGGGACTAACACACTTCAAGTCCTATAGGTGCTTCTGGGAAGAAAATATAGGTCTGTGTGATGGGACTAACACACTTCAAGTCCTATAGGTGCTTCTGGGAACAAAATATATGATCTCTGTGTGATGGGACTAACACACTTCAAGTCCTATAGGTGCTTCTGGGAACAAAATATATGATCTCTGTGTGATGGGACTAACACACTTCAAGTCCTATAGGTGCTTCTGGGAAGAAAATATAGGTCTGTGTGATGGGACTAACACACTTCAAGTCCTATAGGTGCTTCTGGGAAGAAAATATAGGTCTGTGTGATGGGACTAACACACTTCAAGTCCTATAGGTGCTTCTGGGAACAAAATATATGATCTCTGTGTGATGGGACTAACACACTTCAAGTCCTATAGGTGCTTCTGGGAAGAAAATATAGGTCTGTGTGATGGGACTAACACACTTCAAGTCCTATAGGTGCTTCTGGGAACAAAATATATGATATCTGTGTGATGGGACTAACACACTTCAAGTCCTATAGGTGCTTCTGGGAAGAAAATATAGGTCTGTGTGATGGGACTAACACACTTCAAGTCCTATAGGTGCCTCTGGGAACAAAATATATGATCTCTGTGTGATGGGACTAACACACTACAAGTCCTATAGGTGCTTCTGGGAAGAAAAATGTAGGTCTGTGTGATGGGACTAACACACTTCAAGTCCTATAGGTGCTTCTGGGAACAAAATATATGATCTCTGTGTGATGGGACTAACACACTTCAAGTCCTATAGGTGCTTCTGGGAAGAAAATATAGCTCTGTGTGATGGGACTAACACACTTCAAGTCCTATAGGTGCTTCTGGGAACAAAATATAGGAGCTCTGTTTGCTGCCAGTGCCTGCCTGCCACGAACACACTACAAGTCCTATAGGTGCTTCTGGGAACAAAATATAGGAGCTCTGCCTGCCTGCCACGAACACACTACAAGTCCTATAGGTGCTTCTGGGAACAAAATATAGGAGCTCTGCCTGCCTGCCACGAACACACTACAAGTCCTATAGGTGCTTCTGGGAACAAAATATAGGAGCTCTGTTTGCTGCCACTGCCTGCCAGTGCCTGCCTGCCACGAACACACTACAAGCCCCTCTTTCTAAATCAATCTTTCTAAATGAATCTATCTAACTCAATCTCTCTAAGTAAATCTCTCTAACTAAATCTAGCAGAGTGACACAGAACGATCCTGCTCTATCTACGCCGGAACAGCATGTGACCGGCGCCGACGGCGTGGCGGCCTTTTATAAGAGGGGGCGTGTACTAAAGCCCCTGAGCTGTAATTGGCTACAGGCGTCCTGCCTGTAGCCAATTATGGCTCTTCGAGTTTCCGCGCTGTGATTGGCCAAGCATGCGGGGTCACAGTGCATGCTTGGCCAATCATCAGCCAGCAATGCACTGCGCCGGCCGCGCCGGCCGCGCCGGCCGCAATGCATTGCGGGGCCGCTCGCATCACACGAACGTGATGCGAGCGGCCAAAATAGTTCTGGGCTCGCCGAGCGAGCGAACACCCGGTGCTCGATGCGAACATGGGTTCGCATCGAGCACCGGGCCCATCCCTACACACCTCTCCTTGAAGATTTGCCTGGCAATGCTAGCTCCTGCTGTCCTCTCTGCTCATCCTGTGTCTCCTGTCCAGAACCTTCATGCTTTCTTGAAGGGCTCTGTCCGTACACGAGCAACCCTGGCCCAAGGTCACCCCTCCCAGGCTGGGGGAGCTCCCTCAAAGGCCCCAACAACCTAGTATTCCATCTTCAAGCTCTGAACAACTTCAACGATTCCTCCACAGCTGGGCCAATTCAGGTTGGGGATTGGTCAGGGCAACTTAAAGCACCCCAGGCAGCTCCCCTTCTCCTCTCCTCCTCTCCTTGTAGAATCCTCTAGAAGAAAGAGGGAGGTCTCATTGACATTGTTTGTGAGTCACTAGCTGCTACTCTAAGCCACTCCCAGCCCACACAAACCAAAACAAACAGGCCTGCCTAAATGTACCTTACATATACACAAAAATCCTTCCTAAGTAGAGGGTGCTACATACATCTCCAGTCTAGTGCAGTCCCCTTTTGCACTTATTGCTGTAGTCATGAACAAGGGAGGTTCCCTGATCCTGCACTGTCCAGAGGTAACATAAGACCTATCGATCCAGTCCCAATATGCAACATTATGGGCCTGGGTTCAGGCCCAAGTTGCAGACGGTCCTGACTGGACTCGATACTGCATGTAAGCAAAGCTCAACTGTAGCCCTTCTCCACAGGATAACAGTTGGTCAACTTCAGTAGCCCGCTCAGCCTGCATAGGGAATAAAACCTCACCAGAAAGTCCTACTGCCAGCTCCACTTCCTGTGTGTCTTCTCCCCGGTCCCACTCAGCATCAGACTCACTGGCTGGGGACCACTCATCTAGCTCTAACTCCAGGGGCCCAAACTCAGCTTACAGCTTGGGTGACCCCCCAATTGATCTCCCCACTACTGTCACTCTCTACCAGCTCACCTGAAGAAGACTCCTCTAAATCTGGCTGCCTCTGCGCAGGGGTGACAGGGTGCACTAGAACAGCTGGCTTCTCCGAGACATCTTCTTGCCCTTGTTAGACAGCACTTGTGGGCACTGACCACTCAGCAGTGTTTCATCATGGGCTGTGAGTGGCAGCAGGCTTCCAGCGCTTTCTGCTGGTGTATTTTATCTTCACTGGGAAATCTCTGTCTAGGACTCGACCCCTGTGATCTTCAGCAGGTTGTTGCTTCCCAAGTGGAAAGAATATTTATATCTTCTATGTACCTGGCTGTCACATGGACAGGCTGAGGATGTCTTTGCAAGGGCACTTATGTCCTGAAGTGTGGTCCATTTTACTAAGACCTGGCTGCTTGTTACCTGAAATGCAGCTGTGTCTGTTGTCCCTGGAGAAGAAAGGAAACTGCTAGGAAATATAGTCCACCCAGAGGGAAATCGATGGACTGTAACATGTCTTGGACTCTTTTTTTTTTTTTTAAACAGATTTTATTCAGCATAAACAGAAATACATAGAAATATAGTAACTGTGTTAGTGCGGACGCAGCCGCCTGTAAAAGCAAGGAAATATTAACATACAATAAGTGAACCTGTCCGGGGTCCACCTGAATAGCTCATGTTTTGAATCATGTGTCTGGATTTCAATCTGACTAAAACCCAGACACATTATTCAGACCGGACTGTGGCTTCCCAAGTAACCGAGATAGTCAGACATCAATCTGTTGCCACCTGTTAAAATTGGCCACACCAACTGTTTGCCGCCGCGTGCTAAGCGTGCCGCATTATTGCTCTCCTCCAGGTCTTTAAAATCCTATAGAGTATAGTTAAAAAAAAAAAATTTGCCATGCGCCGCTAAAGTGTTCGGGTTTGGCTTGAAGAAAAGGTGGCAACCCTACACGGTATAACTATGCTGGATATCTCTGTATATTTATAATAAACATACACTACAATGTATAATGATGCTGAATATCTATGTATATTGATAACAAACACACTGCACTGTATAATAATAGCAAGTATCTCTGTGTATTGATAATGAACACATTGTATCTCTGTACAAATGTCATAATGAACACATTGTACTGTGTATTGATGCTGAGTTCCTCTGTACTAATGTCATAATAACAACATTGTACTGTGTATTGATGCTGAGTACCTCTGTACAAATGTCATAATGAACACATTGTACTGTGTATTGATGCTGAGTTCCTCTGTACTAATGTCAAAATAACAACATTGTACTGTGTATTGATGCTGAGTACCTCTGTACAAATGTCATAATGAACACATTGTACTGTGTATTGATGCTGAGTACCTCTGTACTCATGTCATAATAACAACATTGTACTGTGTATTGATGCTAAGTAGGGATGAGCCGAACACACCCCGGGTTCGGTTCGCACCAGAACCTGCAAACGGACCAAAAGTTTGCGCGAACGTTAGAACCCTATTTGTTACAATGGACGCGAACGTTCAAAATCTAAAGTGCTAATTATAACGGCCAATATGCATGTTAATAAAACAGGTTTGGGGACCTGGGTCCTGCCCCAGGGGACATGTATCAATGCAAAAAGAAGTTTTTAAAAACTGATGTTTTTTCGGGAGCAGTCATTTTAATGATGCATAAAGTGAAAAAAAAGTGAAATATTCCTTTAACCTGTTGCTGACCGCCCACCGTCAATTGACGGCGGAGCGGTGCGGCTCTTGTGGCTGGTCGCCGTCATACGACGGCGCTAACATTTCGGCCACTAGGGGGGCGCACGCACGCCGCGGGAGGCGTGCACGCGTCCCCGCCGCGTTGCTGGGGACACGATTCGTGTGCCCGGCGCCCGCGATGTCCGCCGGGCACCCGCGATTGCCCAGTAACTGAGCAGGATGTGGATCTGTGTATGTAAACACACAGATCCACGTCCTGTCAGAGGAGAGGAGACCGATGGTGTGTCCCTTGTACATAGGGACACCGATCGGTCCCCCTCCCCCAGTCAGTCCCCTCCCCCCACAGTTAGAATTACTCACATAGGGAACATATTAACCCCTGCAGCGCCCCTAGTGTTAACCTCTTCCCTGCCAGTCACATTTATACAGTAATCAATGCATTTTTATAGCAACGGATCGCTGTATAAATGTGAATGGTCCAAAAATGTGTCAAAAGTGTCCGATATGTCCGCCGCAATGTCGCAGTAACAATAAAAAACGCAGATCGCCGCCATTACTAGTAAAAAAAAATAATAATGAAAAATGCTATAAATCTATCCCATATTTTGTATACGTATCGGCCTAAACTTAGGAAAAAATTTGTTTAAAAAAAAAAAAAAATTGGATATTTATTATAATAAAAAGCAAAAAATATTGTGTTTTTTCAAACTTGTCCCTCTTCTTTTGTTTATAGCGCAAGAAATAAAAAGTGCAGAGGTGATCAAATACCACCAAAATAAAGCTCTATCTGTGGGGAAAAATAAAACATTTTTTTTGGTTACAGCGTTGCATGACCGCGCAATTGTCATTCAAAATGCAACAGCGCTGAAAGCTGAAAAATGGCTTGGTCAGGAAGGGGGTGTTCGTGCCTGGTAGGCAAGTGGTTAAATATGGTACCTGGGGGGGTCTAAAGTATGCCTGTGAAGTGGCATGTGTTTCCCGTGTTTAGAACTGTCCCTGCAAAAAATGACATTTGTAAAGGAAAAAAAGAAGCCATTTAAAACTGCTTGCGGCTTTAATGTCATGTCTTTTCCAGGCAATATGGATGAAAATATTTGAGAAAAATGGCATGGCTACCCCATCACCCCCATCACCCCCCCCCCCCCCAGCCCATTACCAGCCCCTTTGGGTCTTGTATGGATATTAAGGGGAACCCCGCACCCAAAATAAAACACTATACCTACAACCCTATATACTCTGAAAAGCAGTATACAGGCGGTGCAAACAAGAAAGGGACTGTAGGTTTGTTCTTAAGTAGAATCTGTTGTAATTTTGAACAGGTAAATTTTTAAGTGTAGCTCCATCCAAAAAAATCTATTTTTAAGCTTTTTGGAGAACATAGGGAAGGGTTATCACAACTGTAACATTTGTTTTGCTGTCTGTGCACCTGTTCAGAACATTTCACCTCACTTTCCGTCCCAAAGACAAATGTTTTTGGAAAAGTGGGGTTTTTATTGAAACAAGGATTGGTGATAAAGCATCAGAAGATAGGAGATACCTTTTTCCCAAATTAAATCTAACAGGATAGAATTTCCCTTCCTAGGGGTAGATTTCCTCCCACTTCCTGTTTTCTCCTTCCGTTTGCAAGAAGGAGTCGTTTCTAAGTTGGATGTTTGAAAGTAGGGGCCTGCCATATATACTCTGCAGAAATTTGCCCCATTAGATGTTGGTGTAGCCACAACACTGTAAGCCCTCACAGTTACTCTTGGTGGGCGCTGGAACGCCCTGCTGTGAACTATTATATCAGGAATTGTAATTACATGCCATTGTTGAACAGTGTTAGGAAAAATTGGGCCTTTGGTGGTGGTGGTGGACGGTGTTGCCACAACACTGTAAGCCCTCACAGTTACTCTTGGTGGGCACAGGAATGGGCCCTGCTGTGAATTATTAGATCAAGAATTGTAATTGCATGCACCTGTTGAACAGGGGCAGAAAAATTGGGCCTTTGGTGGTGGTGGTGGACGGTGTTGCCACAACACTGTAAGCCCTCACAGTTACTCTTGGTGGGCGCAGGAATGGGCCCTGCTGTGAATTATTAGATCAAGATTTGTAATTACACGCCACTGTTAAACAGGGGCTGAAAATTTGGGCCTTTGGTGGTGGACGGTGTTGCCACAACACTGTAAGCCCTCACAGTTACTCTTGGTGGGCGCAGGAATGGGCCCTGCTGTGAATTATTAGATCAAAATTTGTAATTACACCCCCCTGTTAAACAGGGGCTGAAAAATGATGCCTTAGGCACTGGTGCTGGTGCCACAACACTGCAACCCCTCACAGATACTGTACTTTGAGCACAGCAATGAGACCTGTTGCAAAGCATTGCATAAAAAATTGTAATTGCACGCCCCTGTTAAACAGGGGCTGAAAAATTATGCCTTAGGCACTGGTGCCACAACACTGCAACCCCTCAAAGATACTGTACTTGGAGCACAACAATCAGACCTGTTGCAAAGCATTGCATAAAAAAATTGTAATTACATGCCCCTGTTAAACAGGGGCTGAAAAATTGTGCCTTAGCCACTGGTGCTGGTGCCACAACACTGCAACCCCTCACAGATACTGTACTTGGAGCACAGCAATCAGACCTGTTGCAAAGCATTGCATAAAAAATTGTAATTACACGCCCCTGTTAAACAGGGGCTGAAAAATTGTGCCTTAGCCACTGGTGCTGGTGCCACAACACTGCAGCCCCTCACAGATACTGTACTAGGAGCACAGCAATGAGACCTGTTGCAAAGCATTGCATAAAAAATTGTAATTACACGCCCCTGTTAAACAGGGGCTGAAAAATTGGGCCTTAGCCACTGGTGGTGGCACCCAGAAACAAAAATGCTCATCAGGATGATTGAGGAGGAAGAGGTTAGTCAGTCAACATAACAGGACAGTCACTCAGCATCAGCATAGGCAGTCTTGAAGGGATGTGACATTTCAAAATAAATTATTCTGTTATATCAACTTCAGGTGCCTGGTAGCTGGTGGTGATCCAAGACTGATTCATCTTTATGAAGGTCAGTCGATCAACCGAGTCGGTGGACAGGCGCACCCTGTGATCGGTGACAAAGCCTCCGGCAGCACTGAATGTGCGTTTGGAAAGAACGCTGGATGCAGGACAGGCCAGTAGCTCAATTGCAAACTGTGCAAGCTCTGGCCAGTGATCCATCCTCAAGACCCAGTAAGCCAGAGGATTTTCGGTGGGAAAGGTGTCCAAGTCTGACCTTGCCCCTAGGTATTCCTGCACCATGTATATCAGACGCTGGCGATGGTTGCTGGAACCGATCATACCTTGGGGCTGCGGACTAAAAAATTGTCTGAACGCATCGGTCAGACGTCCACCTTCCCCACCGCTCCTTCTACTACTGACCGAAGCCTCAGCAACTCGTCGTCCAGGACCAGGAGTTTGTAACCTCCCAGTCTCTGGGAACGCGTTGCACAGACCTTTCTGCAAGACCTTCTGGGTCACTGAGGACGACATGATCCGCAGCCACCTCCTCCCAGCCACGCACAAGTCCACTGGTTTCTTGGGACTGTAAATCATCCCTAAAAGACTGCTGCTGCTGAGTGCCAGGCTCCACCTCCATGCTGACACAATCCTCCTCCTCCTCCTCCTCATCCTCTTCCTGTGTGATGGGTGGGAGAGAAGGAACACTGTCTGGATAAAGGGGGCCTTAAGAGGCAAGGAAGTCCTCCTCTTCCTACCTCTGTTCTGCCTCAAGTGCCCTGTCCATTATTCCACGCAGCGTATGCTCCAACAGGTGGACAAGAGGTACAGTGTCACTGATGCATGCACTGTCATTGCTCACCATCCTCGTGGCCTCCTAAAATGGTGACAGGACAGTGCATGCATCCCTGATCATTCTCCACTGGCGTGAGGAAAAAAATCTGAGCTCCCCTGACCCTGTCTTGGTGCCGTAGTCGCACAGGTACTCATTGATGGCCCTCTGCTGCATGTGCAGTCGCTGCAGCATGGCCAACGTTGAGTTCCACCTGGTGGGCATGTCACATATAAGGCGGTTCTTGGGCAGGTTCAACTCCTTTTGCAGCTCAGCCAGCCGAGCACTGGCATTATATGATCGCCGGAAATGCACACAGACTTTCCTGGCCTGCCTCAGGACATCCTGTAAGCCTGGATACCTGCCCAAGAACCGCTGCACCACCAGGTTAAGGATGTGAGCCATACAGAGCACATGGGTCAGCTGTCCCTGTCGCAGGGCGGAGAGGAGGTTGGTGCCATTGTCATAAACCACCATTCCTGGCTTAAGCTGGCGTGGCGTCAACCACCTCTCGGCCTGCCCCTGCAGAGCTGACAGAACCTCTGCCCCAGTGTGGCTCCTGTCCCCCAAACACACCAGCGCAAGCACGGCATGGCATCTTTTTGCCTGCGTACTTGCGTAGCCCCTTGGACGCCTACGGAGCACCGCTGGTTCCGAGGACAGAGCACTTGAAGAGGCCATGGAGGAAAAAGAATGGGAGGGGGTGGAGGAGAGAGGTGTGTCACAACCAGTAGTAGCATTTTGGAGGCGTGGTGGCAGAACAACCTCCAACACTACTGCACCTTGTCCTGCATCCTTCCCAGCTGCCAAAAGAGTGACACAATGGGCTGTGAAAGACAGGTAACGTCCCTGTCCATGCCTGCTGGACCATGAGTCAGCGGTAATATGCACCTTACCGCTGACCGCCCTGTCCAGCGTGGCCAAGACATTGCCTTCCACATGCCGGTAGAGAGCCGGAATCGCCTTCCGTGAGAAAAAGTGGCGTTTGGGAACCTGCCACTGAGGAACCGCACATTAAACAAACTCACGGAAGGGGGCCGAGTCTACCAACTGAAAAGGCAGCAGTTGAAGTGCTAGCAATTTAGCCAAGCTAGCATTCAACTGCTGGGCATGTGGATGGCTGGGAGTAAACTTTTTTCGACGGTCCAGCAGCTGGGGCAGGGAAATTTGCCTGGTACAATCGGACGTCGGTGTACTGCTAGCAGGGTGCCCGCAAGTACTTGGCTGTAACACACCTAATTCTACACCTTCATTCCTCTCAGTGCAGCTTTCAGAGAGGACTGAAGGTATAGTGGGGTTGATGAGGAGCAAGGAGAGGTCCGCTTTGTTCTTTGGTGTGGGTCTATAAGGTGCGCTTGCCAACAAGCTGCATGGCAGGTCAACATATGTCTGGTCATGCTTGTGGTGCCCAAGCGGCTGATGTTTTGGCCACACGAGATACGCTTGAGACATATGTTGCTAATAGCAGCGGTGCGATCTGATGCACTCGTCTCAAAAAAGGCCCACACCAAAGAACTTTTGTAATAAAATGCAGAGGCAGCGCCCTGCACAGGCGGAGCTCTGCGGTGTAATTCAGTTGGTGTGCTGGCCTCAAGCTGGCCCCCGGAGGGCATCCTGCCTCGTTGGAGATGTGCCGCTTCCTCTCTCCATTCAGGCACCCACGTGGCGTCAGTGACCTCATCATCCCCTCCCTCTTCACCACTGAAACCTGGCAGTAAGCTGCAGCTGGTGGAACATGACTGCCAGATTGCTGTCCTTGAGCATCCCCTCTCTCTGCGCTCACGCTACTGCCTTCCTCTAGCTGGGTATCATCATCGGAGCCTTCAAAACGCTGGGCATCCTCCTGGAGCATGTACCCAACACTGTACTGTGCTCAAACAAGTCGGGGGACTCCTCAGGAGGACATGGTGGGTCTAGGGAAGGGGTGCCTGATGACATTGAGTACGCGTTGGCAGCTGCTTTGCCAGTACACTGAGCCTGGGTGAGAGAGGATGAGGAGGATGAGGAGGGCTTGGTCATCCACTCTACGAAGCCTTAGGCATGATGCGGCTCAACATGTCCAGCTGCCGAAAATAAGGACAAGCGTGTCCCATGGCCACGTGCTGATGACGATGGACCGTGTCCACGACCAGCACTGTTGTCTCTAGACACAGAGCCTGCTTGCCCTGTTTTCTTGGCTCGTGACTGTCTGCCTCTCCTTGTTGGTCTTCCAGACATTGTAATGGGTAGTGTATATTGTGCTGGAGTCACACAGCACACACACTAACTCCTGCAGATGGCTGCCTTAGATGACAACAGGGCAGATAAAGGGTGAGGTGGTTTAGTGTGCTGTGCTATACTCACACACAACACACACACACTAACTCCTGCAGATGGCTGCCTTAGATGACAACAGGGCAGAAGGGCAGATGCAAGGTGAGGTGGTTTAGTGTGCTGTGCTATACTCACACAGGACACACACACACACACACACACACACTAACTCCTGCAGATGGCTGCCTTAGATGACAACAGGGCAGAAGGGCATATACAGGGTGAGGTGCTTAGTGTGCTGTGCTATACTCACACAGCACACACACACTAACTCCTGCAGATGGCTGGATTGGTAGAGAACAGGGCAGATACAGGGTAAGGTGGTTTAGTGTGCTGTGCTATACTAACACAGCACACACACACACTAACTCCTGCAGATGGCTGGATTGGTAGAGAACAGGGCAGATACAGGGTAAGGTGGTTTAGTGTGCTGTGCTATACTCACACAGCACACACACTAACTCCTGCAGATGGCTGGATTGGTAGAGAACAGGGTAGATACAGGGTAAGGTGGTTTAGTGTGCTATGCTATACTCACACAGCACACACACACAAACTCCTGCAGATGGCTGCCTTAGATGACAACAGGGCAGAAGGGCAGATACAGGGTGATGTGGTTTATTGTGCTGTGCTAGACTCACACAGCACACACACACACTAACTCCTGCAGATGGCTGCCTTAGATGACAACAGGGCAGAAGGGCAGATACAGGGTGAGGTGGTTTAGTGTGCTGTGCTATACTCACACAGCACACACACACACTAACTCCTGCAGATGGCTGCCTTAGATGACAACAGGGCAGAAGGGCAGATACAGGGTGAGGTGGTTTCGTGTGCTGTGCTATACTCACACAGCGCACACACACTAACTCCTGCAGATGGCTGGATTGGTAGAGAACAGGGCAGATACAGGGTAAGGTGGTTTAGTGTGCTGTGCTATACTCACACAGCACACACACACTAACTCCTGCAGATGGCTGGATTGGTAGAGAACAGGGCAGATACAGGGTAAGGTGGTTTAGTGTGCCGTGCTATACTCACACAGCACACACACACACACACTAACTCCTGCAGAGGGCTGGATTGGTAGAGAACAGGGCAGATACAGGGTAAGGTGGTTTAGTGTGCTGTGATATACTCACACAGCACACAGACACACTAACTCCTGCAGATGTCTGGATTGGTAGAGAACAGGGCAGATACAGGGTAAGGTGGTTTAGTGTGCTACTGCTGTGCTATACTCACACAGCACACACACACACACTAACTCCTGCAGATGGCTGGATTGGTAGAGAACAGTACTGAGAAGAACACACTATCCCTGCCTATTTTTCCTCTATCCCTACACTTTCCCCACAAGCAAAGGCTGAGACGAATACACTATCCCTTCCTGTTTTTCCTCTTCCCCTTTCCCCACAAAGAAATGATTCAAATACACTGTGTACATGTACAGTACACTATCACTGTTCCTCAAGCCGGAACACACTACACGAGGCCGCCGGCGCGGCGGCCTTATATAGTGTGGGGCGTGTACTAAACCCCCTGAGCTATAATTGGCCACAGGCATCCTGCCTGTGGCCAATTATTGCTCTCCTCGCCGCTCTATGATTGGCCAAGCATGCGGGGTCACAGTGCATGCTTGGCCAATCATCAGCCAGCAATGCACTGCGACTTGCGCAGTGCATTGTGGACCGTTCGCATCACACGAATTTGATGCGAACGGCCCTCAGAGTTCTGCCCTTGACGAGCAGACAAACGGCCGATGTTCGATTCGAACCCATGTACCCAACACCGGGCCCATCCCTAATGCTGAGTACCTCTGTACAAATGTCATAATGAATGCATTGTACTGTGTATTGATGCTAAGTATCTCTGTGTATTGATAATAAACACATTGCACATTGTTGGTGATATTTGTATATTGATAATGAACACACACTGCACTGTATAATGACGGCGAGTATCTCTGTTTCTGGATAATAAACACACTGCAATGTATAATGAGCCCCTGTACACCCCTCACATTTTTGTAAATATTATATTATATCTTTTCATGTGACAACACTGAAGAAATTACACTTTTCTACAATGTTAATTAGTGAGTGTACAGCTTGTATAACAGTGTAAATTTGCTGTCCCCTCAAAATAACTCAACACACAGCCATTCATGTCTAAACCGCTGGCAACAAAAGTGAGTAAACCCCTATGTGAAAATGTACAAATTGGGCCCAATTAGCTATTTTCCCAACCCGGTGTCATGTGACTCATTAGTGTTACAAGGTGTGAATGGGAAGCCGAGCAGGTGTGTTAAATTTGGTGTTATCACTCTCACTCTCTCATACTGGTCACTGGAAGTTCAACATGACACCTCAAGGCAAAGAACTCTCTGAGGATATGAAAAAAAAGAATTATTGCTCTACATAAAGATGGCCTAGGCTATAAGAAGATTGGCAAGACCCTGAAACTGAGCTGCAGCACGGTGGCCAAGACCATACAGTGGTTTAACAGGACAGATTCAACTCAGAACAGGCCTCACCATGGTCGACCAAAGAAGTTGAGTGCACATGCTCAGCGTCCTATCCAGAGGTTGTCTTTTAGAAACAGACGTATGAGTGCTGCCAGCTTTGCTGCAGAGGTTGAAGGAGTGGGGGGTCAGCCTGTCAGTGCTCAGACCATACGCGGCACACTGCACAAATTGGTCTGCATTACTGTCATCCCAGAAGGAAGCCTCTTCTAAAGATGATGCACAAGAAAGCCTGCAAACAGTTTGCTGTAGACAAGCAGACTAAGGAAATGGATTACTGGAACCATGTCCTGTGGTCTGATGAGACCAAGATAAACTTATTTGGTTCAGATGGTGTCAAGCGTGTGTGGCGGCAACCAGGTGAGGAGTACAAAGACAAGTGTGTCTTGTCTACAGTCAAGCATGGTGGTGGGAGTGTCATGGTCTGGGGCTGCATGAGTGCTGCCAGCAATGGGGAGCTACAGTTTATTGAGGGAACCATGAATGTCAACATGTACTGTGACATATTGAAGCACAGCATGATCTCCTCCCTTGGGAGACTGGGTCGCATGGCAGTATTTCAACACGATCACCAAATACACCTCCAAGACTACCCACTGCCTTGCTAAAGAAGCTGAGGGTAAAGGTGATGGACTGGCCAAGCATGTCTCCAGACCTAAACCCTATTGAGCATCTGTGGGGTATCCTTAAACAGAATTTGAAGGAGCGCAAGGTCTCAAACATCCACCAGCTCCGTGATGTCGTCATGGAGGTGTCGGGTCGGCTAAAAGTTTACCCCTCTGTGAAGACTAATTATTTTGCCTACCCCTGCTAGGCTATGGGTATTTTGTGCTCTTATGCCCTGTACACACGGTCGGACATTTCGACGACAAAATCCGTAGGATTTTTTCCGATGGATTTTTGGGCCAAACTTGTCTTGCATACACACGGTCGCACAAAGTTGTCTGAAAATCAGATCATTCTGAATGAGGTGACATACAACACGTACGTTGGGACTATAAATGGGCCAGTAGCTTTCGTCTCTTAATTTATTCTGAGCATGCGTGGCACTTTGTGCATCGGATTTGTCTACACACGATCAGAATTTAAACGATCAGATTTTGTTGTCAAACTTTGTGTGTCGGAAATCCCGATGGAAAAGTCCGAAAGAGCCCACACACGATCGGAATTTCCGACAACACAATCCGATCGCACTTTTTCCGTTGAAAAATCTGACTGTGCGTCAGCAGCGGTGCAGCGCGGGGCGGCCGGGGTCGACCTGCGAGAGGCGTGGCGAGAGCGGCACCGTCCCTACCAACTGGGGCGAGTTCCCATTGGATCAGTAATGCGGAACAGCCTGGGCCCTCCTGGAGACTGTCAGGGAGCGACAGCACAGACGGCCACAGCGGCATCCAGCAGCCTTCGGAAGTTACGGGCCGGGGCAGTGTTGGAGATCGGGATGACGCCCCCTTGTCTGAGGGGGAGCTGGAAGACGGGAGCGAAGATGAGTATGTTGCGGTACCGGCAGCAATGGAAAACGTGATGACGGCTCGTGGAGGTCCAATTCCACGGCAGCCTGGTAAGCGGCCGTATGGCCAACCCTTTTTGTCTTCTACGTGTGCGCCTGTGGTTGGGGGAACGAGTACTGGGGGTGGGAAGCATGGTGTGTCTGTGGCAGGGACGGGGGGGATGTTGGATTCGGGGAGGCCAGGGTCCGGTACACAGGATCTGGCGCAGTTACAGGCGGGTTTGAGGGATGTATTGGGGCGGCTGGCTCCGTTGCAGGGTGCCGGGTTGCCCAGGGCGGCTTGGGTCCTCCACTCGGATTCGGGCGTTAGTGGAACGGGGCCCGGGGGATCGGGAACGGTAGGTACGGAGCCAGTTCCGCCATCAGCGGCTGTAGGGGCGCCTCCTGACCCGGGAACGGGGGGGGGCACAGGGAGCTGGAGTAGTGAGTGCGGCAGACAACGATCAAGGTAAGACAAAAGAGAAGGAAGTGGAACGAGTGCGCTTGGCAGACTCGGCCAAATGCGAGGTGTATGTTTGTTTTGAGGGGCCGCTGGGAGCACACCTCACATCTTTGCCTGGGGCTCAGGCCAACTGACTTAGGCCCGCCTTTCTCAGGGATTTGTGGAAAGTCCTGCAGCATTTTCCATGGTGTTAAAAAAAAACCTGGATGACTGGGCTGCAATATGTAGATGACCTACTGTTATGTAGTGAGAGCGGGGAACAGTGTGCAGAAGACTCTGAAAGCCTGATGACTCACTTGTCTCTTAAGGGCCACTTGGCTTTTCGCAAAAAGATCCAGTGGTGCAGGGAGAGGGTGGAATACCTAGGATGTATTATCTCAGGGGGACCAGGCAAGTGTCCCCTGAAAGAGTCAAGACTCTGAGCTGTCTCGGCCCACCCAATGACAAGGCAGCGCTTCTTGGCTCTATTGTCTACTGCAGGCAGTGGATCCCAGATTGTTCTTTTTTTTTTTTCAATTTCTTTTTTTCTTTTTACCATTTCAAACAAGAACATAAAAAAGGAAAAGCTTACATACACATTTTTCCATTCCTTAACAATATATTCATTACTATACGTTAATATATATATATAACCCAATACAGATCGACACTGTTCTATTTTGAATCTAATCTTTTTAATAGAAAATCTAAGTTAATAGGTTGGAAAAAGAGGAAAAATAAGGTAGAGGGTAACTGGAGGGTATTCTCCCTCCCCGTTCCGCCCTCTTTACTTTTATAGATGTCTAGGCCTAGGGGTGACGCTACCCCCCTGGCCCAGACCCCAAAAGCACTACTATTTTCTGCCATTTCGCCTACCTCTCCTGTCTGAAATTTGTTCTCCCCCATCCCGGTGTCCGCCCCCCCCCCCCAAAAAAAAAAAAAAGGTGTGGCAAACCCCCCCCCCAACTCCCCTCGTCTCCCCCTCTCCCCCATCCTCCCTCTACCGTGCCCCCCTCTGTCCCACACCCTCCTCTGAGGAGACATAGGAATTCCACGGTGTGCAAATTTCTAAATAAATCCTTCTTTTTTTCCTAGCTGTCCATATTAGGTCTTCCATCCTGTTCACTTCATCGACTTTTTTAAGCCACATACCCACCGTCGGCGGTTGTGTTTGTTTCCAATTAAGTGGAATGCAGGCTTTTGCTGTATTTATTAAATGACACAGGATAGAATTCCTGTATGTTTTTCTCGGGATCTCTGACATATGTAAAATAAATAACACAGGGTCGTCCCCTAGTTCTTCCTCACAAAATTTCTGAATAATCTCTCGTATCTCTACCCAATATTTCCGAACCTTGGGGCAGGACCAAAATATATGTAGGAGGGTCCCTTGTTCCTTCTGACATCTCCAACACTCCCCTGATATATTCGGGAAACATTTTTGAAGTTTTTATGGGGTCCTATACCATTGTGAGAGGAATTTATAGTTCAGCTCCTGCAGTTTTGTACAGGTTGCAGTTTTAAATATAGATTGTATCATATTATTTTTCTGGTCCTCTGAAAAAATCCTCCCCGTATCTGTTTCCCATTTAGAGAAAAAAGGAAGCTGAAAATTCTCTGATGGTTTAGTTAATAATCCATACATTTTAGAAATTGCAAGTGTGATAGGCTCCTTCTCCACGCAGAGCCTCTCAAATGGCATAAGACCTCGGTCTAATAGACTAGGCTATATCCCTGTTCTCAAAAAATGCCCTAATTGTGCTGCTTGCCAAAAGTCTAATTGAAAGGTGCCTTTTTTATCCGTGAGTTCCTTCACAGTAGGCCATTTACCTAAATGTATGAAATGTGATGCTTGGTAGACTCCTCGCTTAATCAATTTCTCAAAAGGTCCTTTCTGCGTCCCTGACAGAAACTGCAGATTACCTAGTATAGGAACCAATGGTGAGTTCTGACTGGAGATTCTGTTTTGGGCTACTAAGTTGTAGCATATCTGTAATGTTGGTCCTATTGTAGGGTGTATTTTAGTATCCGATGACAGATTTCTGTAGCACCAAGGTGCTCTATGCAATAACTCCCTACACTGTAGTTGTTCTAATTTGGGCCAGATCTTCAATTCCCTGTGTCGGCACCAGTCCAGTAGTCGACCGATATGTATAACCTGATAATATTTATATATGTCCGGAATTCCAAGTTCTCCATATTGTTTAGGTAGTGACAGAAATGTCTTTTTAATCCTCGGCTGTTTATGTGACCAGATAAATTTGGTAAGTATTGTTTGGATATTTCTCAAGAATTATTTTGGTATTAGAATTGGAGCTGCCGGGGTGGTGTGCGGACACCTAGGTGGACGTAATGCCGGCTTAGAGCTCCGCTCCTGTGACAACCGCGCCGGAGGAGTACAGGTCACAGAGGTCCTTATTGTCACCAGAAACGGTTGACAAAGATACCCCACAGCTTCAGGCACCTGGTGAGATGGTTCTTAGGGGGACAAAATCTAAATTTAAAACTGCTATTAAGAAAGATAAAGCACAGCGGCCTTCTTACAAGATGGCGGCGGCAGTCTCCTCACAGTCTCATTCTCTTCACAAGGCTAAACCATTGAAATTAACTGCTAATACCACTGAAGCTACTGAGGACTCTGACTCTGATTCTGGAGATTCACAAATGGAATCTCACTCTGTTTTATTTGAGAAATTTGAGCATATTCTACAGAAGGCTTTGAAACAAACTTCAGACCATATAACTGACAAGCTGACTAGAGAAATTAGAGAATTGGGTTTTAGAACAGCTGATTTAGAGATACGTATGGATGATATTGAAAGCCAATCCCAGCATTTTACCTCAGAATTTAAAAATCTTAAGGAGGAGAATGTTATTCTGCAGTCACGCTTAGAGGACAAGGAGAATAGAGCTAGAAGGGCCAATTTAAGGATCAGGGGAATTCCTGAGACTATCACTGATGTGTATGCTACCATGATTGCCCTATTTCAAGATCTACACCCTGGTATTCCTGTGGAAAGATTAGAAATGGATAGAGCACATAGAGCGTTGGCGCCACGCAAACCAAATGGTCCCCCAAGGGACATACCGTATATACTCGACTATAGGCCGTCCCGAGTATAAGCCGAGGCCCCTAATTAACCACAAAAAATGGTAAACCTGCATTGACCCGTGTATAAGCCGAGGGTACAAAATGCAGCAGCTACTGTAAGTGGAAAAGAGGGCCAGCAATGCCCATCTGCAGCTGCCTGTCCCCTGTACAGACCCCCCCGTGTCCCCATTACAGCCTACCTGTGCCGATCTTCGGTCCCCAGTCCCCGCTCTCCGGTCTTCGGTCCCCGGTCCCCGCTCTCCGGTCTCCGGTCTTCGGTCTTCGGTCCCCGCTCTCCGTTCTGTCCCCGCTCGCCGCTCTCCGCTCTGTCCCCGCTCGCCGCTCTCCGCTCTGTCAGCGTGTACGGTGCCATTGCAAAATTAAAAAGCCGCGCCTCCTCCTCGTCCTCGTCCGTGATAGGAGGAACGCTGTTTTCCCAGCAGTCAGTGCGCAGTGTTCCGCCTATCACGGACGCCCTCTCATCCTCGTCCATGAGATGAGAATGACAGGGCATCCGTTGAGATACACCCTGTACATACTGTGGGTGAGTGAAAAAAAATTTTTTCATAGCATTTTCTGCCGTTTTGCAGGTTTTGAGATACACCCTGTACATACTCTGGGTGTATTCTGCTATTGTAAAAACATTGCAAAAAATAATAAAATTTTGCAGTGTTTTCTGCATATGTGCAGGATTGAAATATTCAATTGATCTATATCTCTTCTTTTGTGCTATTCCAAAAAAAAAATTTGAGTGAAATTTTTTTTTTCCATAGCATTTTCTGCAGTTTTGCAGGTTTTGAGATACACCCTGTACATACTCTGGGTGTATTCTGCTATTGCAAAAACACCCATTTAGGGCAAGATCCTAAATTTTGAAAATATGAGGAGAACATCAAAAAAGGGACCGGTCGTGGTGCTGCTGGTGGAGCTCCTGTTGCAGGGAGAGGACGTGGTCGATCTGTGCCAGCTACACGCACAAGTGAAACACCTTCCTCAGGTGCGAGTAGGCGACAGAGCCTGCAGCGGTATTTCGGCGCGCCTAATGAGGCTGTACGAATGTTGAGGCCAGGACAAGCACAGGCGATAGTAGATTGGGTTTCTGACAGTGCCTCCGGTTCCTTCACATTGTCTCCCACCCAGTCTCCTGATGAAAGTTCAGAGTTGGCACCTGCAGCCGATGTCCATCAGTCTTTCACCTCACCCCCTTGCAAATCAGCCAAGCAGTCTGAGCCCCAAATCATGCAGCAGTCTCTTCTGCTTTTTGATGACTCTGTTAGCAGGGTTTCCCAGGGCCATCCACCTAGCCTTGCCCCAAAAGTGTAAGAGATTGTGTGCACCAATGCCCAACCACTTATGTTTCATGATGAGTACATGGGAGGACCATCGCAGCGCGTCTCGGATGATGACGAAACACAGGTGCCAACTGCTGCTGCTTTCGCAATTGTGCAGACCGACAAGGAGGGAAGGGGTGAAGACTGGGTGGAAGATGATGTGGAGGACGATGAGGTCCTTGACCCCACATGGAATCAAACAGTGACCAGTGTAGTTCGGAGGAAGAGGCGGTGGTCACACAGAGCCACCAGCACAGCAGAAGAGGGAGTAGGGTGTAAAAACAGAGCGTCCGTCCCCTAGACAGTACGTCTGCTACTGCCCAACGCAGCAAGGGACCGAGCACACCAAAGCCAGGTCCAAGGAGTTCCCTAGCGTGGCAGTTCTTCAGACAATGTGCTGATGACAAGACATGAGTGGTTTGCACGCTGTGCAATCAGAGCCTCAAGCGAGGCATAAGCGTTCTCAACCTGAGCACAACCTGCATGACCAGGCATCTAAGTGCAAAGCACGAGATGCAGTGGAGTAGACACCTCAAAAACCAAGAAAGGTCTCTGGCTCCTCCTGCTTTCTCTTCTGCTGCAGTCTCGGCCTCTTCATCCACCTCTGTAGTGACAGTGGCACCTGCCAACCCGCAAACAGAGGATCTGCCAGCAACACTACCACCTGGGTCACCAACCATCTCCACAATGTCCCATGGAAGCGTTCAGCTCTCTATCTCCCAAACACTAGAGCGGAAAAGGAAGTACCCCCCTAGCCACCCGCGATCCCTGGCCCTGAATTCCTCGCCTTTGAAATGCTGTCATTCCAGTGGTGGAGATGCAGAGTTTTAAAAGGCTGATGGCATTGGCTGTCCCACAGTACGTCGTGCCCAGCCGCCACTACTTTTTCAGGCGAGCTATCCCTTCCCTGCACAACCAAGTTGGGGACAAAATCAGGTGTGCACTGCGCAACGCCATCTGTGGCAAGGTCCACCTAACTACGGATGCGTGGACCAGTAAGCACGGTCAGGGATGTTATATCTCCATAACAGCACACTGGGTAAATGTAGTGGCGGCTGGGCCTGAGGCGGATAGCAGTTTGGCGCATGTCCTTCCAGCACCAAGGATTTCAGGGTGCTTCAGTTTGCCTCCTGTTGCTAACTCCTCCTACTCCGCCTCCTCATCCTCTACCCCCTCCTAATCCGGTCAGTGTAACACCTTCACCACCAACTTCAGCACAGCCAGGGCTAAACGACAGCAGGCAGTTTTAAAACTTTCCTGTTTGGGGGAAAAACCCCACACCGCACAGGAGTTGTGGAGGGACATGGAACAACAGACCGATGAGTGGTTGGTGGCAGTGAGCCTCAAACCCGGCCTGGTGGTGTGCGATAATGGGCGAAATCTCGTGGCAGCTCTGGGCCTAGCCGGTTTGACGCACATACCTTGCCTGGCGCATGTGCTGAACTTGGTGGTCCAGAGGTTCCTTAAAAATTACCCTGATATGCCAGAGCTGCTGCAGAAAGTGCGGGCCGTCTGTGCGCACTTTCGGCGTTCTCACCCTGCTGCTGCTCGTCTGTCAGCGCTGCAGCGTAACTTCGGCCTTCCCGCTCACTGTCTCATATGTGACATGCCCACAAGGTGGAACTCCACCTTGTACATGCTGGCCAGACTGTGCGAGCAGCAGCAGGCGATAGTGGAGTATCAGCTGCAGCACGCACGCGTGAGTCGCTCTGCGGAACAGCACCACTTCACCACCAATAACTGGGCCTCCATGCGAGACCTGTGTGCCTTGTTGCGCTGTTTCGAGTACTCCACCAACATGGCCAGTGCCGATGACGCCGTTCTCATCGTTACTATCCTAGTTCTATGCCTCCTTGAAAAAACGCTTCAGGCGATGATGGAAGAGGATGTGGCACAGGAGGAGGAGGTGGAACCCGGATCATTTCCAAGGCTTTCAGGGCAATCATTCACAAGTGGCTACGAGGGTGGGTTCATGCACCAACAAGCGCCAGGTACACAAGGGCAGGCCAGGCAGCAAGGGCACAGTTCTGGTGGATGATGAGGTGGAGGATGAGGAGGAGATGGAGGAGGAGGAACCATGTTCACAGCAGGGTGGCGCCCAGACCAGCTCATGTCTATCACTGGTGCGTGGCTGGGGGGATACAGAGGACACAGACGATACACCTCCCACAGAGGACAGCTTTTCGTTGCCTCTGGGCAGCCTGGCACACATGAGCGATTACATGCTGCAGTGTCTCCGCAACGACCACCGAGTTGCCCACATTTTAACTGGTGCTGATTACTGGGTGGCCACCCTGCTGGATCCCCGTTACAAGAACAACGTGCCGTACTTAATTACCTCACTGGAGCGTGATCGTAAGATGCGCGAGTACAATCGCACGCTGGTAGACGCGCTGCTGGTGGCATTCCCACCTGACAGCGGGGGTACGGTGGAAGCACAAGGCGAAGGCAGAGGAGGAGGAAGAGGTCGCCAACACAGCCGGGGCACCGCCAGCACCTCAGAAGGCAGGGTTAGCATGGCCGAAATGTGGAAAAGCTTTGTCAGCACGCCACAACAACCAGCACCACCAGCTGAGATGGAACGTCTTAGCAGGAGGCAGCATTTTACCAACATGGTGGAGCAGTATGTGGGCACACGCCTACACGTACTGAATGACGGGTCTGCCCCCTTCAACTTCTGGGTCTCCAAATTGGGCACATGGCCTGAGCTTGCCCTTTACGCCTTGGAGGTGCTGGCCTGCCCTGCAGCCAGTGTATTATCTGAACGTGTATTTAGCACAGCAGGGGGGCGTTATCACAGCCAAGCGCAGCCGCCTGTCCAGAGCCAATGTGGACAAGCTCACGTTCATTAAAATGAACCAGGCATGGATCCCACAGGATTTGTCCGTACCTTGTGCAGAATAGACATGTATACCGGTGTTCTGACAAAAACTGTCCGGCCACTTACTGCGCAGGCGCAGCGCTTGCGCAGTACGGAGGACAAGGAGATTCACGAAATCTCCGAAGAGAAACGGCGCATGTGCAGTGAGTGCAGGTTCAAGCCCCACCATCCAAGTGGACATACGGTACCACATAGTAACAGGGCCCCTCACGGGCTCGCTTCGCTCGCCATGCTTCGGGCACGGCCTCGCTTGGCTCGGCTTCAACCTCGGATGATGTGGCTTGAACCTGGACTCACCGCGCATCGTCTTCGTAGAGTTTCGAAAACCCCTTGTCCTACGTACTGAGCAAGCGCAGTACAGGGTGGACACTATCTGACGGGGGACAGAATTCGACACATCACCAGCCTTACCCAGCCATTGATGTATTTATGAACCAGTGTTGGCTACCTCGTCCTCCTCCACTGCCGCTTCCACCTACACCGCCACATCCACCGCCACCTCAACCTCCTACTCCATATGGACCTCGTCCTCCTAGGTCAAGATTATAATTTTTTATTTTTCTAATTTCCAAGTATTTTATTTTCCCACTAGCTTATCCATTAAATTGAATATTTTTTTCCAGAAAGGGCGTATTCTGGGGCATTCCCACCATATGTGTGGCATTGTGCCGTTGAGTTTCTGAGGTTCTTAATGACTTCCTGTACCTCTTCTGCTGAGAAGGGGGCCTCCAGCATTTTTTTATGTTTTTTTTTTTTTATTTTTTTTTATGTTATTTTAAGTTATTTCCCTATCCACATTTGTTTGCAGAGCACTTGCCATGCTCTTAACAACATTTTGTTGCCATTTGCAGCCCTCTAGCCCTTTCCATTACTTTTTTAGAGCCATTTTAGTCTTCAAAAGTTCGGGTCCCCATTGACCTTAATGGGGTTCGGGGTCAAGTTCGGTCAAGTTCGGTCCCGAACTCATATTCATTTTGTCAAACTTTTTTCCGAAGTTCGCCGAACCCTCCGAACCCGAACATCCAGGTGTCCGCTCAACTCTAAAGAGTCAGTCACTTCTCCAAGGTACTGGATAGCACAAGACCTCCCAATGGGATCCAGAGTATCTCCAGCTCCATAGTGTTTTAAGGTACCCAGTGCCCCACCTCCAACTCCAAAGGAAATCCCCATTAAGCCTCTCTTTATCCTAAGTATGTAAAATAGACTGAATACCGTCTTTGCCGGTGTATAAGGCTACCCGGCATATAAGACGACCCCCTAATCTTACAGGACAAAAACGCTTTTAAAACTGTACTTACCGTATAAGACGACCCGGCTTCCGAGGCTTCATATTTCTTTCTTCTTCCTGCTTTTGCTGGAGCCATGTATGAAGCAATGTATTCTATTAATGAATACAAAGCCTGCTTGGATTGGCAGAGGCTGTAACATCATCAGCCTGCGCCTCTCTGACTCTCAAAGCCAATCCGAGCAGGCTACAGAGTAGCCTGCTCGGATTGGCAGAGGTTGTTACTCCAATCCGAGCAGGCTCTGTATTCATTTGAATACATCGCTCACCGGGATTGTCTCAGCGGTATATACTTTATGTAGCCGAAGCTACATACAGTATTACCGAACACCCAGCAGGCATCCGAGGGGCTGACCCGGCTTATAAGACAATCCCTTTTTGGCCAGTTTTTTTACCTGTCCCTAGGGGGGCCAGAGGGGGCCCTGACCCCCCAAAATTATTCTGTGCCCCACCATGTGCCCCCCCCCCAAAAAAATGCACAGGCAATGTCTTTTTGTTTGCATTCGTATCCGATGGGAGAGTATCCTTCTAGCCTGGACCCGTGGGTAAGTGTGTGCACTGCAGTACACTGTAATCACTGAACTGCATTATCCCCATCCCTTCTCTCCCCCATTTGTCCCTCCCCCTCTCCTGTTCTTTCAAGACCTTCACAACTTTCTTTCACTTTCAGTTAGGCAGGTAATAGACGGTGCAAATTTCTTTCCTGCATCCACAGATTGCAGGAAAGAAACTTGCATGATTCCCCCATCAATACAGACAGTGGTGACAGGGGAATATTCTTCCTGCCCAGCAATTGTATTTTACCAACAAACAGTCATTATCACTAGTGGCTATAGCAACCACTAGTGATAATCATAAGAGTATCTGGCAGGCTGGTTGTTCCCAATTCTATTGATCAACTTGGTACATTCAGCCTGCTCATTAATGGTTCAAATCTCAGCCAGTTCCTGCTGAACCAGCTGAGATTTAAACTGCCTATGGCTGGTCTTAGCACTTAGGCAGTCCATACATTGATCACTTTTTTCATTTAACTAGTAGGTTGCATGAAAAAAGAAATGATCCAATTCTCCCATCTACACAAAAAAAAAAAAAAAAAGATGGGCAGGGCATGTTCAAAATTCCACATGCCCGAGCCTGCCAGGAAGCCCACACTGCACAGCGCTAAGCACAGGCAGTGAGATATTTCCCGGTCCGCAGCTGCACAGATCAGGAATGTCTCACTGCCTGTGATTAGCCGTGTGCAGTGTCGGCTTCCTGGCGGGATTGGGCATGTGGGATTTCAAACACACCCGAGCCCATCTCTAATGGTTTTAGAGTAGACAGTTGACCTCCCTGCAGGTTGCTTAGCAGCAGTGCAGCCTTCTCTGACATGCTGATTGTGATGCAATCCAGGTGATGCTCCTAGTCAAATCCTAGTGTTAAATATCATAGTGATTTTATTGATCAAAGCCCACACCTTACAGGCATAGAGCCCACATGGCTGCTGAACATACGGTGGATGTGGTTGTACTCTTGATGCTAATAAATACTGTGTTTATTAGATCTGACTGGGAGCATCACCTGGATCACATCCCGATCAGCATGTCAACAGAGAAGGTTATACAGCATTACTGCTGCTAGGTGACCAGCTGGGGGCTCGGCTCTCTACAACCAATAGTGCCATCCTTCCCCTGCATGCACCCATAATGTCACCAGCACTAGGTCCTAATAGACTGCTGCCACTGCCAAGGAGACAGATGCCAGACCAGCACTGTCAATAGCAGGGGCAGGACAGCAAGAGAAGGCTGGGGAACACCACAGTGGCAGAACAAAAAGGCCCAGTGGCAAGACAACCTTTGCAACCCTGATAGTTCTCCCACTGCTTTGGACCCTTATATTTTCTTGGTATGCTGGTGACATATATCTCTTGTTTTCGGCCACCCTGGGGATCGTAGTAAAATTGCATTTTATAGTTGCCCCCCTACTTTTGTTCCTGTCCCCCCATGTGCCCCCCCTAAATATGAAAGCTGAAGACGCCACTGACTGAGGAGAATACAGCATGCCCACACATATAACGAAAGTGAGGGCCCTTGGAACAGCCAAGAGCTGGTAACACCCCACACAATATTCCTGCACAACTCTTCTCCTGACCCACCCAAAACCATACAATACGAGGCAAGACCTATACACTCTCAACTTGTAGGAAATCAGGCAGTCCCTCGTACTAAACATCTAAAGGTAAATCTAAAGGAAATTGAACAACAAAAATTGCATAATGTGTATCCAGCTCGAGGAACTGCTGCTACCAGACACAACTGGCTAACAAGCAAAGAAAAATCCCTTGCAGCACTGAGGCGCCGGGATCACTGAACAGTAGGGGGTACAATTTGAGCCGACTGGTGTGCATTGAAACACACAGATATTAGTGACAGATACGCCAAAGAAACATTAGACAAGTGGTAACAAATAGCCATGTAAAAACAGACAAACAGGAAACTCTAGGAGAAAATAGAGTTGCATGGTGACAGTGGACAGGAAACAGGATTGAAAAACACTCGGGGACACACAAATAGACCGCTAGGGACATTAAAGGGTCACTAAAGGAAATTTTTCTTTTTAAATAACAAACATGCTATACTTACCTCCACTGTGCAGCTCGTTTTGCACAGACTGGCCCCGAACCTGGTCTTCTGAGGTCACTCAGCGGATGTCTCGGCTCCCTCCCGCAAGGACTCCACAACTTCATGCGAGCTCCCTCGCATGATGTGGAGTGCTTGCGGGCGCGCTCCCGTGATACAGCTGACGGCTGTAGCCACTCACTGTATCACTCGGCCCCGTCCCCCAGCACTCCGCGTCATTGGATTTGATTGACAGCAGCGCGAGCCAATGGCTGCGCTGCTTTCAATCCATCCACTCTAGCCAATCAACGGCCAGGGTGAGTGGCGAAGAGGACGTCGGGGGCGAGAGCAGGACTTTCGAGGGTTCAGGTAAGTAAAACGAGGGGGCTGGGGGGATGTCTTTTCACCTTAATGCATAGACTGCATTAAGGTGAAAAAACATTTACCTTTACAACCCCTTTAACATATCTTAGCCTGAGGCAATGAGCGGAGCTTGAACAGCCAGGCATGACTGGGCGTGTAACTAATTACCATGACAGCAGGGGGTTTAGGCAGTCTTAAACACAAGTCTACACAAAAGTCAGCATAGCCACTGATCTTTGGGAATAGGATCAGTACATACAACACACACTAGGTAGTCCAAAACACAGCCGAATGGACTGACAAATAGAAGCACCAACTACATAATGGTGATGAAAACCTAAAACATTCATGTGAAACCCGACAAACCAGGAAAAAGAAAAACAAGCTTGTATAGGAGTGCGCATGCGCGGGACTTCCGGGAAGATGCTCTGAACGGGAGCACTGCACCGCTCCGCCCCTTCTCAGACCCCTAAGCAATCAGACCGAGCGGGACCCGGCCGGAACGATCCCGCCACTCTACGGAGACCCTGGCACATCCCTGTATGCCGAACGGCTCACAAAAACCGAGGTGAGGTGAGCCGCCAGCTGGACTTTAACCTGGCAGCCCCTGCTCCTCCCACATGTGGAAGCATGGAGGACCCGGACTCCATTGCGGACCCACCCTCCTCACACCAGCACCAGAACATCATGCTGGCAACTCCGATGAGCACCTGCACAACCCAGTACCTGCAACAGAATACCATGCTGGCGACCCCAGTGAGTACCCACACCCCCCAAGGGATCTCCCCAGCCTCCACAGTGTCCTTACTAAACAGGACCCTAGGAGATCTCCTCCACACCCCAGTGCTTCAATCCCCTCTAGGCCTGGCAGGTCCCCACCACTCCTCCCCCACGCAGTCACTTCAGTCCCCTGACATGCAGCATATGCTACAGAGCTTCTCGGAATGCTGACCGCAGGCCTAGCACATAATGCCTCACAGATCACTGCTACCATAAAAGCAGATTTACAGCGTTTGGGAGCCCGCATGGATGCAATCGAGCAAGTGGTTGACAACGCCACTGCCAGCACTAACCAAAACACCACCTGCATTCAAACACTACAAGACCAGCTTGATGTAGCTTTATCCAAAATAGATGACTTGGAAAATAGAAGTAGGAGGTACAACTTCCGCACACAGGGGGTTCCCGAATCGGTCACAGACGTACCCAGCACTGTCAAATTGTTCATCAAGGAACTTATACCAGACATCCAGGGGAACAGACTCAAACTGGACAGGGCACACAGAGCCCTCCAACCCCCCGACAGGATGGACTCCTGAGGGACATAGTAGTCAAGCCGCATTATTATGAGAGAAAAACTCGGAATCTGGATAATCTCTCCTTTCAAATCTTTGCAGGCATTTCACCTACCCTGTTTCCCCGAAAATAAGACCTAGCGTGATTGTCGGTGATGGCTGCAATATAAGCCCTACCCCCAAATAAGCCCTAGTTAAAGTCCTTGTAGGTCTTATTTTCAGGGTAGGGCTTATTTTTAGGGAAACAGGGTAGGTCTTATTTTCGGGGAAACAGGGTACCACGGTCCAGAAAAGGAGATCCCTCAAACCCCTCCTGGAGGTCCTCACCCAAAATTCTGTCAAGTATCGGTGGTTATTTCCATTTCGCCTCCAATTCCACTTTAGAGTCAAATCATTTGGTTTTTCCAACTTTCAGGATGGTGAACGTCTTCTGCTTCAGCTTGGACTTATCTCCCAAGAATTTGCCCCACAACACATGACAGCTAAATCGGACTCCACCAACATTTTTTACTTTTTTTTGCAGTTCTATGTTAGGCCCCATTAGCCCCCTCTATGGCTAACTTGGTTACCTATCCAGGTCTGGTTCTCCCACCCCGGCCTGGGTGGATGCTAGTTTATATTTCCTAAAATGTTGCATGCATGTTATGCCATTTTCATTTCTCTTCCCCCATGGTTAGGCCAAGTAGCCTCTCCCTTTCCTTCCCCCCCTCCTTTCTTCCTCTTGCAGGACCTCCTCCATATATAATTATAGCCTGGTTATTCACCTACACTATCCGATGTTCTACACTCAAATGTTTTTTTTTTGCAATACCTGTTATTAGGCCGGCCCCATATTGGTTTATTCCCCCAACAGGGGACCTGACGGCCGGAGCAGCAATTCATGCCACTCTCTCTGTTGTGACGCAGAGGGACTTACCACCCCTCTGGTAACAACAGGTAGACAACCCCTTTAGAGGTTGCACCCTCTCCAAGGTCCCCCTTACCGGGGTCCTTGGATTTGGACTCGGCTTGCCAGTCCAGTTTATTTACCTTTAGATTTTTAGATTTGTATACTTGACTGTTTACGTTTAATTTGTAACCTTTGCTTATTATCTCATTCTCTCTGTGTTCTCCTTTTCTACCTTTCTTGCTCTCACCCATGTCTCCATTTCTCCCTCCTCGCCTCCCCATCCCCCTTTTCCAGGAACCCTCGTGGAGAATCCTTCACGGCCTTACCCCAGGGCACTTCCAAGCATCCGAATACCCTAGAGAGGACTCCAGCCTCCCTAATTCAAAGGTAAGCTCCACACATACATTACCGCAATCCTCCCCTGCAGCCCATGGCTGACACAGATACCCGCAAGTTATTTCTAAAAATAGCCTCTCACAACACACAGGGACTTAACTCACCCTCTAAACGCCGAAAGGCTTTGCAAAGTTACCACTCCAGAAGCCTTGATGTTGTCCTACTCCAGGAGACCCACTTCCCCGCCAGCTATACCCCCTCCTTCCTCCACCGCAGCTTTCCTACTTTCTTCTTTGTGAACGCTGACACCAAAAAGAGAGGGGTAGCCATTCTATTTGCTAAACAAATTCCATTTACCCACATCCACACAATCAAAGACAAGGAAGACAGGTTCTTACTACGCCCCTATTCAGAACCAAGCACGCTTTTTCGCCTCTATGCTTTTGACTCTCTCCCCACACCTGGAAGGCAAAATCATTATGGGGGTGACTCCAATATAGTGTTTGACCATTGTCTAGACAAATCAGCCCATGATAGACCCCACCTCCAAAGACCACCTAAACAAAGTCTCAGAATAGCCCGCCTCCTCCACGACCTTGGTCTAATTGACTCTTGGAGGGAACTAAATCCCTCTGCCAAAGACTTCACTCACTACTCCGCTCCCCAAAAAAAGTATGCCAGAATTGACCACATCTTCATCCCCAACTCCGACATTCACACTGCCACAGATGCCTCAATACAAGAAGTTCCCTGGTCAGACCACTCTCTGGTTACCCTCAGAATCTCTATCCCTATCGCCCACAGGTCCCCCCCAGTGGTGCTTAAATAAATCTCTCCTGTCCAATCCAGTCCACTGTACCATGTTGGAAAGGGAAATCCAAGAGTTTTTCCTTCTCAACGACACTGGAGATACGTCTCCAAGCTCTCTTTGGGGGGCCCATAAAGCTGTCCTGAGGGGTAAAATTATCCAGATGGCCTCCAAACTTAAAAAAGAAAGGAAGGTGGATGTAGAGAAGCTAGAAAAAGAATTCAAGTCACTCAGCAAAGCCCACAAGACTAACCCCACACCCGCTACTTTGGCGCAATTAGATTCCGCCCGCTCGGCTTTGAAATTAGCCCTGACATCAAATGCCGATAAGCACCTGAGATGGTTGAGCGGCAAATTTTATTTACAGGCCGACAAAATCGGCCCTCGTTTGGCGGCAAAACTCTCCCCAAAAGTCAAAAATGTCTCCCCTCCCCAAGACCAAATTCCTGTCAGGTACCCTGACCCAGAACCCCCCAAAAATCCTGGAAACCTTCCAGACCTTTTACACTAAACTTTACTCTTCCTCATCCCCTGAAGACCCAGACTCCATAAATTCATTTTTGGAAGACATTTGTCTCCCCAGAATCTCAGACTCCCATCGGTCCATTATGGAATCCCCTTTTCAATTGGAGGAAGTCCAAAAAGTCATTAAAAATCTCAAGTCAGACTGCCCCAGGTCCGGATAGTTTCTCTGCCCATTACTGCAAAACTTTCTCTGAGGTCCTCTCTCCTCGTCTGGTCCGTCTCTTTAATTCCCTATGAGAAGGCTCCATCCTTGAACCTGCTGCTAACCTAGCGTATATCTCAGTAATCCCGAAACAGGGTAAGGACCTCAGCGAAGTAGGCAACTATAGACCAATCTCTTTAATTAACAATGATTTAAAGATTATGACAAAAATCCTTGCAAACAGAATGACCTCCTTTATAGTTTCCTATATTCATAAGGACCAGGTGGGCTTCATCCCCGGGAGGCAGGGGCCGGACCAGATCAGGAGAGCAGTAGATTTAATATTCCTCATGCAATCCTCCTGGGATGGAAACCCCCCCAACCAGGATATGTACTTTCCATAGACCTCAAAAAGGCCTTTGACACCGTCACCTAGCCATACCTCTTTACCATCCTACAGAAATGGGGCTTTGGCCAAGAATTTCTCAGAACCCTCTCATCCTTATACTCCTCCTCCTCAAAAGCCCAGATTAAACTACAAGGGCACCTATCTGACCAATTCCCAATCCTAAAAGGTACCAGACAGGGATGCCCACTATCTCCCATTCTCTTCGCCATAGCGATAGAAACCCTGGCTGTGGCTATTAGACAAAACCAAGACATTCACGGAATAAAGTGCGGTCAACGCACGCACAAATGCACCCTTTTCGCGGATGACATCCTCCTCTTTATCACTTCCTCTCTCATATGGACCCCCAACATCCTCCAACTCCTCAACTCATTTGGTTCAATCTCAGGCCTTCAAGTCAACATGACAAAATCAATGGCGTTGAATGTCACAACTCCCCAAGAACTAGTCAATAGGCTCAAAGCTCATTTCCCCTTCACCTGGTGCTCCTCCTCTCTTCCCTGCTTAGGTGTGTCCCTCACCCCTAAAATAGAACTCCTGTACCATCACAACTATCCCCCATGTTCAAGAAGCTCTCAGATGAACTTACATAATGGTCTCTGTACAAAATGTTCTGGCTGGGCAGAGTCAACTCGGTCAAGATGACACTATTACCCGAACTTCTGTACCTATTCTGGTCCCTCCCTATTCCCATCAAAAAGTGTGCTCTGGACAAGCTACAGTCATCCATCATTCGATTCATCTGGGGGGGCAAGAGACATCGCCTTTCTAAGAAGGTTTTATTCAGAGCAAGGAAAAAAGGTGGCCTTGGCCTCCCTAACATATTGTGGTATTATCAGGCTGCCCAACTCTGCCAGTTCTCAGCAATCTATTCTAAGGGGCCAAAACCGGACTGGGTAGACATAGAAAGACAGGTGACCCCCAAACACACACTGGACTATCTAGTCTGGAAACCACACAAAGACCGTCCCCCGATCTTATCACCCACACTATCTCATTCAATGTCCCTCTGTGACACCCTACATAAAAATAGTTCCCTAGTTTCTCCATGCCACCCCCTCGCACACATTTTCCACAACCCCCAATTCCCCGCGGGTCTAAACATCAAGGCTTTTGGATGGTGGCTCGATAAGGGCCTCTACAGAATAGGGCAATACTTCAACAATAACGGTCCCATCTCGATCAAATATTGCATCTCCAAATTGGACATGCCTTTCTCCGAAACCTTTGCTACTACCAACTGTTACATTTTCTGCGAGAAGTCTGGAAAAGTTCAGCCAACACACTCTCTGTTACTCAATATGAACTTTGGTGCTCCTCAGACATGGGCGTCAGGGGAGGAATCTCCCTTATCTACTTAGCATTAGCTGATCCACAGGGATATGCAAAAGTGGGAGCATGAACTACAATTTGAATGGGACCTGGACACCTGGCACACAAACTTTGCCCGATCGTACAAAGGTATCTTGAACACCTCCCTTGTGGAAGCAGACCTCAAGGTCATCTCCCGCTGTTACCTAGTCCCCACCCGTCTCACCAAATTCTACCCGCAGTCCTCTCCTTTTTGCTTCAGGGGATGTGGCCTTATAGGCTCCCTCCTCCACACCCTTTGGGAATGCACCAAAATAAGAGGGTTCTGAAACAGAATCTTCAACCTCATCCGTAAAACCACTGGCTTTGCGGTGCAACAAGACCCTACTATAGCCCTCCTTAACAGCAAAATTCCGAAGGTTCCTAAATTGACCAGCTCTCTCATCCACTTCATCCTCTTGGGGGCCAAGATCACCCTAGCCCACGCTTGGAAGTCACCTTCAGTATCCTTCCGCCAAACTAAGTTGAAGATATCCTGGATAATGGCGCAGGAAAAAAAATTCTAATACTATCCTAGACACTTCTGATAAATTCCGTCTTATTTGGGAACCCTGGGCTAAGCACGTAGGTATTTCACTACTCCCCCAATAAGCAAGCTCCTTAGCGGATTCTTCTAACCCTTGTAATTCATCTTCTCTCTCTGTTCTCTGCGAGGGTCCCCACTACCCCCATCCTCTCCTACCCTTAATCCATTTATCCTTTTCACTCTCCTCCTTCTTCTTCCCCCCTCCCCCCTTTTCGCCAACACTCCCTGCTCTCAAGCTCAGACATAGATGATCTCCGACCTCTAAGGGGCACTGTCTGAACAGCTCTGCTGACTGTTAGCCCAGTCAATCAGTCCGACCCTTGCAAGATTAAGAGGTCACTCCTCTTAATGGGCACCTTAGGCCCTCCTGACTTTTAGAATGCTGTTGGGAACAGACTCACTACTGCTTGCTCACCCCTTCAGGGGATCGGCAATCAGATCAGGAGCTCGGCAAGTCCAGCTCCCCAAATCTCGCTTTCCCTGGAAGCCAATATCCGATCATTCCGTGCACAGCAGGATCCCAATTAGGGTGCGTGGTACAATTAGGGGGAGGCTTGGGACCAGTGTCCCTCGGTAGGCCCTCTGGAACCCGTTATTACCCAGGCTCTCTATACTGATTCTACCTATGTGCTATTTTTCCTTGTGTCATGCACGCTCGCAAGTGGTCTATTTTTCATTTTCTGCTAGAAACCAAATTAACCAATAGTTATATACCTGTAACAAGACATTAGCATATGTTTACATTCCTTAACCACTTGACCACTCCTTCCTAATCAGACCAAAAAAAAATACAATTACTCAGTCATGCAAAACTGTACCTATATAAAATTTTTGTCCTTGTTTTCATACAAATCAGTGTATATTATTTGGTCTTTGTGAAAGTCATAGAGTCCACAAGCTATGGTGCCAATCTCTGAAAATTGATCACACCTGATGCACTGATGGCCCATCTCATTTCTTGAGACCCAATGGCCCCTTTCACACATGCGGACCGTATGTCCTTATTTCATCCATCCGTTTACGGATGAAATACGGACATACATGCATCCCTATGGGATATCGGGGGTCAGCAAGCAAGATTTTTTTTCTTCACAAAATTGTTATATTAGCAGGTTATTTCTCACACACAGCATATGCATAGCACAAATTACACCCCAAAACACATTCTACTACTCCTCCTGTGTAAGACTTTTACACGGTGTGGCCCAGTGGCGTATCCAGGGTATGGCAGATATGGCAAGTGCCATAAGCCATATGAAGTGGCTGAGTGGCTGGGCAGCAGAGATCTCTTCTTAAAATGGCCCTGGTATCGCTCACTGTCAGCCTGGGGTGGGATCCTGGATGGCGGAGGCTGCTTTAGGTCGTTCACCCCTGGCCCCTGGCTCACTGCCCAAACTAGTTGCTAGCCAAGGCCCGCCTGGCGTCTAGTATCCAGTGACGTCAGGAGGAGGAGAGAAACAGAGACCCAGCATTCCTCTTCTGCGCCCACTGCTTTGCTCCGCCCACCTCCTCCCTGCATCTTCTCCGAGCGCACAAGAAACATGTGAGGCACAGGCACTGACTGCAGTGCACAAAGGGAGAGAGGCGTTTAGGCAGCGGTGTCCCGCTAGGATATTTGTTTTTGTTTTATACACAGGGGACATGAGAAGTTTGTCTCAAATTGGGCCATCGGTGTTATCCTCCATATGCTACATAGATTTGTTCGCATACATTGACCAGCTTTGGCCTGATATATGGGCATCCTTAAATCCAACAGAACGCTATGGGTAATGAGTACATTTACAAACTCCCTCTGGCTTGGATAACAATGGGCGGGATGTAATGGAATTCTTATCCACCATCCCTGCCTCGGTGGAGGCGTTGCGGTGGAGGTGTCGGAGTGGTCTCATTCCCCTTTTTACATCTGAAGTATCACTTGGTATTAATCAGGAAAGCACTCTCCCTCCCCCTTTTTTTTTTTTTTCCTCACTCATCTTTACACTGAGTGAGTGTGATTTTGCCCATTTGTCAGGCTTCAATTAGATTTTAGGGTGCCTATACCGAGGGGGCACCCTAGTTAATGCCCATGGGGTCTCTTGACTGCGGGATTTCCTCTTTTGCTCCCTAAATGGCTGACTTTTATGACATACGAGTGGAGCTATCCCTCACCCATGGCCGCAATATGCTGGCCTTTGTTGGGGGTACATGTGATAAGGGTTTAAAGTCTTTGGGTTGCCTCTTTCTTCCTCCCTCTGCGGGCTCCCCCTGTCTCTAGAAGTGCCTACTCATACTGCATATATGCGCATCTATTCATTTATTGACGGCCGACGTCTTTACTATTGTTGAGATGGCCGATGTTCGCTGTGCACAAACGGATGTGTCTTTCATCCATGGCCGCAGTGTATGGACTTTTATGGAAGGTGTATTTGGGAGAGGTTATGGATGGACGCTTGGTGTCGCCTTCTTCCTTTGCGGGCTCTTCCCAGTCTGGGGAAGGCCCACTCCAACTGCGCATGTGTGGACTCGGCTGCCATGGACGTACGCACATCTTATAGAGGTCCTTGACGCTGGCATTTTTAGCGCATGCGCACTGGCATCTAGGACCGCACGCATGAGGTGAATTATTCGAGCCGGCCTCTCCCCCAGCTGCAGACAGCCAAATGCGATTGGCTCCAAAGGGCGGCGCCTCCCGAAATTTGGCGCCAAAACCACTGTATAACCAGCGCTCCAAGCAGACACATACTGCAGATGGAGCGCTGGGGACTTGATGAGAGCACGTCCTGTATCAAAGGTAATTCAGATACCAGCCTTAGACCTTCAGACCTTCAATCTTCTCTGATAAAATTACTGCTGCCATACTTAAATACTTTCTTAAACTAGAATGGAGCCATTTTACTAGACATATCTCTCCTTATATATATCTTTAGAATGTTTGCTTGACGGCCAGCTCAGAGATACAGACACCACGGACCATTGGTGGTCTATTCCAAACGGGGATATTTGTTTATACATCTTCCCAGGTACTTCTGGATTATTATTTTTCTGGATGGCACAAATATACACCTCTGGATATACATTAATACTTCTGATACGCACTAAATATTATATTTATGATTTTTTCGTTTATAGAATGTTTACTTGAGGTCCTGATTTGTCGGTGGTATCCTTACGGATTTGGTGCAATTTATCCCCATTTGGGGAACCTTTCTGTAGGCCTGATCAGGTATTTGCCGGCCCTTTTAATTTAATATAGAGTGTCAAGCTACACATATATGGTCTTTTTTGGTAACGTTGGCATTATTAATTCTAGGCTACAAATCACTTTCCCAGCTTTACCCTTTTACATCATTCCTTTAGAGGATATTTTTGGAGACTCCATCTATCAGCAGTACTTATTCTTTTATGTAAGTAGACCTTACATTCACACATAGAGGACTTATTAGTCCAGATTGGATTAACCATTAGAATTAAACTATACCAACTAAATAATTAAATTAATTATTCAATCCTTTTTTTTTTTCCTTTCTTCCCCTGTTTCTGGTTCTGAGGAAGCAACAAGCGAAACGCGTCAACCAGCAATAACCAGCAAGTTTGATTCAACAATTTGACTTCTTATATCTGTATACATATATTTAATAGGATAAAGATTTTTTCATATTTATATAGATAGATATATTATGTGTACATTATATGTGAATAAAAGTGATTTATAAAATTAAACCTTCTTGGTATTGAGACATATGTCTGTTCAGGTACCGCAATAGTCCGTCAGGTTGGCTAAACCCCCTCTTGTTCCTTCTTTATACATATTCTTAGGACGAGGTACCCCCCATAGCTTATCCACATATTTCTATAACCTTATTCGAGCTGAAGAGGCTCATTTATAGCTACGGGAGTAATCCACTTTGAGCATTGTCTCAGTGGACAGTAACAATTAAAACTGACTAATTAATGATTCTATATACATTGATTATAAACTCTTTTTATGCTTCTTTTTCTTTTGTTTGTGTTCACCCCATTCATTTTTTCCTTAGACTGGATATTGATTCCTTTCTTAGAGAACTCTTTCAACAATGACGGACTATACTGGTTCTGAATGGGACGGGCTTATGTCGAAAATACAAAAAGAATGTGGGGATGACCATGGAATTGAACTGGAGATTGAGGTACTCATAACCAAATTAAGACAGGCCCTTGAACGGAAATCTAACCTATTTTGGCAAGTGAAATTTCTAGAGAGGTATATAAAGGAAGGTCTGAATCCTCAGGGATTGAGAATTCAGGTCTTTCCGAACCTCTGGGAAATTAATATAGATTTCAAGCAGAAATGGGAATCCAATTTACAGGATTGCACATCCAAAATGATGTTAGCATTGATTGAACACTATAACAAGGATATCAAGGATCTTGATATCGAAATTATAGATTTTCAGAAACAAAATGTTTCTTTATGTGCCCATCCCAAATTTTTGGAAAAAGATAAAGCACTAAAGGAATATCTGGAGAAATATAATAAAGATCGTATCTATAAAAAGGATATAAAATTTATTAGAGATAAGATGGCTTTCAATGGGAAATATGCATATAGATTGCCTCAGCGGGGGGGAAAACAAGGAAGAAAGAATTATAGAAAACATGAACAAAATATGGATAAGACTCAATCACAGAGTGATGGGGAGTTCAGAGATGGCACTGACTCCGACTCGTCCAATTTCTCTTACTCAGCTCGTCCAGCCCAATCCTCTTTTCCCATACGTGGAAGAGGAAGACAAAGGGAATCTAGGAAGAGACAAACAACAGGAGATAAAGGAGGGAAGGATAAGAGACTAAGAGATCACCCTACTGATGGACATGAGAACCATGATATGAGAACTGGTGGCTTAATGGGGATAGATCCCCGTTGTCCAACTCCGGGTGAATCTCTTGATTAGAACCCCTAACAGGAGCCAATAGAGCCCCCCTACTTCCTCCACCAACCCCCCTAATGTACTCCAATACTCCTCGGAATGGAGGTGCAATCTCTAAGAACATAAAAGAAAAGGTTTTTCAGTTATTTCCACCCACTCAGGATCCTCCCAACCGTTCAATGGCCTCACAGAATCTGGAGAGATTCGCATACAAAGACCGATAGAGGAGCAGTTACAAGTCAATAATTTATCCTCTAAATCCCTATCACAAATGGAATTAGAAGTCTTGGGTCTAGGCTTGAGCTTTTGCCCTTCGTCCCACACCGACAGTTTTGAGGTTGTTAAAGATCTCAATTTATTTGCCAGACGTCTCACTTATAAATTTATGTTCGATGAGGAGAGGAAAAAGAAGAAACAAGAATATATTGAACGAGAGAAATGAAAAGGCTTTACAGTCAGGGATTTTCTGGCTCTAAAAGACCTGATGGACCTCTTGGATGAAAGTGAAATATCCCAGGGTGGTCCTGCGGAGGGGGCTCCCCTACTTTCTCTAGGGGACCCCCTCAGGCAATTCCACCCAGGGAAATACCTAAATTTCTCAACAAATCAACTAATTTCCCCTCTCTGAAAACGAACCCTAGTATTTGGACTTTTCTCCAACAAACAACCAGTGACATTAAGAAACTAGACTTCAGGTCCCAAAAAGCAAAAAATTTGACGTTAGAACAACAACTCGTGATCTCCCAACTCCAGAACAATAAAGATATTACAATAAAAATGGCGGATAAGGGAGGGAATGTTATAGTAATGGACACGGAAAATTATAGGCAAATGTGCCTAGATATTTTATCAAATAAAGAATGGTATAGTCTTATCCCGTTTGAGAGAATAATGACCTTTAATGGGGACTATGAAATTCTAATTACACGAGCATTCAATGACGGAATAATTGATAAGGACATCTTTGAGGCCTTGAAAACCTCTTATCCAAGAGTCCCATCATTTTATTCTCTCCCAAAGACCCACAAAAATATCGAGAGACCCTCGGGATGCCCCATCATATCGGGTATAGGGGCTAAGAGTGAAAAAGGGAGCAGACTAGTGGATGCTTTTCTGCGCCCCTATGTAACACAACTTCCATCCTACTTACAGGATACTTTAGCATTATTGAGAGTTTTGCATAATAAAAAGGTATCTCCTACCAGTCTCTTGGTTGCTATAGATGTAGAGGCTCTATATTGTAGCATTCCCCATACTTTGGGGCTAACGGTTGTGGAAAGTTTCTTTAGTGGGAGTGACTCGATACGTAAGCAATATAATGAATACATATTGAATTTACTCAAGCCCATTTTAACACATTTTAAGAATGTTTAAGAATGTTTTTTCCTTTGATGGCTCCCACTACCTCCAGGTACTGGGCGTGGCGATGGGCACTTGTTGTGCCCCATCCTACGCAAACCTGTACCTGGGGGGATGGGAACACTCCCTTTTCTCCAATCTCACCTTATCGATGTATCTGGCCAACATAACATGTTGGTACAGATACATCAACGACATTTTTTTGGTGTGGGAGGCAAGTTTGGAGGACCTGAGGGAATTTTTGAAGCTATTATCCATTAACGACTTCAACCTCAGGTTTACTATGGAATCTAGCCTGGGGTCGTTGCCGTTCTTGGATCTTACCATAAATAAACAAATAGATGGGACAATTACCACATCCCTATATAGAAAGAAAACTGCTGGAAATACTATTCTCCACGCAAGTAGCTCGCACCCTCAGGCCCTAATTAGGAGTATTCCCTATTCCCAGTATTTACGCCTTAGGAGAAACTGCTCAACAGAGGACGCATTCAGAATGGAAGCTAACCTGTTGAGAGCACGGCTACAAATACGGGGCTACAGTAAAACCACTTTAAAGAAGGCATTTAAAAAGGCCATTGATAGGGACAGGACGGATCTTTTGTTTGGTGATAGACAAAACAAAAAGCAAGAAAACATTACTCGAGTCATCACAACGTACTCCACCAATCATGATGATATTCGTAATATCATTGGCAGACATTGGCATCTCTTAACTGGAGATAGGATTGTGAATAAATACATTGGAACTGTCCCACAGATTACATATAAGAAATGTCAATCTCTTAAAGATCGTCTAGTGCATACACACTTTCAGGGACCTTCTGAATTAGAAATGGACCCCCCGGGAATGTCAAGATGTCACGACTGTGACTACTGTGGTTGGGTATTGGAGGGATCGTCATTTGTACTCCCAAACGGAGAGACTCATATTATGAAATTCTCAGCTAATTGCCAAACGAAAGGCATAGTGTATATAGCCTTCTGTAAATGTGGTGCGTTCTATGTAGGGAAGACCTTCAGAAACTTCTGGAGGCGTATATATGATCACATATACTACATAAGAAAAAATCTACTCTACACTCAAATAGGGAGACATGTAGCTATGTATCATAGGAACGATACGTCTATGGTCTGTTTTACGGCCTTAGAACGAATAAAAGAGGACCCTAGAGGGGGAAATATAGATCGGAAACTACTGCAGCGTGAAGCCACATGGATTTTTAAATTAAATGCCACAAGGGCCCTGGCCTCAATGACTCTCTCAGTTTTCGACCCTTTCTGTTACCAGACATCACAAATTGGAACAACTGCCCACATTGGTGTATTGCAAACACCATACAGCAATTTTGACTCATATGGCGTAAGCCTACCTGAGTCCACGATAGTCGGTAAGCCTTCCATTAATCGGTGATGGAGTACATCAGACAAGCCGCACAAGTCACTTTATGTTTTACTGTATTCACTTAAGTCACTATTATGGTGTAATATTGATTTTTATAACAATTATTTTTAAATTTTGAGACACTATACTGTTTATTTGTGATGGTCTCAATTCAGTCACGTTTTGTCTGTAATCAGTATATTTCACCATTTGTAATTTAATGGATATTCTATATGGAATATAGTTCCACTATTGGTCACTTATATTTATTTATTTTGGTGATATATAATTTTTAAAGAATTTTTTCTATTATTATATATTATTTCACAGTATATGTTTAATAATCACTATTGAACACTTTGAGCGCCGCACTATATACTTATTCACATCTAAAATGAATGGAACTTTCTGAAGCATTGTAGATTTTTGTATATACGATTTGGTATTTATTTAATATGTATATGTTTTTGCTTTTTACACAGAGGACATGAGAAGTTTGTCTCAAATTGGGCCATCGGTGTTATCCTCCATATGCTACATAGATTTGTTTGCATACATTGACCAGCTTTGGCCTGATATATGGGCATCCTTAAATCCAACAGAATGCTATGGGTAATGAGTACATTTACAAACTCCCTCTGGCTTGGATAACAATGGGCGGGATGTAATGGAATTCTTATCCACCATCCCTGCCTCGGTGGAGGCGTTGCGGTGGAGGTGTCGGAGTGGTCTCATTCCCCTTTTTACATCTGAAGTATCACTTGGTGTTAATCAGGAAAGCACTCTCCCTCCCCCCTTTTTTTTTTTTTACTCACTCATCTTTACACTGAGTGAGTGTGATTTTGCCCATTTGTCAGGCTTCAATTCGATTTTAGGGTGCCTATACCAAGGGGGCACCCTAGTTAATGCCCATGGGGTCTCTTGACTGCGGGATGTCTCATTTGCTCCCTAAATGGCTGACTTTTATGACATACGAGTGGAGCTATCCCTCACCCATGGCCGCAATATGCTGGCCTTTGTTGGGGGTACATGTGATAAGGGTTTAAAGTCTTTGGGTTGCCTCTTTCTTCCTCCCTCTGCGGGCTCCCCCTGTCTCTAGAAGTGCCTACTCATACTGCATATATGCGCATCTATTCATTTATTGACGGCCGACGTCTTTACTATTGTTGAGATGGCCGATGTTCGCTGTGCACAAACGGATGTGTCTTTCATCCATGGCCGCAGTGTATGGACTTTTATGGGAGGTGTATTTGGGAGAGGTTATGGATGGATGCCTGGTGTCGCCTTCTTCCTTTGCGGGCTCTTCCCAGTTCGAGGAAAGGCCCACTCCAACTGTGCATGTGCGGACTCGGCTGCCATGGACGTACGCACATCTTATAGACGTCCTTGACATCTAGGACCGCACGCATGCGGGGAATTATTCGAGCCGCGTACACACGATCGGACTTTGTCCGCCGGACCTAGTCCAGCGGACAAACCGCCGGACTTTCCAGCTGGGCTTCGCCGGACTTGAAAGCGAACGGACTTGACCACACACGATCATGCTAAAAGTCCGGCGGTGCACGCGATGACGTACAGCACGTACGACGGGACTATAAAAAGGAAGCTGAAGATCCAAAACGACACCCTTTGGGCTCCGTCAGCTAATCTCGGGTGTATCTCGTGTTAGTTGACGTTTGGTTAGAAACGATTCGCGCTTCTCAGACTTCTGCTTAATTCGCTCGTTTTCTGCGGTTCAGTTTGTGCTTGTGAGGTTTGTATCTGTCTTTCAGTGCGTGTGGATCAGTTCGTACCTGTTCTCAGGCCGTTCTGGTCCGCTCGTTCCTGTTCTTCAGGTAGTTCTTCATAGGCCTTGCTGTTCTTCAGTGCGTTCGGTTAAGTTTGTTTGACCAGCCGACCGTTTTGAAGCCATGGAGTGTGGACGTACTCGGGAACGAGTTTGTGCTGTGCAGGGGCTCGGTGTTGCGGTTAACACTTTGACCCGAGTCCAGTCCATGAACAGGGTGAGGAGGAGTTCATGGACGAAGAATTGGCTGCGCCAGCATGGCCAATTCTCACATATGCCTTTGCTCCGTGAGATCCGTGAGAATAATCCTGAGGATTTCAGGAATTATCTCAGGATCACGGACCCTGTTTTTCACCGCCTGTTGGCTTCGCTGTCCCCTTTTATCAGCAGGCAGAATACCTGCATGCGGCAAGCCATCACTGCGGAGCAGAGGCTAGTCGCCACGTTGCGTTACTTGGCGACGGGGAGAAGCTTGCAGGACCTCAAGTTCATGACAGGCATCTCCCCCCAGGCTCTGGGGATCATTATTCCAGAGACCTGTTCTGCCATTATTCAGGTCCTGCAGGAGGAATATATCAAGGTAAGTTTTATCCTTTAAAATGACATAATATGTATTGTATGTTTGCTAATGTAGTGCATTCATTTCATCATTAGCTAATTAGCATGATAGGAATATTCTATGAATGTCCTCTATTCATGCATGCATTTTCAAAGTTTTTTATTGTTTTTTTTGGGCTGTTTTCTTTAAAAAAAAAATGTAATTTCTTCTTTAGTGGCCTACATGCATATTTGCTTGCACCAACCTCCCCAGCATGCAATCCTGGGCCCATATACACCCATAGCCTAGTCCCTTTATTATAACTAAAATGTATCTTAACAGCTCCATTGTACTGCTTTACTCACCCCCCCTTTCACCCCCCTTGCCCCTCTTTTTTAAATGTGTTCATGTGAACTGTGTGGCCTTATAATTAATTACTACCCCCCCCACCTCTTTTAAATGTGTTCATGTGAAGTGTGTGGCCTTATAATTAATTACTCCCCCCCCCCCCACCTGGTTTAAATGTGTTCATGTGAAGTGTGTGGCCTTATAATTAATTACCCCCCCACCTGTTTAAATCGGTTCATGTGAAGTGTGTGGCCTTATAATTAATTACCCCCCCCCACCTGGTTTAAATGTGTTCATGTGAAGTGTGTGGCCTTATAATTAATTTACCCCCCCCCCACCTGGTTTAAATGTGAAGTGTGAAGTGTGTGACTTTTTGTGTAAACCCCCCCCCCCCTTTTAAATGTGTTCATGTGAAGTGTGTGACCTTATAATTAATTACCCCCCCCCACACCTGGTTTAAATGTGTTCATGTGAACTGTGTGGCCTTATAATTAATTACTCCCCCCCACCTGGTTTAAATGTGTTCATGTGAACTGTGTGGCCTTATAATTAATTACCCCCCCCCCCCCCACTCCCCCCCACATGTTTTAAATGTGTTCATGTGAACTGTGTGGCCTTATAATTAATTACTACCCCCCCCCACCTGGTTTAAATGTGTTCATGTGAAGTGTGTGGCCTTATAATTAATTACCCCCCCCCCCCCGCCAGTTTTAAATGTGTTCATGTGAACTGTGTGGCCTTATAATTACTCCCCCCCCCCACCTGTTTTAAATGTGTTCATGTGAACTGTGTGGCCTTATAATTAATTACTCCCCACCCACATCCCCATTATTATGTTCTATGGGCCATCAGAGGGGTCATCAATCAGAGAATTGGAATTCAGAGAATTGGGCGACTACGACTACTTTAAAAAATACATATGTTGCTCAAAAATGTTTGTTAATTTGTTTGATTTTTTTTTTTTTGTTTGTATTTACTTATAATTGTATCTTTCTGTTTGACTCCACAGTTTCCTTCCACGCCACAGGAATGGCAGACTGTGGCTTCCCAGTTTGCTGCCCGTTGGGACTTTCCCAACTGCGGAGGGGCAAACATGTCCTAATTGTGCCACCACCCCATTCGGGGTCTTACTATTGGAACTATAAGGGGTTCAATAGTATTGTGTTGATGGCGGTGGTGTCGGCACAATATGACTTCCTCTATGTTGATGTGGGGAAGAACGGCCGGATGTCTGATGGAGGAGTCTTTAACCAGACGGAGTTCTGCCGTCGTCTCCAGACTGGTGGCCTGGAACTGCCACCAGATGCGGAGAATGTGGAGGGACTCCCCTTTGTGTTTATTGCTGACGAAGCGTTTGGTCTGGGAGAACACCTGATGAGGCTGTTTCCCCAAAGATCCCTCACCCCTGAGAGGAGGGTTTTTAATTTTCGGCTGGCCAGAGCAAGAAGGGTGGTCGAAAATGCTTTCTGAATCATGGCCAACCAGTTCTGTTTGTTTTTAACTTCAATACATCTGGCAGAATTCAAACTTAACACGATTATCCTGAGTTGCTGCGTACTCCATAATTTTCTACGCAAACATTCGGGCAGCTACCTGCAACCTATTGGGCCTGAGGCCGGAGTTCCCCCCAAGATGACAGGCCTGGATCATGGCCGTCTTGGCTTGGCCCCCCAATCTGCACAGCAAGTGCGCGACAGATATGTCACCTATTTTAATGGTAGGGGGGCCATTGCAATGGCAGCAGACCATTAAAAATTTCTTTATTTTTATAAAATAAATCCATTTATTTCTGAAAAAAAAATGTTGTTTTCGTATTGTTTGCTTTTCTTTTTGGCTGTTTTCTATGTTCTCCTAGTGCACTTATTATAGTGAAAAACTTTTTTTGCCTTTATTAAATAAGCCCCTTTGTCAATGAACCCCAACATTTTGTTTAATTAGTGCAAACATTTTTGTTTTATTATAGTGCACATCCAAACATGTTCCTTTTTTTTTTTGTTGTTTTTTTTTTATTTTTATTTTATTTTTTTGGTTGATTTCTTCATAACATTTTTTTTTTTGTTTTTTTTTTTTTTTGGTGAATCAAAAAAATTTTTTTTTTTTTGATAAATATTTTATTTATTTTTTTGTTTTCTAAATATTTTTTTTTTTTATTTGTGAAAAATAATTAAAACATAGTTCAAAACAGTTAAAACCTTTTTTTTTTAATATAAATATTTACACAATATAAAACTATGGAACTTACAAAGTTCAACTGGTTGATGTCACCAATGTACAGTAGAAGCCAAATTTTGAAGATGCACACCAATTGAAATTCCAAATGGGTAATGTCAACATGTGCTATCTTCCATCATGGGGAATCAATGGACGTGTTTTGTGTGTGAAACCCCTTCCTCTCACCTACTAGCATTATGATGAAGGGGTTGCAAACACAAAATGCGTACATTGAGATCCCCTGATGGCACATAGCACATGTTGACACACCATGTGCATCTTCAAAATTTGGCCTCTAAAATCGTGAAAAATTAGGGTATCAAAAGGTGAATGAAGGACATGATTGATGATTTGAAATGGAAAAGGGGTATTAGATTCTCCCCAAAACATCAATCATGTCCTTCATTCCCTACTGCATGGTGGCCATCTGGCTCTGCATGCTTTGCAACTGGTTTTGCATCCTTTCCAGTTGGAGATTCCAGGCCATGATCTGCCCAATAAGCCTGTGGGCACTGTCCGAGGAAAATGGCTCCGCAGCTTGGCCTTCCACAACCAGATCATCACCTAAAAGTTGGGTAGATAAAACCAAACAAAAAAAAGGTCAAAAACATGCAGACATTAATTTATTATCTCAATCTGTGTTCTCAGACACTCACTTGGTGGGGTGCAGATGTGCTCGACTTCAAGCACCTCTTCTTCCTCCACATCCCCGCGTTGGCTTCGGCTAATTGCCTAATTAGGCTGGTGAGGCCGGGAGGTCCTGTGATGTCCTGAGTGAGGTCTGAGTCTTTTTTCCCCTATGGAAATGGAAACCAAAGGTACACTTTTAAGCACAGTGATATTTGAGTCCCTAAATAGGAATATTAAACATTGGTTCAAAGTGGTGTCCAATTATTAGCAGTTTGTTACAAGATCCTAGTTGAAGACATAATTGAAATCCCTATCTAATCAAACTCCAATACTTAAAGCAGGCTTCCACTCTAAAGTTGAACTTCCACTCATTGGATCCCTCCACCCCTCCGGTGTCATATTTGGCACCTTTCAGGGGGGAGGGGGGTGCAGATACCTGTCTAAGGCAGGTATTTGCACACACATCCGGCCATAGACTCCCACAGAAGTCTACGCCACTTCCCGTCCCACCGTGCTGTCTGCTGGGACACACACGGGTCCCAGAGCTAGCGCGGACCAGTCCTATTGCATTGCGCAACTGGCGCATGCCCAATAGGGAACCGGGAATTGAAGCCGCAAAGATTAATTTCCTGATTCCAATATCAAAGATGGTGGCTGCAGCATCCGAGGGACGGTTCGGCCTCGGGTGCTGACGTCGCTGGACCCTGTGACAGGTGAGTGTCATTATTAGAAAAGTCATCAGCTACAGTATTTGTAGGTGCGGACCTTTTCTTTGTAATTTTTAGACGGACACCCTCTTTAACATGGTTACAGATGGAGACCCCCCAAACCATCCTCTGGAGTCCATGTGTGAGTTACCCCCAAAACAATTACTACAGTAGTAATACAATATATCCTGACAATAAAAAAAAAAACATTAAAATAAAATAACCCTCTGCCAGTTAAACACAACGAACTTTATACCGACAAACGAAATTTCATAAACACTTTGCAAGATTCCCGAACGAGATCTAATAATAACTTCGCAAAATTCACGAACGAGATCTAATAAAAACTTTGCAAGATTCACGAACAAGATCTAATAAAATCTTCGCAATATTCACGAACGATATCTAATAAAAACTTTGCAATATTCACGAACGAGATCTACTAAAATCTTTGCAATATTCACGAGATCTAATAAAATCTTCGCAAGATTCACGAATGAGATCTAATAAAAACTTCGCAAGATTCACGAACGCGATCTAATAAACACTTCGCAAGATTCACGAACGAGATCTAATAAACACTTCGCAAGATTCACGAACGATATCTAATAAAAACTTTGCAAGATTCACGAAAGATATCTAATAAAAACTTTGCAAGATTCACGAACGATATCTACTAAAAACTTTACAATATTCGCAAGATTCACGAACGATATCTACAAAAACTTCGCAAGATTCACGAAGGATATCTAATTAAAACTGCGCAATATTCCAGATAAATATTTACAAACGGTCAAATAGAAGCATAGTAGCGCACGTCAATTACTTACTTTTTTTGAGCGCTTTTTTTATTCTCCTGTACTGATCGTTCTCCCTGGATTTAATGTCGGACCATCGCTTGCGCAGTTGATCCTTGCCCCTTCGTACGCCGAACTTATGCTCCAGGGTGCTGACAACTGTAGTAAGAATATGGTCCTTCCGTAAGTTGGGTCGAGGGTAGGGGCCATTTTCCCCATCGTAATCTTCCCTTTGGGGGATGTCCACCATCTCCACCATCTCTTCAAAGGCCATATTGGTGGCCTTATATCTGCTGCTGGATGCAGATGTCTGTGGTTCTGGGCTTTCCTCCGCGCTACTTGATGAGAATGTGGCTGCCATCTTCATCTAATTATTCACCCACAGTGCAATGAGGGGAAGCGGGGCGGGGAATTCTCGTCACAAGGAACGTCATGGGCGGGCAACGTTGAGGGGCAGGCGGAGCTCGACGCGTGCGCAGTGTATATAAGGCTATTTTGACGGCAACGTATTTTTCGAACGGAAGTAGTGAGCGCTCTGGACAAAGGTAAGGTTTTTAGGTTACTTCACTATGGTTTATAGTGTTTTGGGCCTGCATTTTACTCGTGTGTGTGTGTGTGTGTGGGTGTGGGTGTGTGTGTGTGTGTGTGTGTGTGTGTGTGTGGGTGTGGGTGTGTGTGTGTGTGTGTGTGTGTGTGTGGGTGGGTGTGTGTGTGTGTGTGTGTGTGTGTGTGTGTGTGTGGGTGTGTATGTGTGGGTGGGTGTGTGTGTGGGTGTGTGTGGGTGTGTGTGTGGGTGTGTGTGTGTGGGTGTGTGGCAATTTTTTTAATAAAAACATAATGTGAGTTTTTAGTGACATTTGTGTTTTTTGTCTTGTGTATTGTCGTTCCTAACAAAAACAGAAACATGGCAACATTCAAATTAAATCCATTTAAGGAGGAGGCTTGTTTAGGAGCCAATTTATAGCGTTGTACATGAAAAACCGAAACCTGTGGGAGTTAAAAAAAACCTTATATGGTAATAGAGATGTACGGAAGGCAACACTGGTGCCACTTTTGGATTTTGTGAAGACTCGACTCCCCAAGGCAGACATCAAGTTTGTTGAAGACAGAATTTCAAGTTTGAGGCATATGTACAGGCGGTAGCGCAAGAAGATTTTGGAGTTGCAAACATCAGGAGCAGCAGCAGAGGATATTTATGTACCCAAGCTGTGGTACTACAACCAACTGCGTTTTCTTGATGACCAGATGGAACCCAGGCAATCACTGTCCACTCTTCCCTCCACCCTTCCCTCCACTCTTCCCTCCACCCCAGCTGAGGCTTCCAAGGAAGTAGAAGACCCTTACACCTTGGAGCAAGTTGATGCGCCCAGCTGGAGCCAGGTATATATTTTTTTCCTACATAGTGATTGTGTTAATATTAATGATGTAAATGTAAAGATTTGAATTGCTTACAAATGTATGTTTTAATCCTAAATTCTATTATGTGGAACCACCTCCACTCCCACTCTATAACAGGCCGCTATGTCTTTTCACGGCTTACTGATTACCCGCTTCTTGTAGCTTGTCATTCATTGTCTAGGGGTTCCACGGGTTAGTAACCATCAATTGCGGAGACCCATACTCAAAGCACCTTTAATTTGTTAAGATTTTGGATCATTATTTAACAACGTTTAAACATGACACAGTCTCTCGGTTGTAAATTGAGGGCATGGGTGATAAAGCTCAGGCACTTCTGAACTGCTGGCATCCCAAGAAATTTTCTAAAGAAAGCCCAGAGAGTAGCCCCTCACAACTGGACACTTCACTGTTGGATATACCCTTGTCCGCAGATGTAGCAGACAACAAGTGACTTGGAACCAGCAAAGTGTCCGCCACAGACTATGTTGTAAGGAAAGGGTGTTTTTTAGCAACAGTTCCGATGTTACCTTTATCTTTCAGCCGTTGCAGCAAAACAGTAGGACATGGCAATTCACTAGTGTCCATACATCTCAGCTCCCAGGCTCCTAACAAGCAACCAGCCCCACTGCCCTCCTCCGAAGAGCCCCCTCCCCCCGTGTTCGCCGGTACGAGTCGCTATGCCTCTCCAATCCTGAGAGGACACGGGGACACTTCAGAATCCTCCTTCAATTACTGTGCCTCAAACTAGCCAGTTCTGAGGCTCGGCAAAGGATGGATCCCCACCACAGACAACGAGGGCCTCTGGGGCTGGTCAGGGTGACCAGGCTTACAGGAGCAGACACTCCTGGGCCCAGGAACACTTGTGGGGTTGTTGCGGACCAGAACCAGGAATCAAAAGTGAAGCTCAAGCCTGAACACATGACCTCAGCATCTCAAATACCGCTTCCCGAAATACACAGTGGGGCCAGACGCTCCCACTGATTGTGTCCGAGCAATTGTAACCTAATGTGTACAACCAGACTGTGTTCTAAGCCTGTCACAGGTGCCTCACCTATGACCAGGCAGAACTCCAGTACAGCCCAGACAAACTGATGTCAAAGTAAAAATGTCAAACAATTAACATCCGGAACTCAGAATTCTTAACAAAAACTAAAATAAAAATAGCGCACACTTCTAAAAAGTGTTGGTGCTACATATGTATACATATAACTATACAGTAGTGGCCAAAAATGCCTAAAACATATTGGTGAACTGCTTGTAAAATGCTGGGGTCATAATGATAGCCTTTTTGATATATGGTAAAATTAATTAGCATGTAAGAAATGTAAAATTGTCTGATTGAGGAGGCCATAACAAAAAAACATGTGTTTGAATTTTTTTTTCTTTTTACACAGGATGAGCTCACCCAGGAGGATGCCGGGACAAGTGGTATGGAGGAGGAGGCCATGACCAGCCACAGCCAGGAGGTGGCTGGGCCCAGCAGGAGCCAGACTGTAATCAGTCAAGTCCCTCCCCTGCGCATAGCCACAAGAAGGCCCAGGAGGATGACCAGGGTTGAGGAGGAATCACTTGCCCTCATTCGGGAGGCGAGTGAGGTTCTCAGAAAACCCCCCAATCCTGAAAAGGCCTATGCCACCTACTTGGCCAGCAGGTTGCTGGAAATGGAGAAGGGCCAACGGCAGCTGTGTGAGGGCCTATTTTTTGAGGCTCTTCAGAGGGGTTTGAGGGGTGAACTGACTCCATCCACCCGCCTATATGATGCAGACGCAACAGCAACTCCTCCTTCTCCTCCTCCTACCACAAGTCCACCACCAGAGGTACACCCTCCAAGGAAGCGTGCAGGGAAGACTGCAGGGCAGCGTGGTGGGAAGGCTGTAAGGAAGAGTCGGAAGTGATTGCCTGGCTTCAGTCTGGTCTGACAGAAGACGCAGGCTGTTGTAGTGCCACAGCTTGGGGACATAGATGTTATCTGCTGCTGTTCCTGGTCTGTGTGATTCCTGGAAAATGTTGTGCTCCCTATTGTTTTGAATATGCCCAATCTTCATTTTGTTGTTCACAAACTTGATGTCTGCCGTGGGGGAAAAAAGCCTTCACAAAATCTAAAAGTGTCTCCAGTGTTGCCTTCCTATTTTTTCCCCCTTGTTTTAACCAGAATAAATGGAAATTTAATTTAAACAAAATAATGTAATATGTGTTTGTAATCGAAAAACATAGTTTGTTTAGGAGTAGGCAGGTACATGTCAAAATACTATGGGGGTTATTTACAAAACGCACATTCATTTGACAATACAAGTGGAAAGTGCAACTTCAATTGCACTGCAAGTGCAGTCGCTGTAAATGTGAGGGTAACATCTGAATTAAGGGCAAGCTCTGCTGATTTTCGAATTTAATCATGTGTAATCCAAAATACTTTTTAAAACCGAAAACAACCCAAAGAAAAAACAAAAAAAAATAAATATAGTCTATATATATATATATATATATATATATATATATATACAAAATACCCCACAACAACGTCCAAGGAACTGCAGGCCTCACTTGCCTAGTTAAGGTCAGCGTTCATGCCTCCACCATCAGGAAAAGACTGGGCAAAAATGGCCTGCATGGCAGAGTTCCAAGGAGAAAACCACTGCTGAGCAAAAAGAACATCAAAGCTCGTCTCAATTTCTCCACAACACATCTTGATGATCCCCAAGACTTTTGGGACAACATTCTGTGGACCGATGAGACAAAAGTGGAACTCTTTGGAAGGTGTGTGTCCAAGTATATCTGGCGTAGAAGGAACACTGCATTTCAGAAAAAGAACATTATACCAACAGTAAATTATGGTGGTGGTAGTGTGATGGTCTGGGGCTGTTTTGCTGCTTCAGGACCTGGAAGACTTGCCGTGATAAAAGGAACTATGAATTCTGCTGTCTACCAAGAGATCCTGAAGGAGAATGTCCGACCATCTGTTCGTGTACTCAAGCTGAAACGAACTTGGGTTCTGCAGCAGGACAATGATCCTAAACACACCAGCAAGTCCACCACCGAATGGCTGAAGAAAAACAAAATGAAGACTTTGGAGTGGCCTAGCCAAAGTCCAGACCTAAATCCTATTGAGATGTTGTGGTATGACCTTAAAAAGGCCGTTCATGCTCGAAAACCCTCTAATGTAACTGAATTAGGACAATTCTGCAAAGACGAGTGGGCCAAAATTCCTCCAGGACGCTGTAAAAGCCTCATTGCACGTTATCGCAAACGCTTGGTTGCAGTTGTTGCTGCTAAGGGTGGCCCAACCAGTTATTAGGTTTAGGGGGCAATCACTTTTTCACACAGGGCCATGATGGTTTGGATTTTTTTTCACCTTTAATAATAAACACCTTCATTTACAAATTGCATTTTGTGTTTACTTGTGTTGTCCTTGACTATTGTTTAAATTGGTTTGATGTTCCGAAACACTTAAGTGTGACAAACATGCAAAGGAACAGGAAATGAGGAAGGGGGCAAACACTTTTTCACACCACTGTATATATATATATATATATATATATATATATATATATATATATATAGATCTAGATCTATATATATCTCGCTCTATATATATATCTAATTTCACAAATTAATGATGAATAAAAACGTTCGGGAGGACTCTGCGTGAATATAAGCAGCAAGGCAACCTCATTCTTCAAGCACGATAAAATACAAATTGCGCTGTATTAAAATATCAAAGAATCAGCAGCGTGACGAATGTGCTAGCTTCAATACGAAGGCTAGTTTTACCAGACCGAGCGATTCCGTGACATACTTGCTACTGAGCATGCGTCCTTTTGGTCCGCCGGACCATACTACAGACGGCCGTATTGTCCGCCGGACTGCCAAGCGGATAATTTTAAAACAAAACTTAAAACTTAGTCCGCCGGACTTTTGGGAAAAAAAGTCAGTCGAAGGCCCACACGCGATCGGACTGTTCGGCGGACTCGAGTCCAGCGGACAATCCCACGGGAAAGTCCCTTCGTGTGTACGAGGCATTACATTCACACATAGAGGACTTATTAGTCCAGATTGGATTAACCATTAGAATTAAACTACACCAACTAAATAATTAAATTAATTATTTAATCCTTTTTTTTTTTTCCTTTCTTTCCCTCCCAAGCTTATACTGGTCTCGTTGGATTTGGATCCCCAATTAGGCAAATCTTGGTCAAGTATCTCTTGAAACTGCACATTGGTCATTTGATGACGCTGGGCCTACATATTGTAGAAACCACCCCTGTGGTGGAGACTTTTAGAGAAATCCAAATTTCAAGGTAGGCACAAACAAAGGATAAGATATAAAAATATGTCTTCCTGATGAACTAATATAATATGGTAAAAAAAACACATTGGATGGCCTATTTGTAAACAACTCACATGTCTTTTTATGATATACCACAGATACGACAAATTGCTGTATTCTGGTTCTGAAGAAGCAACAAGCGAAACGCGTCAACCAGCATTTACTAGCAAGTTGATTCAACAATTTGATCTTTGCATCTGTATATATACCTGATATAGAATACATTTTTTAATGTTAAATATACTACAGTGGTGTGAAAAAGTGTTTGCCCCCTTCCTCATTTCCTGTTCCTTTGCATGTTTGTCACACTTAAGTGTTTCGGAACATCAAACCAATTTAAACAATAGTCAAGGACAACACAAGTAAACACAAAATGCAATTTGTAAATGAAGGTGTTTATTATTAAAGGTGAAAAAAAATCCAAACCATCATGGCCCTGTGTGAAAAAGTGATTGCCCCCCTTGTTAAAACATACTATAACTGTGGTTGTCCACACCTGAGTTCAATTTCTCTAGCCACACCCAGGCCTGATTATTGCCACACCTGTTCACAATCAAGGCATCACTTAAATAGGAGCTGCTTGACACAGTAAGGTCCACCAGAAGATCCTTAAAAGCTACACATCATGCCGAGACCCAAAGAAATTCAGGAACAATTGAGAAAGAAAGTAATTGAGATCTATCAGTCTGGAAAGGGTTATAAAGCCATTTCCAAAGCTTTGGGAATCCAGCGAACCACAGTGAGAGCCATTATCCACAAATGGCGAAGACATGGAACAGTGGTGAACCTTCCCAGGAGTGGCCGGCCGCCCAAAATTACCCCAAGAGCGCAGCGACGACTCATCCAAGAGGTCACAAAAGACCCCACAACAACGTCCAAGGAACTGCAGGCCTCACTTGCCTCAGTTAAGGTCAGCGTTCATGCCTCCACCATCAGGAAAAGACTGGGCAAAAATGGCCTGCATGGCAGAGTTCCAAGGAGAAAACCACTGCTGAGCAAAAAGAACATCAAAGCTCGTCTCAATTTCTCCACAACACATCTTGATGATCCCCAAGACTTTTGGGACAACATTCTGTGGACCGATGAGACAAAAGTGGAACTCTTTGGAAGGTGTGTGTCCAAGTATATCTGGCGTAGAAGGAACACTGCATTTCAGAAAAAGAACATTATACCAACAGTAAAATATGGTGGTGGTAGTGTGATGGTCTGGGGCTGTTTTGCTGCTTCAGGACCTGGAAGACTTGCCGTGATAAAAGGAACTATGAATTCTGCTGTCTACCAAGAGATCCTGAAGGAGAATGTCCGACCATCTGTTCGTGTACTCAAGCTGAAACGAACTTCTGCAGCAGGACAATGATCTAAACACACCAGCAAGTCCACCACCGAATGGCTGAAGAAAAACAAAATGAAGACTTTGGAGTGGCCTAGCCAAAGTCCTGACCTGAATCCTATTGAGATGTTGTGGTATGACCTTAAAAAGGCCGTTCATGCTCGAAAACCCTCTAATGTAACTGAATTAGGACAATTCTGCAAAGATGAGTGGGCCAAAATTCCTCCAGGACGCTGTAAAAGCCTCATTGCGCGTTATCGCAAACGCTTGGTTGCAGTTGTTGCTGCTAAGGGTGGCCCAACCAGTTATTAGGTTTAGGGGGCAATCACTTTTTCACACAGGGCCATGATGGTTTGGATTTTTTTTCACCTTTAATAATAAACACCTTCATTTACAAATTGCATTTTGTGTTTACTTGTGTTGTCCTTGACTATTGTTTAAATTGGTTTGATGTTCCGAAACACTTAAGTGTGACAAACATGCAAAGGAACAGGAAATGAGGAAGGGGGCAAACACTTTTTCACACCACTGTATATGTACATTATATGTGAATAAAAGTGATTTATAAAATTAAACCTTCTTGGTATTGAGACATACGTCTGTTCAGGTACCGTAATAGTCCGTCAGGTTGGCTAAACCCCCTCTTGTTCCTTCTTTATACATATTCTTAGGACGAGGTACCCCCCATAGCTTATCCACATATTTCTATGACCAGCTCTCTCATCCACTTCATCCTCTTGGGGGCCAAGATCACCCTAGCCCACGCTTGGAAGTCACCTTCAGTATCCTTCAGCCAAACTAAGTTGAAGATATCCTGGATAATGGCGCAGGAAAAAAAATTCTAATACTATCCTAGACACTTCTGATAAATTTCGTCTTATTTGGGAACCCTGGGCTAAGCACGTAGGTAGTTCACTACTCCCCCAATAAGCAAGCTCCTTAGCAAATCCTTTTGTCAGGGCTCTAGCCGCCCTGGGCACCTAGCCGGAGGGTGCGCGGGCACCTGGGCAGCCCTGGCCCCTCTGAGCGCCGGCACGTGCGCGATCGGCGCCGCTTTGGCGCCAGTGGCCCTATTTAAAGGGGACAGCTGCCTGCATGCGGCGCTGTCCGTCTCAGCTCCCACCTGTGTCCCCAACCTGAACCTGTCTGAGCATCCTACCTGTGACCCGGCCTGCCTGACTCCGCTGCCTTCTCCGTTCCTTGACCCCGGCTTGTTTGACCCTGCTTTGGACTGTGTTACTGTTGCTGAACCCCTGGCTTGCCTCCTGACCATCCCTCTGCCTGCCGTCTCTACCTGTCTGCCTTACCTGTTGTGACCCGGCTCGCCTGACCATCCCTGCTTCCAGTGTCCCTGCACAGGTCCTCGCTGCTGCCGTCCTCTGCTGATCTACTGCCGTTGCTGTCAGCTACTTCTGCCGTCTGCTGCTGCTCCTGCTGCCGGTCTACCTCCTGCCTCCTGGTCTTCTGCCGAACCTTCATCTGCAGACCTACCAACCGACCAAGACCTGCATCTACCCAGCATCGGCCACCTGCATCCATACGGACACTCCTACCCGCTGTGTTCACGGCTACGCTGTTCCCAATCCAGCAGGCCCTGAACCAGAGTTGTAAGAGAGGTCTCCCACCACCAAGTCAGGCTCAGCACTACCAGGTACCTAACAGTACGGACAGCCATTATGACTGAGCCTGCGGAAGGAGCCTCTACCATGCGGGAATTTTGCTCTCACCTGGCAGCCCTTACACAGGCAGTGAAATCCCTGCAGGAGGGATATACCAAGCGGGAAGGCCAAGTTCAACAACTTGCCAGCCCCATGGCTGCTGCACCTCCTCCACCACCAGTGCAACCTGCCTCCCAACCGACAGTGGTGATGCTTCCTCCCGAACCTAGAGTACCTGTCCCAGAAAGGTTCTCAGGCGACCGGTCCAAGTTTCAGGCCTTCCGAGATGCCTGCCAGCTATACTTTGCCCTGCAACCCCGGACCTTCTCCCTGGAGGTCACCAAAGTGGGATTCGTGGTGTCCCTTCTACAAGGAGAACCCCAGTCCTGGGCCCACCGTCTTCTGGGAGCCAACAGTGTCATGACCCAGTCCTTAGCCGCCTTCTTCCAGGCAATGGCACAGCTGTACGATGACCCTCAACGCACGGCTACAGCTGAATCCGCCCTATCCGCGCTCCAGCAGGGCCGCAGGACGGCCGAGGACTATATCACGGACTTCAGGCGTTGGAGCGCGGATACTCAATGGAATAATGCGGCCCTCAGACACCAGTTCCGCATGGGCCTCTCGGAGGGGTTGAAAGACGAACTGGCCCGTGTAGGAGTTCCTGAGGATCTTGAGGACCTCGTCACTCTGACAATTCAATTGGACCGTCGCCTGCGAGAGCGCCGAGCTGAACGCTCTGCTTTACCCAGTCGCCCAGCTTGGATGGTCGCAAGGGCTCCTGTTCCTGCTACCCGTTACCTACCTGCTCCTTCTACACCTCCCATGGGACCTGCTCCGGATGGCTCCGAACCGATGCAGATCGGTCTTCTACGTGCCCCCTTGACGCCCGAGGAACGGGCCCGACGTCGCCAGTTGAATCTGTGTCTGTACTGTGGGGGCTCCGGACATTTCGTGAATGGTTGCCCTGTCAAGACGCGTAAGTGCTTGTCATCCGTTTCTCCTCTCTCTGCACCCTGCCCAGCCAGTACTATTCACCTTACCCTTCCTCTGTCATTGCAGTGCCAGGGAAGGACAATACTCACCAGCGCCATCATTGACTCCGGGGCGTGCAGCTGTTTCGTGGATGCCACCTTCGCCAACACTCACGCTCTGCCTCTCCAGAAGAAGACCCAAGGACTTTCTGTGTTCCTAGCGGATGGGTCCCGTATTAAGTCTGGCCAGGTGACTCAAGAGACTCTGCCTTTACCCGCTACAATTTTCCCTCAACATCAGGAGCTTCTAACCATGGACGTGATCTCCTCTCCCCTGTTCCCAGTCATCCTGGGTATGCCATGGCTCCAGGCCCACAACCCGCTGATCCATTGGTCCACCGGGGAGGTAGAATTTCAATCTCATTACTGCCAGGAACACTGCCTACCTGCAACCCCCGGGACACCCTCTACCTTGCTTTGCCTAGACGCGGACCAAGACCTGTGCCAGTCTGTACCCCAACCTTATCATGATTTCCTGGACGTTTTCAGCAAGCGGGGGGCAGACTCGCTTCCGCCCCACCGTCCCTACGACTGCCCCATCGAGCTCCTCCCTGGGGCTGAAATCCCCTTCGGTCGCATTTTCCCTCTCTCCGAGAAGGAACAGGAGGCCTTGAAGACCTACATTTCCGAAAACTTAAAGAAGGGGTTCATCCGCCATTCCACCTCTCCTGCTGGCGCAGGCATCTTCTTTGTCACCAAAAAAGATCAGTCCTTGAGGCCCTGTGTGGACTACCGGGAGCTCAATAAGGTTACGGTCAAGAATCGGTACCCTCTGCCCTTAATCCCCGAGCTCTTTCAAAAGCTAAGATCGGCAACAATTTTCACCAAGTTGGACCTAAGGGGTGCATACAATCTGGTCCGCATTCGGGCCGAGGATGAGTGGAAGACGGCCTTCCGGACTCGCTTCGGCCACTACGAGTACCTGGTCATGCCCTTCGGGCTCTGTAATGCCCCGGCCACTTTCCAGCATTTCATCAACGATGTACTCAGAGACTTTTTGGACATTTTTGTGATCGTCTATCTGGACGACATCTTGATTTTCTCTCAAACCCTAGAACAACATCGAGGGCATGTGGGCAAGGTACTCCTTTGACTCCGATGGCACGGCCTGTATGCAAAGGCCGAGAAGTGCGAATTTGAGCAGCAGGAAATCCAGTTCTTGGGACTTGAAATCTCCCCGGAAGGCATTAGAATGGACCCTCAAAAGGTGTCCGCCGTCCTTGACTGGCCAGCACCTGTAGACAGGAAAGGAATCCAACGGTTCGTTGGATTTGCAAACTTCTACAGGAAGTTTATTAAGGGGTTCTCTGCTATCATCACCCCCATCACCCAGCTGACCAAGCAGGGCACACGCTTCCACTGGGGCCCGGAGGCTCAAGGGGCCTTCGACCAGCTTAAAAGACTGTTTACCTCCGCCCCCATCCTCAGTCACCCCGACCCTGCCCTCCCTTACATCTTAGAAGTCGATGCATCTGAAGTGGCAGTTGGGGCAGTCGTGTCACAACGACAGGGCAATAAAGACGCCATGCACCCGGTGGGGTTTTTCTCCCGGAAACTTTCTCCAGCCGAGAGGAATTATGATGTCGGGGACCGGGAACTCTTGGCTATCAAGTCAGCACTAGAGGAATGGAGGTACCTCTTGGAGGGAGCTAATCATCCAGTACTTATCTACACAGACCACAAAAACCTTGAGTACTTACGAACTGCCAAGCGACTCAAACCCCGACAAGCCCGCTGGGCTCTGTTTTTCTCAAGGTTCTGCTTTCATATCACGTATCGTCCCGGTTCCAAGAATGTTAAACCTGACGCCCTCTCTCGGATGTTCGACAGTCCCAAGGACTCCACCACCCCAGACACCATCCTATCTACCGGAAACTTTCTACTTTTACAGCCAGATCTGCTATCACAAATCCGGGAGGCATCCGCCAGTTCCCAGGGACCCCATGGGGTCACCCTAACTTCCAGTGATGGACTTCTCTGGAGGGGGAGTCAAGTCTTCGTCCCTGAATCTGTAAGAGTGAAGGTCCTGACCCTACTACACGACCACCCACTGGCAGGACACTTCGGGAGCCGTAAAACTGTGGAGCTGGTGCAACGCACCTTTTGGTGGCCCAAGCTGAAGGAATTCTGCAAGTCTTATGTTGACTCCTGCCCTGTTTGTAACCGCAGCAAGACGTCAAGGAACCGAACTTGGGGACTTTTGAAGCCTCTCCCTGCACCTGATCGACCTTGGCGAATGTTGACTATGGACTTTATAGTCGAGCTTCCTTGCTCAGAGGGGTGCTCTGCCATCTTTGTAGTAGTGGACCGGCTGTCCAAAATGGCCCACTTTCTGCCTTTAAGGGGAACACCATCTGCCACAGAGACTGCCCACCTTTTCATTAAAGAGATAGTCAGGCTACACGGGGTTCCGGCCAATATAGTCTCAGATAGGGGGGTCCAGTTCACGTCCCGTTTCTGGAGGGCCCTTTGTGAGATCCTTAAGATTGAGCTGGCCCTTTCTTCTGCATATCACCCCCAAACTAATGGGCAGACGGAACGCACCAACCAGACTTTGGAGCAATACATAAGGTGCTTCACGTCCTTTGTGCAGGATGATTGGGTGTCCCTATTACCCCTAGCAGAATTCTCCTATAATAATGCCAGCCATTCTGCCACAGGACAATCCCCATTTTTTGCCAATTACGGTTTTCATTTGTCTTTTCTCCCTGACTTTCTCCCAGAATCTTCAGTCCCGGCAGTCCAGGATACAGCTTCGTTCCTCAGCCGCAACAACAGGATACTTCAGGAAGCGATCACCAAGGCACAGGAGGACAGTAAGAAGTTCTTTGATCGGAAGAGAAGGGGAGAGTTGAACTTGCAGGTGGGCGACCAGGTATGGCTAGCTACAACTAACCTTAGACTTGCTTGTCCCTCTAAGAAGCTTGCTCCCAAGTTCTTAGGACCTTTCCCTGTGAAGAGGAGGATCAATGAGGTTTCCTATGAGCTGTCCCTGCCCGACTCTATGAGAGTCCACCCAGTTTTCCATGTCTCCCTCCTGAAACCCGCTGTGCCCTATCCCTTCCCAGATAGGGGTACAAACCCACCCGGACCTGTCCTGGTCCAAGGTAATGAAGAGTACGAGGTGGAGGCCATCCTTGATTGCAGGAGACGTAGGGGGGAGAGGCAGTTCCTGATTAAGTGGAAGGGGTATGGGGCCGAGAGTAATTCATGGGAACCAGAATGCAACCTTCATGCCAAGAGACTAATTCGTACCTTCCTTTCTTCCCATCCAGAAAGACAACGCCTAATGGGCACCCGGAGGTTGCCCCTTGTGAGGGGGCAATGTCAGGGCTCTAGCCGCCCTGGGCACCCTAGCCGGAGGGTGCGCGGGCACCTGGGCAGCCCTGGCCCCTCTGAGCGCCGGCGCCCGCCGGACATGTGCGCGCGGTCCCGTGCGCGAATAGCGGGCGCGCGCGCCCCCCTGCGCGTGCACGTGCGCGATCGGCGCCGCTTTGGCGCCAGTGGCCCTATTTAAAGGGGACAGCTGCCTGCATGCGGCGCTGTCCGTCTCAGCTCCCACCTGTGTCCCCAACCTGAACCTGTCTGAGCATCCTACCTGTGACCCGGCCTGCCTGACTCCGCTGCCTTCTCCGTTCCTTGACCCCGGCTTGCTTGACCCTGCTTTGGACTGTGTTACTGTTGCTGAACCCCTGGCTTGCCTCCTGACCATCCCTCTGCCTGCCGTCTCTACCTGTCTGCCTTACCTGTTGTGACCCGGCTCGCCTGACCACCCCTGCTTCCAGTGTCCCTGCACAGGTCCTCGCTGCTGCCGTCCTCTGCTGATCTACTGCCGTTGCTGTCAGCTACTTCTGCCGTCTGCTGCTGCTCCTGCTGCCGGTCTACCTCCTGCCCTTCTGCCGAACCTTCATCTGCAGACCTACCAACCGACCAAGACCTGCATCTACCCAGCATCGGCCACCTGCATCCATACGGACACTCCTACCCGCTGTGTTCACGGCTACGCTGTTCCCAATCCAGCAGGCCCTGAACCAGAGTTGTAAGAGAGGTCTCCAACCACCAAGTCAGGCTCAGCACTACCAGGTACCTAACACCTTCTATCCCTTGTAAGTCATCTTCTCTCTCTGTTCTCCGCGAGGGTCCACACTTCCCACATCCTCTCCTACCCTTCCTCCATTTATCCTTTTCACTCTCCTCCTTCTTCTTCCCCCCTCCCCCTTTTCGCCAACTCTCCCTGCTCTCAAGCTCAGACATAGACGGTCCCCAACCTCTAAGGGGTATTGTCTGAACAGCGCTGCTGACTGTTAGCCCAGTCAATCAGTCTTAATGGGCACTTTAGGCCCTCCTGACTTTTAGAATGCTGTTGGGAACAGACTCACTACTGCTTGCTCACCCCTTCAGGGGATCAGCAATGAATGAATGAATGAATGAATGAAAGATTTGTATAGCGCTGCAACTGCGAACTGAATCGCCTCGAGGCGCTTGATCCGAACTGAGTTGATTCCTTCTTAGAAGAGGTGGGTCTTAAGTTTTTTCCTGAAGGTCCGATGATCTTTTTCTAAGCGGATGTTCGTAGGTAGAGCGTTCCATAGCCGTGGTCCTTGGACTGCAAATCTTCGTTCTCCCCTTGATTTGTACCGGGACTTGGGGACGAGGAGGAGATTTTGGTCGTTAGATCGGAGGTTACGATTGGGAGTGTAGTGTTGTATTTTGTCGCATAAGTACTGAGGAGCATCTCCTTGTGTGCATTTGTGGGTGAGGCAGAGGGTCTTGAATGTGATCCGATCCTTTACGGTTAGCCAATGGAGGGTCCTCAGGGATGGGGAGATGGATTCCCATGGTTTTTTTGATGTGACTAGTCTTGCTGCCATGTTTTGAACGACTTGTAGGCGTGCAATCTGGAATTTAGGTAGTCCTATGTAGAGGGAGTTTGCGTAGTCGAGTCGAGAGTTGATGATTGTTCCTACCACTACTGCTTTGTCCTTTTCTGGAATGAAGGGGATGAGTCTACGTAGCAGGCATAGAAGGTGATAGGATCCGCTGACTACTGATCCTATTTGTGCATCCATTGACATTTCTGAATCGAAAGTGACTCCGAGACTTTTGGCTTTTAAGCTTAGAGGGATGGTCTGTCCAAGGATGGTGGGCGGAGTCCATGGTGTTGTAGAATTAGTTTTCCGGTTTGCATTTAGGAGAAGGAGTTCTGTTTTGGTTCCGTTAAGTTTGAGGGAGTTAGTGGACATCCAGTCGTCTATTGATGCGAGGCATTTTTCCAATTCCTGATATTGGTATTTTTGTCCGGGGATCCGAAGGTAGAGTTGAGTATCATCTGCGTATGAGTGGAAGCATAGGTCTGATTTTCTGATGATTTTAAGAAGTGGACGGATGTATATGTTAAAGAGCACGGGTGATAAAGGTGATCCTTGAGGGACTCCATAGGAGACTGCGCGAGATTCACTGGTGAAGGCTCCAAGTTTCACTGTCTGTGACCGATTTCTTAAGAAGGAAGTGAACCATAGTAAGTCTGAGTCTGTGACTCCTGCTACTTCTTTGAGGCGGGTGAGTAAAGTGCTGTGATCCAGTGTGTCAAATGCTGCACTAAGGTCCAGGAGTACCAGGAGACACGATTCTCCGTCATCTGCTGCTTCCAAGGCATCATCCCATATTTTGAGGAGTGCTGTTTCTGTGCCATGGCCCGGGCGGAAGCCTGATTGCAGAGGGTCCAGGAGATTGTGTGTGTCCAGATGGGGTTGTAGCTGTTATCGGTCTTCGGTGGTTAGGGTTTCTTGGGTCCAAGTTGGGTTTCTTTAGGAGGGGTTTGACTATGCCTTGTTTGAGGGAGTTAGGAACAATTCTGTTAGGGATGGAGCCTAAACACAGGCATCCAACACAAGTGAACAGATCGATGGGCTGCACTAAAGGAATCAGGCTCCAAAGGTAGTGATAAAGATATATTTATTAATAATAAAGACACACATAAACACAGCAACCACAAACAAGCAAGAACACAAATAACACTGCAAACCCCCAAGCCCTAATCTAACTAACTAACTATACACTTCAAGGAAATGGAACATATATATATACAAGGCAGGGAGGAGAGACCAAGGGGGAAACAGGAAGCAAGGGAACATCAAGGCAGGAGACAGGGGACGGGTCTCAGGAACCAGGTAAGGGGGACAACATCCAGGACAGGGCAGGAAGCAGATAACGGGTCAGGTTACAGGTACAGGTACAGGTTTCAGGTCCAGGATCAGGTTTCAGACAGGCAAGACAGGGCTACAGAAAGGAATACTGAAGCACTGAACCTCAGTGAAGGACAGGCTTATATACCCAGCAAATCCACAACAGGTGTAGCCTGATTCCTGGCATGTCCATCTGCTGGGAGACCCCCGCTGGTGGCCACCAGAACTGCACCCTTTGATGTTGAAGGAAGTAGTGACACCACCAGGCGATCCAGGTAATAACACCATTCCTGACAATGTCCATCGGCTGGGAGACCCCTGCTGGTGGCCACCAGAACTGCACCCTTTGATGCCAAAGGAAACAGTGACACCAGCAGGCGATCCAGGTAATAGCACCGTTCCTGACAGTTCCCCCCCCTAAGGAGTGGCCTCTGGACACTCCATTCTGCCCTAGATCTGGCAGTGCATGTAAAAGTGGAAGAGTCCCAAAAAGGAACTCATCAGGCTGGGCAGCGGACAGGAACTCATCAGGCTGGGCAGCGGACAGGAACTCATCAGGCTGGGCAGCGGACAGGAACTCATCAGGCTGGGCAGCGGACAGGAACTCATCAGGCTGGGCAGCGGACAGGAACTCATCAGGCTGGGCAGCGGACAGGAACTCATCAGGCTGGGCAGCAGACAGGAACTCATCAGGCTGGGCAGCAGACAGGAACTCATCAGGCTGGGCAGCAGACAGGAACTCATCAGGCTGGGCAGCAGACAGGAACTCATCAGGCTGGGCAGCAGACAGGAACTCATCAGGCTGGGCAGCAGACAGGAACTCATCAGGCTGGGCAGCAGACAGGAACTCATCAGGCTGGGCAGCAGACAGGAACTCATCAGGCTGGGCAGCAGACAGGAACTCATCAGGCTGGGCAGCAGACAGGAACTCATCAGGCTGGGCAGCAGACAGGAACTCATCAGGCTGGGCAGCAGACAGGAACTCATCAGGCTGGGCAGCAGACAGGAACTCATCAGGCTGGGCAGCAGACAGGAACTCATCAGGCTGGGCAGCAGACAGGAACTCATCAGGCTGGGCAGCAGACAGGAACTCATCAGGCTGGGCAGCAGACAGGAACTCATCAGGCTGGGCAGCAGACAAGAACTCATCAGGCTGGGCAGCAGACAGGAACACCTCAGGCTGGGCAGCAGACAGGAACACCTCAGGCTGGGCAGCAGACAGGAACACCTCAGGCTGGGCAGCAAACAGGAACACCTCAGGCTGGGCTGCAGACAGGAACACCTCAGGCTGGGCAGCAGACAGGAACACCTCAGGCTGGGAAGCAGGAACAGGCACATCAAGCTGGGCAGCAGGAACGGGCACTTTTGGCTGGGCAGCGGGAACAGGCACATCAGGCTGGGCAGCAGGAACAGGCACATCAGGCTGGGCAGCAGGAACAGGCACATCAAGCTGGGCAGCAGGAACAGGCACATCAAGCTGGGCAGCAGGAACAGGCACATCAAGCTGGGCAGCAGGAACAGGCACATCAAGCTGGGCAGCAGGAACAGGCACATCAGGCTGGGCAGCAGACAGGAACACTTTGGGCTGGGCAGCAGACAGGAACACTTTGGGCTGGGCAGCAGACAGGAACACCTCAGGCTGGGCAGCAGACAGGAACACCTCAGGCTGGGCAGCAGACAGTGGCTCATCAGGCTGGGCAGCAGGCGCGGGCACATCAGGCTGGGCAGCAGACAGTGGCTCATCAGGCTGGGCAGCAGGCGCGGGCACATCAGGCTGGGCAGCAGGCACGGGCACATCAGGCTGGGCAGCAGGCACGGGCACATCAGGCTGGGCAGCAGGCACGGGCACATCAGGCTGGGCAGCAGGCACGGGCACATCAGGCTGGGCAGCAGGCACGGGCACATCAAGCTGGGCAGCGGGCACATCAAGCTGGGCAGCGGGCACGGGCACATCAAGCTGGGCAGCGGGCACAGGCACATCAAGCTGGGCAGCGGGCACATCAAAATGGAGGGCTGGCAGCGGGTCAGCAGACTGGAAAACTGGCAGCGGGTCATCAGATTGGAAAACTGGCAGCGGGTCATCAGACTGGAAAACTGGCAGCGGGTCATCAGACTGGAAAACTGGCAGCGGGTCATCAGACTGGAAAACTGGCAGCGGGTCATCAGACTGGAAAACTGGCAGCGGGTCATCAGACTGGAAACCTGGCAGCGGGTCATCAGACTGGAAAACTGGCAGCGGGTCATCAGACTGGAAAACTGGCAGCGGGTCATCAGACTGGAAAACTGGCAGCAGGACATCAGACTGGGAAGCTGAGACATCAGGCTGGAAGGCCGGCACCAGGACATCAGACTGGAAGGCTGGGACATCAGGCTTGAGGGCTGGAACATCAGGCTGGAAGGCTGGCATCGGAACATCAGACTGGAAGGCTGGGACATCAGGCTGGAAGGCTAGGACATCAGACTGGAAGGCTGGAACGTCAGGCTGGAGGGCTGGCACCAGGACATCAGACTGGAAGGCTGGGACATCAGGCTGGAAGGCTAGGACATCAGGCTGGAAGGCTAGGACATCAGGCTGGAGGGCTGGCACCAGGACATCAGGCTGGAAGGCTAGTACTGGCTCTTCAGGCTGGATTGCTGGCACCTCCGGCTGGAACTCTGACGCTTCAGGCTGGGACAGATTAGTGGGTGTGGAGGCAGATTGGGTTACTGGCAGGATCGTTTTGGTCGGGAAGAACTTTCGTTTTTTTCTTTGACTTGGTCACTGAAGCTTTGTAGGTTGGGGGTGCAGCAGACAGGAAAGGAGTGTTGGGATTTGGCAGAGAAGAGGTAGGGGAGTTGTATGCAGGATAGGTACAGGGAGAGGAGACCGGATATGAATATTTGGTTGGGAGCAATGTATACTGGGTGGCAACTGAGTTTGGCATGGGTGATGGGGAAACATACATTTGTGGATTTGTAGGCAGCTGAGAAGAGGCAGGGGGGGTTAAATGCAGGATAGGTACAGGGAGAAGAGACCGGATATGAATATTTGGTTGGGAGCAGTGTATACTGGGTGGCAACTGGGTTTGGTATGGGTGATGGGGAAACATACATTTGGGTAGGCTGGTGTCTGATGGCAGAAGTGGTTTGTTTGGCTGGGGCTAATTGCATCATGCCAGACCATGCTGAAAGTATGGGTTGTACAAATTGTGACTTCAAGTTTCCCTGTCTAACAAAAGACTGCGCAGACACAATGCATTCAGAAATCACCTGTGGGGAACAGCCAGAGTAGTGCTCAAAAAAGTTGTCGGGATCATCTTCAAAAAGCCATACTAGGGATACAACCTGATTCATATCAAAAGGGGGAGTGAAATCATCACGGCCCTCAGGAATACAGGGCAGGGCCAGCTCGGCACAAATCTGGATCAGGGGCTGCACGTCCTCAAAAAGAAAATGGCCCTGATCAACAAAAGCATGGGCTATACGGTTGCACTCCAGTAGTTGCTCCCTAGTATAGTCACCCAAAGTCTGATAACAAAGATCTCTTTCTTCCAATGCCAGGAGTGAAAGATACAAAATATCTTCCAGCTGCATCTTCCTTGACAAAAGCAAGTGTCCAGACCCAATTCCCAAGTGCAGCCGATCTGTTAGTATGGCTTCAGTATTCTGTTAGGGATGGAGCCTAAACACAGGCATCCAACACAAGTGAACAGATCGATGGGCTGCACTAAAGGAATCAGGCTCCAAAGGTAGTGATAAAGATATATTTATTAATAATAAAGACACACATAAACACAGCAACCACAAACAAGCAAGAACACAAATAACACTGCAAACCCCCAAGCCCTAATCTAACTAACTAACTATACACTTCAAGGAAATGGAACATATATATATACAAGGCAGGGAGGAGAGACCAAGGGGGAAACAGGAAGCAAGGGAACATCAAGGCAGGAGACAGGGGACGGGTCTCAGGAACCAGGTAAGGGGGACAACATCCAGGACAGGGCAGGAAGCACATAACGGGTCAGGTTACAGGTACAGGTACAGGTTTCAGGTCCAGGATCAGGTTTCAGACAGGCAAGACAGGGCTACAGAAAGGAATACTGAAGCACTGAACCTCAGTGAAGGACAGGCTTATATACCCAGCAAATCCACAACAGGTGTAGCCTGATTCCTGGCATGTCCATCTGCTGGGAGACCCCCGCTGGTGGCCACCAGAACTGCACCCTTTGATGTTGAAGGAAGTAGTGACACCAGCAGGCGATCCAGGTAATAGCACCGTTCCTGACAAATTCCTTCTTTGAATGATTGATTAATGAGTAGCGTTATAGTAGGTGCCAAGATGTCAGAGCATTCTTTCAGAAGTTTTGTGGGGATGATATCATTGGGTGATGTGCTGTCCCGGAGGCTTCTGATGATATTTTTAGTGGTGTCTATGGCGATCGGGGTCAGCGAAAAGTTTGGTGGTTTTGAATGTTGAATGTTGTTTGAATCGGTTTCCTCTTTTTGGATGTGGTCGATTGTATTTTCCTGTTGGATTTTTTCCCGAATGCTGTCGATTTTGTCGATAAAAAAATCCGATAACTCGTTGCAAAATTCTTGAGTTTCGTTAGTGGGGGGCTCTAAGCAGGTAGGGTTCATAGTCTGGGCGACTAGCTTGAATAGTTCACGAGGGCGGTTTAGGGCTTTTGTGATGGTGTTTGAGAAGTGTTCTTTTTTAGCTTTGAAGATAGCTTTGTGATATTTCATTGTGAGAGTATTGTAGTTTGTGTGGTTTTCTTTTGAAGAGTTTCTTCTCCAGGTTCTTTCAGCTCTTCTGCGTTCCTGCTTCAGTAGAGTAAGAGTTCCATTAAACCATCCAGAATTTCTCTTGCGGATGAGCAGAACGCGTTTCGGAGCGACTGCGTCTGCTGTTTGTAGTAACGCTTTGTTTAAGGAGCTGAGTGTTTTTTCCGTTGAGTGGTTTAAATTTAGATTTGTTACTTTGTTGGATAGTGTGGTTTTGAAGAGTTCCGAGTGTAATTTCTTCTGAGATCTGGTCCAGTATGTTGTTGAGTGGTTCGGTTTCTGGACGGTGCTGTTGGTGGTGATTTTGAATTTGATGGCGTGATGGTCCGTCCATGGTAGCGGCGAGTTGTTGAGTATGTTAATGTCGATGTTTTGTTTAAAGATGAGGTCCAGAGTGTGTCCTGAACCATGCGTTGGAGCATTTATCAGTTGTTGAAGACCTAGTTCTTCCAGTTGGTTTATGCAGGCAGAGGCGATGGGGTCTTCGTTGTTGTTTGCCCAGAGATTGAAATCTCCAAGTACAAGAACGTTTTTAGTTTTCAGGGTGTGCATTGAGATAAATTCGGTGAAGGGTATCAGGAGATTTGTCTTTGGTCCTGGTGGTCTGTAGCATAGCAGAATATGAATGCTGTCTTGGGGTGTTGTTTGCAGCTGTAGAGAAAGTGTTTCCATAAAAGGCACTGCGTTCTGTAGCGTAGGTTTTCCGAGCGTAAGGTGAGATTTGAAGATCACTGCTAGGCCTCCTCCTTTTTTTTCCTATTCTATGCTCCGTTAGGATCCTGTATTTTTCAGGGACCAATTCGGTTAGGATGGTGTTGCAGTCGGGTGTTAGCCAGCTTTCTGTGATGAAGAGACAATCTAAGTTGTTTTGGGTGATGAAGTCGTGGACTTCTTGTCTGTGCTTGACTGCCGATCTGGTGTTAATCAGGGCGCATGTTAAGTGTTGCGGCTGATTTGGGGTCTTCCTTTGATTGGTGGTTGGTTGTGGGTTGATCCTTAGTAGTTGCTCTTTTTGTAGTATTTTTTGAATGGGCGTTGGCAACGTTGAGGTGATGTTTCTTAGTCTCTGAAGGGTTTCCGCTGAGTATTTGTAGATACACATGTTGAGAGAAAAAATATAAGTATGACGATGGTGGTATTGATTTGACGACGATGTGGTTGCTGGAGGTCCTGCGAGGTTGTGGCGACGATGTGGTTACTGTGGTGATGATGGTCCTGCGAGATGTGGCTATCGATGAGGCGACGACGCGGTTGATGAGGAGGCGGTGATAGTCGTGCGAGATGTGGCTGACGTGGGTCCTGCTAGATATGGCTGTTGATGTGGCGACGATGTGGTTGCTGAAGAGTTGATGGTCCTGCGGGATGTGGTTGTCGATGTGGCAATGTTGCAGTTGCTGGGGAGATGATGGTCCTGCGATAAATGGTTGACGAAGGTCCTGCGAGATGTGGCGACGATGTGGTTGCTGAGAGGGTGATGGTCCTGCGAGATGTTGCGACGAAGGTCCTACCAGAAGTGGCTGTTGATGTGGCGTTCGTGTGGATGCTGAGATGATGGTCCTGCGCGATGCGGCTGTCGATGTAGCGATGATGTGGTTGCTGAGAAGATGGTGGTCCTGTGATGTGTGGCTGATGAAGGTCCTGCACGAGGTGGCTGTTGATGAAGAGATGATGATCTTGCGAGATGTGGTCGACGGTCCTGCGAGATGTGGTTGTTGATGTGGCGATGATGTGATTGCTGAGGGATGATGGTCCTGCGAGATGTAGCTGGCGAAGGTCCGGCGAGATGTGGCGACGATGTAGTTGCTGAGAGGGTGATGGTCCTGCGAGATGTTGCGATGATGTGGTTGCTGAGGAGATGATGGTCCTGCGAGATGTGGCTGACGAAGGTCCTCCCGGAAGCGGCTGTTGATGTGGCGACGGTGTTGATGCTGAGGAGATGATGGTCCTGCGCGATGCGGCTGTTGATGTAGCGACGATGTGGTTGCTGAGAAGATAGTGGTCCTGCGATGTGTGGCTGACGAAAGGTCCTACACGATGTGGCTGTCGATGAGGAGATGATGATCTTGTGAGATGTGGTCGACGACGGTCCTGCGAGATGTGGTTGTTGATGTGGCGATGATGTGATTGCTGAGGGATGATGGTCCTGCGAGATGTAGTTAGCGAAGGTCTGGCGAGATGTGGCGACGATGCAGCTGCTGAGGAGATGATGGTCCAGCGAGATGTGGTTGATGACGGTCCTGTGAGATGTAGCTGGCGAAAGTCCGGCGATGTGGCTGATGATGGTGTGATGCTGATGATCCTGATGCGCGTACGATTGTTCAGGTGGCGGCGAAGAAGGCGAACCCTGCTATTCTGCCCTCCCTCCCTGTTGATCCAGAGGAAGGCGAAAAAAACCCTGGCTGAGGCTGGCCAATTGCTGCAGCTAAGGAAAAAATTCCTTCCTGACCCCGGAGGCGATTGGCGGACCCTGGATCAACTGATAGTGTGGTGCCCTGGGGTCCTTACCTGTTCTTGATACCTATTCTATGCGGTGATAGTGCTGGGGAAAAAGCGTACCTGGTCGGCTGTTATGGATGTTGCCCTGTTGAGCTGTTGGCTGAGTGGGAGCCGGAAATGGTGGGGGGTCACGGTCCCGTTGCTGGTGGGTACGGTGTAACCAGGTGTACCAAGATGGCTGACGGTTTAAGGCCCACGGTGCTGACGTCTGGGGCTGCTTCCAAAATGTAACTCAGCTAGAGGCTGAGTGGGTGCTGAAAGGTAGGGGCTCTGTGCACTTCGTTGGGGGTTTAAGTGCAGCTGGCCTGTGGTGTGCTGCGGGCGCCTCTGGGTGTACCAAGATGGCCGCCGAGCTAGGCCCGATCCACGGGCTATCCTGAAGCTAGGGGGCTTCTGGTATGGCTGCAGATGGGTCTGGAGGTACAGGGGTGAGTGCGGGTAGGTGGGGGATCGCAAGGCGTCCCGGGTGCGGGGTGAGGAGAGTGGTGGGCCGGTTATGCCAGGTCTGGCCGGCGCTAGGCCGGAGCCGCGGTGTTTCCTAGGCGGCTGGCGGGCGGCTAGCGGGCTTGCGGCGTTCCGGTCGGTATCCGCCGGGGGCTCGAGTTAAGGGGGGCTGCGGTGCCTAGTGTCCGGGGAGGGTTCCAAGTGTGTTCCCTTCCCGGTACACGTTACTAGGGGGTCCGAGGATGCGTCCTGGGTACCTGGTGGCCTGGATGGCCTGGATGGACGGCGCTGCTGGAGCTGCTGGACGGAGCTGCTGACAGTGTCCCCTTCCCGGTGCACGTTGCTAGGGGGTCCGAAGATGCGTCCTGAGTGCCTGGCGGCTAGGTGGCCTGGATGGCCTGGCTGGACGGCGCTGGACGGCGCTGCTGGAGCTGCTGGAGCTGCTGACAGTGTCAGTGTCAGTCTAGACAAGCTGCTGAGCAGAGCTGGATGGGGGGCAGCAATCAGATCAGGAGCTCGGCAAGTCCAGCTCCCCAAATCTTGCTTTCCCTGGAAGCCAATATCCGATAATTCCGTGCACAGCAGGATCCCAATTGGGGTGCGTGGTACAATTAGGGGGAGGCTTGGGACCAGCGTCCCTCGGTGGGCCCTCTGGAACCCATTATTACCCAGGCTCTCTATACTGAGTCTAGTCTTCTTGTATAATGCACGCTCGCAAGTGGTCTACTTTTCATCTGTAACAGTCTCACACCTTATGTACCGACCTCAGTTTGGGTCTTTTGTTGTCTTTATACAGCTGTATCGTTTATATTTTCAATAAACCTTTTTTGAAAACGAAAAAAAAAACAAGCTTGTATAAAGTTGTCTATGGAGGGATACAACACCAATAAAACTTAGTAATAAACATTCCATTTTCTGCCTAGAAACCAAATTAACCAATGGTTATATACCTGTTACATAACTGTAACAAGACATTAGCATATGAAACACAAACATACATTACATTCCTTAACCACTTGACCACTCCTTTCTAATCAGACCAATTTTCAGCTTCCGTTGCTCACATTTTGAATGGCAATTACTCAGTCATGCAAAACTGTACCTATATAAAATTTTTGTCCTTGTTTTCACACAAATATAGCTTTCTTTTGGTGGTATTAAATCACTGCTGGGTTTTTTATTTTTTGCACTATAAAAGAAAAAAAGACAGAAAATTTGTTTCCGGATGAAATACGGACATACATGCATCCCTATGGGATATCGGGGGTCAGCGAGCAAGATTTTTTTTCTTCACAAAATTGTTATATTAGCAGGTTATTTCTCACACACAGCATATGCATAGCACAAATTACACCCCAAAACACATTCTACTACTCCTCCTGTGTAAGACTTTTACACAGTGTGGCCCAGTGGGTATGGCAGATATGGCAAGTGCCATAAGCCATATGAAGTGGCTGAGTGGCTGGGCAGCAGAGATCTCTTCTTAAAATGGCCCTGGTATCGCTCACTGTCAGCCTGGGGTGGGATCATGGATGGCGGAGGCTGCTTTAGGTCGTTCACCACTGACCCCTGGCTCACTGCCCAAACTGGTTGCTAGCCAAGGAGGAGGAGAGAAACAGAGACCCAGCATTCCTCTTCTGCGCCCACTGCTTTGCTCTGCCCACCTCCTCCCTGCATCTTCTCCGAGTGCACAAGAAACATGTGAGGCACAGGCACTGACTGCAGTGCACAAAGGGAGAGAGGCGTTAAGGCAGTGGTGTACCCCTAGGATATTTGCAAAATAGGCTGCTGTGCCAGAGAGGGGAAAGGAGTCGGGAGGTACGCTGTGCTCTCCCTCCTCTCCAGCTTCACACTCCTGACACTGCAGCTCTTCTCTCCCAGTGGCTCTGTGTGTATAGGAGCGCCCTGCAGCTTCCCCCTCTTGTCCTGTCATTGACTATAGAAGTCGCAGAAAGGAACCAGCAACCTCATACTATAGGAACAGCTGCCAGCAAGCCACAGGACAAGAAAGAGTTAACAGCAGGAGCTGATCCGCCTCCTGCTGCTTACTGAGCCAATGGGCGCTGCTGTAACCCGCCCCCTTCGATTGAGAAGAACAGAGTACTGGAGGTATGATGGAGCCTGGGAGAGAGCTGCTGTTGGGGTTGGGGAGGGGGCAGAGAAGGAGGAGAAATGAGTAAGAGAAGCAGAAGAATGCATTCAGGAGAAGGTAATCTGGAGAATGTGCACAGGAAGAGACATTTACTGCAAGGGCTCCTCTCTTTATTCTCTCTGTACTTTCTGATGTATTCTGTATTCCTCCTCCCTCTCTCTCTCTCTCTCTCTCTCTCTCTCTCCTCCCTTCCCTTTACCCCCAGTTCTCTTTCTCTTCCCCCTTCCATCTCCCCCCTCCCTTTTCCGCCTCTTGCCATAACCAGTATAAACACTTTGTTAAAGCGGTTCTGCACTCATCCTAGCAACTTTCTTTCTATCTCTTCTATACCATGTTAAAACACAGAATTGATGGTTCAATTCTGCATCTAGTAACCCTGTTCTGCTGCCTTCATCTTTATTTTCTTCCCTGCGGCGGTGGGCGGGCTCTAAGCGGGGATCAGCGTCATTTCCTTTGCAACCGGCTCAAGTCACATGGTGACCCCGCCCCCATATGATGTCACAGTCGCAGCATCCTCCGGGACTGTGACATCATAAGGGGTGGGGTCACCATGTGACATGAGCCGGTGACCCGCCCCTTGTCCCTATATAACTGGCAGCGCAACACGTCTGAGCCATTAGAAGAGAAGACAGCAACGAGTCAACATCGGAAGAAGAAAGAAGAACATGAAGCAGAAGCAGAAGAAGCAGAAGTAGAAGGCGACGGCGACAGAAGCCCGGGCCACCGCTAGTAAAAGAGCTGGAAGAAGAAAGCCGAGGCCCGGCAAGAAGAACAGAAGAGCGAGACAAGACACCCAAAGTCGGAACAAGACCCCCAGACGACGGCGGCGACGAAGGAGAAAGCTGGGCTCTTTCGCTAGTAAAAGAGCTAGCAGAAGATAGCGGAGGAGTCCGGCGAGAAGACCCCCCAAGATGGAAGAAGACCCCCGAAACTGTGCAATAAAGTATTTAAAAAAAATTGTGTTGTTTTTATTTACACTTTTTTCCCTTAGGTGAATGGGTAGGGTACATCGTACCCCATACTCATTCACATAGGGTGCGGGGCCGGGATCTGGGGGCCTCCTTATTAAAGGGGGCTCCCGGATTCCGATAAGCCCCCCGCCCGCAGACCCCGACAACCAACGGCCAGGGTTGTCGGGAAGAGGCCCTTGTCCTCATCAACATAGGGACAACGTGCTTTGGGGTGGGGGTTGCCGCAGGGCCCCCCTTTCCCCAGGGCACTCCCCATGTTGAGGGCACGCGGCCTGGTACGGCTCAGGAGGGGGGGGGCGCTCGCTCGTCCCCACCCCTTTCCTGACCGGCTGGGCTGCGCGCTCGGATAAGGGTCTGGTATGGATTTTTTCGGCGTAGGGATTCCCCTTAAAATCCATACCAGGTGACAGGGCTAGCAAGGTGGCAATGTCGCCGATCGAGGCGGCGGCATTGACTTCCTTTGCTAGTCCTGTCTACCTGGAGTCACGTTCTAAATGAACGGACTTTACAACGTGTGTCGGCAAGTCCGTTCATTTCAAAAGTCCCGTGGACTAGCACACAGAGGGTGGGATTGTCAGGCGGACAATTTTAAGTCAAAACTTCAAACTAAGTCCGCCGGACTTTTGGGAACAAAAAGTTTGCCGGAGCCCCACACACGGTCGGATTGTCCGGCGGACAATCCCACCGGAAAGTCCATTCATGTGTACGCGGCATTAGTGTTTCAATTTAAATGTAATTGCATAATTTGGTTATATACTGCTAGACTTTTTTTTTTACCCTGCAGGTAATGGCATAATGTGCTAGTATTGATCGCATACTATCACATTATGGTAAACTTACCTTAAAACAAAGAAAGCCCTCCCACACCCAGAAGTCAGCGCAGCAGGCGCTCTAATTTTTACTCATCTTACTTCCGGGTTCGCAGGCTCTGTGACTGGCCGAAGCCATGATGAAGTCACTCCTGTGCATGTGCGCGAGAGCCACCATTCATGGCACTGACTCCATATAATCAGGGCCGCTGATAGGCCAGTACAACTGGCCCTGTTGTACTGGGCCCGACCAGCAGGGGGGCCCGGGCAACCTGAACAGATAAGCAACTTCAATGTAAAAAAAAAAAAAAATCCTCCAGCCTCCATCCTCCCACACCCAGCCGACCACTGTACGCCAACAGCCAAGCCCCCACCCCCCCCCCCCCCCCTGCATTCTACGTTTTTTTTTTACTAATAGGATGCGAGAGGGGAGGGACTATTTCTTGTATTTCGGGCGCGGAAGAATACCTCTTCCGCGCCCGCTCCTCATCCCGGCCAGCGCGTCCTCTGTAGTGTCAATGCGTGCCGTCCCCCTGGTGGCGCCGCGGAGTGATTTCTCGCTCTCCGCGTGAGATTAAGCAGTAGCACTGGCAGTGAGGTGAGAGGCGAGCAGCGGCGGCAGTAGGCAGAGGACATCGGCATCGGCAGACGGCAGAGGCAGAGGCATCCCATCTAACTAGTTTGAGGACCCTCAAGTCCAGGCAGCAGCAGGATCATGGAGGAAGTGACTCCCGGGGCCAAGCTAACAATTACACAGGTGTGTGCTTGGTTGGGGGGGGGGGGGGCATCAAGATCTACTACTACTGCTGCAGCATCGATACATTATGGCATTGGCAGCATGGATGGCACTGTCTGCAGGGACAGTGCCACCAATGCCGTAATGTGCTGCAGACAGTGCCACCAATGCCGTAATGTGCTGCAGACAGTGCCACCCATGCCGCCTATACCGTAATGTGCAGCAGACAGTGCCACCCATGACGCTAATGCTATAACGCATGTGCTGCCTGCAGAGACAGTGCCACCCATGCTGCCAATGGCATTATGCCATTGGCGGCATGGGAGGCAGTGTCTGCAGCACAATATGGCATTGGCGGCATGGGTGGCACTGTCTGCAGCACAATATGGCATTGGCGGCATGGGTGGCACTGTCTGCAGAACATTTACGGCATTGATGGCATGGATGGCACTGTCTGTAGCACATTACGGCATTGGCGGCATGGATGGCACTGTCTGCAGCATATTACGGCATTGGCGGCATGGGTGGCACTGTCTGCAGCACAACAATATGGCATTGGCGGCATGGCATGGGTAGCACTGTCTCTGCAGTACAGTATGGCATTGGCATGTCCCACTGTCAAGTTGCTGATCACCACCATTACTAGTAAAAATAAATAAAAAATACATAAATACATCAAATAGTTTGTAGACGCTATAACTTTTGCGCAAACCAATCAATAAACGCTTTTTGGGATTATTTTTTTTTACAAAAAATATGTTGCAGAATACATATTGGCCTAAACTATTGAAGAAATTTTTGTTTGTTTGAGATTTGTTTTTTATTGGATAAGTTTTATTGCAGAAAGTAAAAAAAATATATATATTTTTTTTTCAAAATTGTTTTTATTTTTTTGTTTAGAAATGCAAAAAGTAAAAAACGCAGAGGTGACCAAATACCACCAAAAGAAAGCTCTATTTGTGGGGGAAAACATACATTTTAGTACAGAGTCGCGCGACCAAGCAATTGTCAGTTAAAATAACGCAGTGCTGTATTGCAAAAAATGGCCTGGTCGTGAAGGGGGGTAAATCTTCCAGAGGGCAAGGGGCCTTCCTGTGTTGCTGTGAGAAAAATAAATATCACTTGTAGACAAACCTGCACTTTGTTTCAAGGCGGGGTCTGGGGAGGGGCCAGGGGTGGGGCTGAAGGAGGGACCAGGGGTGGAGCAAAAGGGGGCCCCGTCAGTTAGGCTGTACCATGATTTCTATCAGCGGCCCTGCATATAATGTAAATATCTCCTAAACTGTACATGTTTAGGAGATATTTACTGTACCTATATGTAAACCTTATTATAGACTTACCTATATGTAAAAGGCAGTAAAAAATGTTTACTTCCACTTTGATGGTGGAGCCCTCCCTCTGAATACCATATACTATATATGTGGTGTCCTGTAAACCAAATATACAACTTTATATCCTTCAAACAAATAACAATATCAAAATTTAAAATTGCAGCATATTAGTGATATTGACACTCCCTCAAAAAAAAAAATGATAAAAAGTTGCAATATATAAGTGATGGTAACAACCCCTTAAGAAATAAAATAACTCTACTTACAATAGGGGGTGTCACCATCACTTATATACTACAATTTTATATTTTGAAAATTTCACCTGTAGTTAGCTGCTTTTTTGTTAAGGTTATCTGAAAGATGGGTTTCAAATGTTTTGACAGGGGCGCAGTTTCAGTGCTTGCCATAGGCGCCATTTTCACTAGATACGCCTCTGAGGAGACCTGCCAGGTCTCTCCTCCCTGGATGCAGCCAGAGGGATTAAACCCTTAATTCTGAGGCTTCCTTACGACCTACAACAAAGGTAAGGTTCTAAACATAAGAAAAGGTTCCAGGTACCATTTCCACCATTCAGTGTTTTTGTAGACTCTGTTTCAGAACAAGCAAAGTTCTTGAACGATCCCAGCTTTGACTTTATACTGCCATCAGCCACGCCCCCTAGCCTCAAACAACACAGGATGCCAGTGAACAAGTCTCATGTTTCTCCTACAGATTTTTCCTATAGGTCTTCCAACATCGTTCACCCAGAGGACGAAGTCGGAGACCCTAGCAAGCAGTGCCCTCTACACAGGAAGCCGCACCCTCTACCAAAATGCAGAACCTTCAGGGAAAAGTCTCTGGAAGATCGCAAAGCCTTCCTAAGGCCTGATTCACACTTATGCATTTTTTGTGCTTTTTGCATTTTGCAGATTTGTACTACAGTCCATTTAACATGGTTTCCTATGGAACACGTTCTGTAGTGCAAATCTGCAAAATGCAAAAAGCACAAAAAATGCATAGGTGTGAATCAGGCCTAAGGCTTGATTCATACGAATGCGTTTTTTGATGCATTTTGCATTTTGCAGAAATGCAGGGAAACTTTTTAACATGGGTTCCTATGGAACATGTTCACATCAATGCATTTTTGTGCCTCTGCATTTTTGGAAAGGGTCGGGGACTTTTTTTTAAGCAAAATGCAGCATTTTGCATGTAATAGAAGTCAATGGACCCGCATCCAAAATGCAAGCACAGTTTTTTTACCGCGATTTTACCGCAATTTGCGTTTTGCGTTTTTTTTTTTTTCATTTTTTTTTACACTGTATATAGCTGGTTGCTAAGCAACCACAGTGAAAAAATAAAACAAAATTCAAAACATGGCAAAATCGCGGCATATCGCAGTAAAAACGCGTGTCCAAAAACGCGGCAAGCACCTCAAGAAGCACTGCAAAAATGCTCAAAAGCAACACGCATAGATGTAAATGGAGCCTAAGGCCTGATTCACACCTATGCATTTTTAGTGCTTTTTGCATTTTTCAGATTTGCACTACAGTCCATATAACATGGTTTCCTATGGACCACGTTCTGTAGTGCAAATCTGCAAAATGCAAAAAGCACTAAAACTGCATAGGTGTGAATCCAGCCTAAAGCCCCATACACACGGTCGGATTTTTTCATGGATTCTGTCCGATCGGACAATGTTGTTGAAAAATCAGACCGTGTGTATGCACCATCGGACAGTGTACGTCGGATTGTCCGACGGACAAAGTCCTATCTCCTGCTGGATAGATTTTCAGACAACACGGTCCGATCACACCAAATCCGATCGTGTGTACGGTTGTCCGACGGACAAAGTGCTACGCATGCTCAGAAGAAATTCTGTGACGGAAGCGCTCGGTCAGGTAAAACTACCTTTCCTAATCGACACAGCACATTCGTCACGCTGCAATGTTAAAATGTCTTTAATGCAGCGCATTCTCTTTTTCTTTACAATGCAACAAGAATGACATGTTTTAGCTGCTCCTATTCACCCGCACTTCTCACAAACTTAGTTCTTTATTACTTTTCAGGATTTATACACTACATGTTTATTTTTACTCAGATCGTAAAAGAATCTTTGTTATATTTTTAGCATGATTTGTCTTTTTTTTTTTTTTTTTTTTGGGAATACATATTTGAAGGAGATTTTTTTTTTTTTGTTTTTTGGAGGGGGGTTGTGTGTCTCAACTTAGCAAAACCACATTATTAACATTTGTATTTGTTGCTTAAATTTACTAGGAGTTTGTTGGTTGTTGGTGCCCCTTGTTAATTCTACTTTAGGATTAGTGAAATGTACCTGCCTACTCAAAGAAAAACTGTCATTGTAGAAAAGTAAAACACAATAGTCAATGATTATTTCAAATCCAAAAAACATTTATTTAGGTCTCAGCAACAAACCAAAGAGGAACGCAGCCATGGTGAAACTTGGGGAATTTGCAAAGCCTTGGACACCCACGGCAACCATCATTTTTCAAGCTTAGAAAATTGGGGGCCTGAGGAGTACCTATCTAAATAATAAGGGAGTGCAATCTGGTCCTGAAGTCCAAAACATCCGGAACTGCAGCAGATGCCATCTAGGTCCCCAGGCTCTGGTACTACGAGAGGCTCCATCTTCTCTCAGACCAGACTGAATCAAGGTCATCACTCTCTTGTCTTCCTTGTACTCTTCCTTCCACGCCATGGTGCTGGTGCTGGTGGGGTGGCAGAAGGAGGAGGAGGAGGCGGAGCAAGGTCACCCTCGCAAACATGTGTGAGGGAGTCATCTCCCCAGCCATCCCCTCATTTAGGATTTTGAGGATGACATCCTCACACATGCTGCGTTGCCCCGCCTCCATACCCGTCATTTTATTTGCAACCAAGGAGGCAAAGGCCTCCTCGTAGGTGGGTGTGGCATATAGGGAGGCTGAAGCGTCTCGGATCAGCTGGAGCGCTGACTCTCCCACCTCCCCCATGCTTTTCGCCCTTCTGTAGGGAAGGCAGAGGGGAGGGACTTGGGAGACAGTCAGGCTCCTACGCCTACCCCCCTGTTGGCTGCCACTAACCCCTGCCTCCTCCTGACTGCCACCTTCCACAGCCACCTCCTGGCTGAGGTCTTCCTGTGTATGAAAAAGGGACATAGTTTCAGTTATTTGTTCATCAAACACACACAATTCTCATCTAGTGACTGTTGCAAAATGTTTACAAATAGAAAACCATACAATTCTCAGCCCTGCAGTTTAGATTCTTCCCAAAAATGTCTCCAACACCACTGTCTGTTGATATGTCAATCACGTTAGGAACTAAGCAATTGGGGATCCTGAATTAACTGAACATCATTCATTATTCCCAAAAATGGTTACAAAACTACTATACCTGGAACAAGCTGGGCTCCTGCACATCTTCCATACTGGAAGGCCCAGGTTGGTCCTCGGAAGCCTCATCAGGGGTGGCGTGCGTGGAAGGACGCGTGCAAGGAAGAGTCGAGAGTGACTTCCTGACATTAGCCTGGTCTTTGAGAAAGTGGAGCCTCTCATAGTACCAGAGCGTGGGGACATAGACATCAGCTGCTGCCGCTCCAGATGCTAGGGACTTCCGGACCTTATTGCGCTCCCGGAAATAGGTACTCCTCATGTTATTAATCTTGACTTTTAAGTTTGCCACGGTTGCCATGGGCAGGTTTGGCTTTACAAATGCCACAAGTTTCAGCAGGGCTGCGTACCTCTTTGGTCTGTTGCTGTAGTCGCGGTGCTTTGCTTGCCATAATAGGGGAAATTCCCTGTATTTATCAATGAAGAGGGGGAGAAAACTCACGTCGTAGAAGCCCTCCATCACCTCTGCAAGACACAACACCACACAAAACAATATAAATAATGTCAGCCTAAACTCTCCTAATCTTCTCCATAAAGAAGCCTCAAGTTCTAATCAGTCTAGGCTAGTTATGTACCAACGTCAAATTGTACCTTCGTTTCTAGCGATCGTCTCGTGCGTGAGCTTTCTCTCCCCTCGTCTCCCAGATCGTGGCTACGACACAGGCATGTGACGTTTTATATACAGTGCGCATGCGTCAAACTCCGCCCGCCCCTGACGATCTTTCTCGTCTATTCCCCACCCCTTCTCTTTACGGCGCAGTGGGGAGAGCACATGGCGGGGACACAGCAGGTGCGCCCCAAATATCCCACCAACGAGGAGGAGGACGAGGAAAGTCCGGAGGCAGAAACGTCCCGATCCCGGAGCCTGAAATTCAAGGCCTCCAATATGTCATTTGGAGAAATGTTGGAGATGGTGGACATATTAAAGAGGAGCGACTATGATGGGAAGTATGGGCCTTACCTCAACCCCAATGTCCGCAAGGCCAAGATCATGTCTAAAGTTGTGAGAAGGCTGTACAATCATTTTGGGTACAACGATCCAAGGAGCAACTCAGGAAACGCTGGTCAGACCTGATACTGAGGGAGGCCGATCAGTACAGAAAGATCAAGCGAGTTCTTCAAAAAAGTAAGTAGTTGTGTTTTGTGTTTGCTTTCTTGCTTGCATACTGCTCCATGTGGTTTGATTTTTACAAAGTTGTACATTCCAAAATGGCCACTTTCAGGTTCGTCTGTGCATTCGATCGTACTCAGCCTCGATCTTTCTGCCACTGTCATGGTCGTGTGTGTCCATTCGATCGTACGCAACCTCGATCGTTCGGCCACTTATAATACGAGGTTTGGTGAAGTTTTTATTGAAAGGAAGTTTGTTCTCACTAGAGATGTCAGCAAGAGCGTAAACCAAATTTAGTCAATGTAAAGGAGAGGTCACTCAGTAGCTGTTTACCCATCTGGACTCTAGAGCACTAGTGCTGGGACACCCAAACCCCCTTTTTATTAGGCTTTTCCACACATGTGCTCCAGTGGATACTAGAGGGGGGTCTCAATCAGACAAACTTCGACCAAAAAGCTAGTAAGTTTAGCACCTTTACAAAGTGACTACATTCATGTAGTTGGCATTTGTAACTGGCCAAACAAAAATAGTGTCCGTCACTTTCAAGCAATGTTTGTCATTTCCTATTTCTGCCCTCAATAGATTGTGTTGCTAAATCTTCCTTTTGTACATTCTCATAGGGGAGCGCAAACTTGGGCCGTCTGAGGAAACCCCAAAACCAACACCTCCCAAAAAAGGGGAAAGAGCAGAAGCAGAGGAGGAGGAGAAGGAAGGAGAGATCATCGAACTTGGAGAACTTGTCACCACAACAGGTGAGTGTGGGAGAACACAGCTACTGGTAAGCTAATCAATGTATGGCTGCCTCATTTCCAACACCCGATTTTTGTTTGTTTGTGGTTTTTAGGTGACGTGGATGTTGTGGAAGAAAAATCGCACTTTACCACAGAGAGTGCCCCCGTACTCATCGGGGAGATAATGGTCTGCAATAGAGATCTAGATTACATAAAGCAAAACATCAATGATGTTCAACAAAAATTGAAGAACATCATTGATGTTTTAGGAAAAATATGAAAACGCACCAAGTAATTAACACACATTTGTGCCTGCTTCTGAACACATTTGCAACTTAAGAACTGTGTGAAATTTGGAACATGCACACATTGTGTCCACATGTGCTAGCTCCCATCATGGTGGATGAATGCCAACGTTTTTTTGGGGGTGCAACCACTTTACGAACTACGAAAGTGGTTGTGGTGAAGGGGTTGCACCCCCAAAAAACGTCCATTCATCCCCATGATGGAAAATGGCACTTTTGAAGCTTCTAGGCATGTGTTTTACCATCTAATGACCATTTTCAGACCCAAATTGTGTGCATGTTCTAAATTTCCACTTTCCAGGGGTGACCCCCCATGTGATGAAGGCAAGATCAAACACACTTTGAACATATAGTCATGTCTGATCTTGTCTTCACTTTACAAAGTTGAACTTTCCTAGTTCATAGGTTCTGTTTTGCTCCATGCCTGGTTTTACCAATTGCGGAATGTTTGTAAACAATGTTGTAAATAACCAAGATGTTGTCAGTTTGGGCAAGAAGATTGTAAAAGCACTTGTGAATGTTTTCCAAGTAAACTTTTTAAATTTTCTAAATGTGTGGCTTCCTTATTTCAAAAACACAATGCATTATGTATGTCAAATGTAAAGGATATGGGGGGCAATGGGTGTTATTTACTAAAGGCAAGTCCACTTTGCACTGCAAGTTTCTTTTCCAGGGCACTTTTTCACTGCACTTGTAGAGCATAGTCGATTTGACTTATGTAAATGACACCCACAGTGCTTTGTACGAAAACACGGAGCACAGCATTTTTGAGAATACACACATGTCTGACCTGGTGATGAAAAGGAGTATTTTGGGTGTCAGTTATGCAGTACAAACCTTCTCTAGACCAAAGATTAGGTAGCAAACACACAACATGAGAATAATCTTTTTGGGAAGAAGAGACTGTTACCTCCTTTTGCCCAGAAAGTGCATTCCCACTGTCGAAGGCAAAGGGAAAAAATTTAAAGGTAAAATAAGCTAAAAAGAATATGGAAATGACAAGAAATCATAGGTTGGTTGAAAAATAATATTTATTACAAAATGCCTCTCACACATCGTCAGGCAGAGCAATGGCCCCCCTACCCACAAAGTAGTCCATATATTGCTCGCGGACCGCGATGGCATTTAGAGGGGGCAAGCCTGGACGTGCCACTTGAAGGGCTGTGAGGTCAGCATTTGGAGGGCCCTCCACATCTGGGCCAACGGGCACCACATAGTTCCTGTTATGTCTTTTGAGGAAGTTGTGCAATATGCAACAGGCAAGAACTATGTGGTTCAGTTTGTATTCCGCCAAGTTAATTGCCGTCAAGAACAGGCGGAAGCGGCTGGCCAGGGTGCCAAAAGTGTTCTCCACAATTCTTCGGGCTCTGGACAGCCTGTAGTTGAAGACCCTCTGGTCTGGGGTGAGGGTCCTCATCGGGAACGGCCTCATCAGATGGGGAGTCAACGCAAACGCTTCATCTGCGACAAAGACGAAGGGGAGTCCTTCTGCATTCTCCTCTGGAGGTGGCAAGCACAGACTGCCACTTTGGAGACGCCAGTAGAACTCTGTGTGCGCAATGGCACCACCATCCGAGATCCGGACATTCATCCCCACGTCCACATACATAAATTCATATGTCGCCGACACCACCGCCAACATCACTACACTATTAAACCCTTTATAATTATAATAGTAGGACCCCGAGTTGGGCGGTGGGACGATGCGGACGTGTTTCCCATCAATTGCCCCTCCGCAGTTAGGAAAGTCCCAACGGCTGGCAAAGTGGGAGGCCACAGTCTGCCATTCCTGTGGCGTGGAAGGGAACTGTGGAGTGAAACAAGAAAAAATAATTAGTCACTTTGCACATAAACATTGCAAGCAGATTAGACAATCAACATCTTGGAACAAGAGCATTGTATAAAATTGGAGGCTGGAAAGTATTTGCACAGAAAAGTAGAGGCTCCCCTTCACAGATTACTCACCCCCCATCAATCCCCACACTTCTGATGGGCCATTGGCAATAACTAGGGTTTTGGGGGGGGGGGGGGGTGTTGGACAGGTACGGACAAACAGAAAGCACCGATAAACAGCAAGGCCTGAAAGAACGAAATGAATACCAGAAACGAGCAGGCAAATCAAAGCGTCCTATATCAAGATATAGGCCGCAATGACCAACAAATGCGAACTGACTACACGCACTAATAAACAGATACGCACGACAAGCACAAACTGAAGAGCAGTAACGATCTCAGAGTCAGAAAACTGAGAAGCGCGAATCTTAAGTCACCAAACTTCGACTAACTCGCGATAAACACGGGATCAGCAGAAGGAGCCCAACGGGTGCCTGACGTGGTGCTGAACTTCCCTTTTCTAATCTCGTGGAAGACGACTTACGTCACGACGTTCTTGCAGACCGGATATTCCGACAACGTAGTCCGACCGTGTGTACGCAACACCAACATCGGACAAAGTACGACGGACAGGATCTGACCGACCTGGTCCGCGGATAATCCGACCGTGTGTATGGGGCTTAAGGCCGGTTTCACACTGGGGCGGTGGGGGCGGCGGAGGTAAAGCAGCAATTTTTGCATGAAAAAAAGTCCCCTACCCTTTCCAAAAATGCAGAGGCACAAAAATGCATTCATGTGAACATGTTCCATAGGAACCCATGTTAAAAAATTTCCCTGCATTTCTGCAAAATGCAAAATGCATCAAAAAACGCATTAGTGTTAATCAAGCCTTACAAAAAAATAATTCCTCTTGAAACTCATTTTTAGTCAATATTTCAGTATGATATAGACAGTTATAAATTTACTTCCTCAACTTTGTCAAGGTCTTTGCTCATATAATGCTTCCTTGGGATTCTTCTCCTGACCTCACCTTATCGGAGCATCATTTTTCACCAGTGCCTCATCCAGCTCTGCTTTGCTGTTTACTTTACAGCATGGACTGACCCACTTGCAGACTCAGATCTTGAAGGGTTCATTATAAGAGTCAGCACTTTAGAGGATAGACCGGTAAAGTGATTATGACAGCTCCTAGCAGAGAACACATCAATATTTCAGCTTATAGAACATTTCTGTGTCTTTTAATGTCATATGCTCCATTTGTTTGACGTGGTACTGTACATGTCATATTAAGTATTTCTTGTATTGCACTGCTGCCTAGATAGAGGCTGGCTTGCTGTCACTGTAAGCTATTGTATTTTAGCAGATTTTATATTATAGGCACTCGCGACGTTTCAGGAAACACTCCTGCAAAAACTGCAAAAATAGACACAACTCAGTGGGGTTTTACTAGACATAACTAAATGAGTATGTCATAGAGCATGAGGTAAAGTTGTGCTGACTTTAAGCTTTCAATCATGTGCAAGTAAAAATCCATTTATTTTTATTTATTTTTTATTTTTTCGTGCACATGATTGGGTATTCTATGTAAAGTTAATTTTCACACTATCCATCTTCATAATAATTCACCTCAGTCGCTATATTATTTTTCTGATGGTTTTGTAAGGATCAATTAGAGCAATCATTGTACAATCTTAATTAAAATAAATATAGTGCGGCGCTGATGATGGTGAATGTGAATTCACAATCAATAAGAACTACAAAAGGGACATGTTCAATATCCCAATTATGATATGCAAATATAATGAAACAAACTGATCAAGGTTGGTTATATCAAAATTGAAGTGAATAGTATAAATATATCGTATAGAATGGAAGCAAAATTCTATATTCTATATATATCTCAAACAGTGCATGAAAAATTTTGAAACAGGTGCTATATATGCATAGAATATTCATATGATGAATATAAATCAGACTATAAATGCAAAATACAGTCCATAAAAGTGCTGAGAGAAAATAATAATAATAATAATAATAATAATAATAATAAGTGACAATGTGAGTTGTCTTGAAAATTGAAGTGACTTGTGTGAGTTGACTGTAGATATCCACCACCATATGGAAAGAGGCTTACCGGATACACTGGACCCAACTAGGCAAATGCCTAATGAGTCTCAAAGGCTTAGTGGTGTGAACACACCCAGGGGGATGTACAGTAGCTCCGAACTCCAATGTGCACCAAAACAGGCAGATCACGTCACAAGGTAGATTCTATGGATATTCATTGGAGTTCGGAGCTACTGTACATCCCCCTGGGTGTGTTCACACCACTAAGCCTTTAAGATTCATTAGGCATACGCCTAGTTGGGTCCAGAGTATCCGGTAAGCCTCTTTCCATATGGTGGTGGATAGCTACAGTCAACTCACACAAGTCACTTCAATTTTAAAGACAACCCACATTGTCACTTATTATTATTATTATTTTATCTCAGCACTTTTATGGACTGTATTATGCATTTATAGTCTGATTTATATTCATCATATGAATATTCTATGCATATATAGCACCTGTTTCTAATTTTTTCATGCACTGTTTGAGATATATATAGAATATAGAATTTTGCTTCCATTCTATACGATATATTTATACTATTCACTTCAATTTTGATATAACCAACCTTGATCAGTTTGTTTCATTATATTTATATATCACAATTGGGATATTGAACATGTCCCTTTTGTAGTTCTTATTGATTGTGAACTCACATTCACCATCATCAGTGGTGCACTATATTTATTTTTATTTAGGTTTCATTTATTGCAGAGTTTCCATTGTGCTAGCAGCTACTATTTCACATTTTTGAATAGCGTGTTTTTTCCCCTATAATTTTCTTTTCATTTACTTTTTGTTTTTTTAAATTTAATTACTTATTCTTTTTTTATTTTCAAACAAAAACATTTTTTTATACACAAACAAATACAATTTCGTTGCATGCGTATCACAAAACATAACTTAGTTATATATCGTTTCATATTTATGTCTGGTTATAAAAAAATATAAAAACGAAAAAAGACAAGAAAGGAAAGAAATTTTTTTTTTAAAATTTTTTTTTAAAAAAAAAAAAAAGGAATCCTCTCTCCTCCCTCTCACCCGACTCTCCCTCCACAAGTGCCCCACCATATTCTCTTGTAGATACAAAACTAGACCACGATTCCCACTTTAATTCAAACCTCTCCTCTTTACCCTGCGTAATTGCAATACTTTTTTCCATGGCATATATATCTGCTATCTTTTTAAACCACAAAGAGGTCGAGGGGGGTACTTTCTGCTTCCATAAAGCCGGAATACATGCCTTTGCCGCGTTCAACAGATGAGCAATCAACGAGTTTCGATATCTACGTTTCGAAAAGTCTGAATGGTGGAGCAGATATCTAGCTGGGTCTGATCCCAAGTCATAATCCGTTAGCTGTTTAATAATATTTCGCACTTTGACCCAGTATTCTAGTATATTTTTACAAGACCAGAAGATATGCAACATATCACCCCCTGACTCTCCACAACGCCAGCAAATGTTTGTCTCTTCCGGGTATATTTTGTGTATTAACGATGGAACTTTATACCATCTTGTAAGAATTTTATAGCATAACTCTTTATAGTTGCTGGCTGTCGCGGAGTGATGGGCAAAATATAGAATTTTTTGGCGTTGCTCTTTAGAGAATGTGATATTTAAATCACTTTCCCACTTCTCAAGGAATCTAGGTACAAAATCTTCGGGAGGATCTATTAAAATTTTATATATCTCTGAGACCCCATGTGACGTAGGTTTTTCCAACAGGCAGAGATTTTCCATTGGCGTGTTCAATCGATCAGATCTCTCTCCCCTAATAAGAGATGTAAGAAAGTGAGTAAGCTGTTGCATCCGCCAAGGATCTAAAGGCGGATTAAACATAAGCTGTAATTCTGACGCAGTTTTCATCCTTAATCCTTCGAGAAAATCTCCTAATCTGATTTTCCCCTCACTTTTAGCTTTTATAAAGCTACGGTCCGTATAGCCTGGGGGAAATAATGGGTTTCCCAAAACCGGAAAAAGCCGGGTAATTTCTCCCTCCACAACTACAAATAGGTTGCTTTGTTGGATTACTTTTAGTGTTGCCCCTATCAGAGGATGTTGTCTTAGTGTTCCTAATGTTCTGGGTCTCAGCCATGGCAAACAACAGAGTGGGATCTTTGTATATGATTGTTCTATCGAGACCCAAGTTTTTAGTCCCTCATCTCTACACCATGCCAATACCCTAGCAAGATGAGCTGCTTTGTAGTATTTTATCGGGTCTGGGAGGGACATGCCACCCCGTGTTTTGGGCATTGACAGATAGTGGAAGGCTATTCGGGGATGTTTTTTTGCCCAGACAAATTTAATGAAGATACTACGAAGTGCTTTCAAAAATGATTCTGGAATTACTATTGGTAGGGTCTGAAACAGGTATAGTAGTCTTGGTAAGATATTCATTTTGAGAATAGCGTTCCTACCCATCCAAGTGTAGGGTGCTTTATTCCATCTCTCCAAGTCTACCATAAGTTTCCGCAGTAGAGGTGGAAAGTTTGCATCAAAAACCTTATCTATTGAGGAAGTCAGTTTTACCCCAAGGTATGTCAAAGATGTAGACGCCCAGGGAAATGAGAAAGAGGATTGAAGAGTTTGTACATGTTTATTTGACAATGTGATATTCAGTAATTCAGATTTTTGGATGTTGATTTTAAAATTTGAAACTTTACCATAGCCATCAAATTCCCTTAGTAGATTTGGTAGCGTGGTTTCTGGTGATGTGATAAAGAACAATATATCATCGGCGAAAGCCGCCATTTAATGCTCTGTTTTATTTATTAAACAGCCTTGAATATCCTTATTTTGTCTTACATGTCTTAGAAATGGTTCGAGGGTTAATATAAAAATCAATGGGGATAGGGGACACCCTTGTCTAGTACCATTGCTCATATTAAAGTATGGAGAGGTAACCTCATTAATTCTTACCGCTGCCGAGGGACCTGAATATATAGCCTCTATCCATTTAACGAATGAGTTTCCCACACCAACATGGTTCAGCGTCTCCTTCAGAAATGTCCAATCCACCCAATCAAAGGCCTTTTTGGCATCGGAGGATAGTAAACACATAGGTATTTTAAGGGAATGAGCCAGATGGATAATATTTAGGGCTTTGATAGTGTTGTCCTTTGCCTCTTTCGTAGGCATAAAGCCCACTTGATCAGGGTGGATGACATTCTGAAGGAGAGGCTGTAACCTAGTAGCTAGTATCTGAGTGAAAATTTTTAAATCGACGTTTAACAAGGATATGGGTCGATAATTTTTACATTGAGCATGATCTTTACCCTCCTTTGGGATTACTGTGATATGTGCTCTAAGGGTATCTCCTGGTATAGGCCGATCCTCTAGTAATGAATTGAACGCTTTTATAAATCGAGGGCCTAAAACTGAGGCAAATGCTTTATAGTAAACTGTCATATATCCATCAGGGCCAGGGGCTTTATGAGGTTTAAGCATTTTAATTGCCCTCGTATATTAGACTAATGAAATTGGTGCATTTAATAATTCTGACGCTTCCTCAGGGAAAGACGGTAATCCTGAAGTGGAAAGGTACTCCCTAATTTTTTGTTGTTTTATTGAGATTTGCTCTGACGACATACTAGTCTGTAGGTTGTAAAGTGACGTATAATATTCTCGAAAGATCTCCGCAATTTTCATCAGATTTGAAACTACGGTTCCCACTGTCAGAGCCGATATGTGGGATATAATTCCTCCGAGAGATTTCCCTGAGTGAGTGTGCTAACTGTTTACCGGATTTATTCCCTTGTTCATAGTAAGTGCTCCTAGCTTTCAGAATCTGTATGTTAGTCTCTTGTTTCATTAAGGAGTGTAATTTTTCTCTCTCTAACCTAAGATCTACTGCTATAGACTGTGCCAGTGTTTTTTTATGTTTAATTTCTAAATCCGCCACACGATTTAATTGAGCTTGGAATTCTGCTTGGCTGTTTTTCTTTAACTCAGCTGCCTTCTTAATAAATACGCCTCGCATAACACATTTATGCGTTTCCCACAATGTAAATGGGGAAATTTCATCTGAATCATTTTCGTCAAAGATTCTAGTCAGTTCACTTAAAAAGACGTTTCGTAATTGGCCATCTTGTATTAACGATTCATTGAGTTTCCATGTTGGCCTTCTTAAGCCCCATACACACGGTCGGACTTTTTCATCAATTTGGTCCGGTCGGACAAGGTTGTTGAAAAATCATTGAGTTTCCATGTCCATGGTCTATTAACCTTCTTAGCCAGTTGAAGATCACATTACAAGACCAAAGCTATTGGCTACTAGCCTCTACGTAGTCCCGTCGTAGGCAACATCACCACGTTCAGAATGATCGGATTTTCCGACAACTTTGTCCGTCTGTATTCCAATAGACGAGTTAACTATCGTATCGATAGACACTGGAGCGTGGTCAGATATAGTCTGTATTCCAATAGACGAGTTAACTATCGTAGAAAGTAGAGATTGAGATACAAGTATATAGTCAATACGCGAATAAGTATTGTGCGGCGTCGAATAAAAAGTATAATCCCGCTCAGCTGGGTGTTGGATTCTCCAAATATCAACCAGGCGGACCGTTTGGAGGGCTTTTTTTTATCCGATTAAGATACCGATATGGAAGATATGAGACAGATTTAGAAACATCCAGTAGAGGTTCAAAGGCCACATTGAGGTCTCCACCTAGTATAATCCCCCCTTCCATAAATCTTTGTAGGTTATTAAGAATATTTTCCAAACAACTCAGCTGAGCTCTATTTGGTAGATAGAGAGACCAATGTAACCGGCTGACCGGCTAGGTCACCTTTAACAAATAGGTACCGTCCCTCCGGATCGCTCATCTGTTCAACGAAAGACCATTGCACCAACCCAGAGAGCAAGATACTCACCCCCCTTGTCTTAGATTCCAGATTTGTACCATGGAATACCTGTGTATAGTGTTCATCTGTAAATTTCGGTATCTTACCTGTTTGAAAATGTGTTTCTTGTATAAATGCGACTTGTGTTCGTGTACGCCATAATTCACGCAGTATCAATGTACGCTTCTCCGGTATATTCAAACCGTTAACATTTAACGTTAGACAACGTATATTTGTCATATTAAAGTCTGGGGGTTACTACCCTGCACCTGCGGAATAGGTGAGCCAACCAACAGAGGGGGGAGAGGGAGGAGAGAGGCACAAGCCAGGGAAGAAGGGGAAGAGAAAAAAAAAAAAACACAAAATATATATAAAAAAAAAAAATTTATATACAAAAATTTATACGCAGCAATTTACTAAAGAGGCTCTTAACTGAGCCGGGTCTCCCCTGCAGTCTCTGCCCAGAATTGTCTAGCAGAGAGGTGCACTGGGAGGCAAAAATCCTATATTGGAGGAACTAAAAACACAAAACCATACAGGGAGGTGGAACGCTCAGATCCATACTTCATATACTATAATTTACTTTCTTTCTTTTCCTTCTAAAAACAACAAGAAAAAAAAAACACATATATATATAGTAATGGTGTAAAAAGAGCAGAATGGAAGGTGAGGATAGGGAGGGGAGGGGAACTAACATACCTTCATAGCTTGATTACTCTATAGACATTTTAACATCCATATTTCCCTTACTCATAGATCGCTAAATAATAATTTTCCTCTCTCCTCCTCTCCTCATTCTCCACCCGACGTTTCTGGGGTTTATTAACCACTCCTGTTGCAGAGAGAGAACAAAAAAAAAAAAAAGAGGAAAGGGGGGGGGGCATATGAGAGGAGGAGAGGGAGAAAATTCCAATTAATATTGCAAAAGAAAAATTACCAGTTACTGTAGTAGGTTGCTCTCCGAGTACAGACCGGTATTTAATTCATAATTCTCTTACTACCCGGTTTATACTATATTACGCCTGGTATAAAGAGGAGGAAAAAAAAAAAATAGAAAAGAGAAACCCCATTATAACATAGATTTCCCTCTCTTCCACCTTTCCACCTTCCCCTCCCTTTCCTTCTATAAAGCACAAATCGGAATTATATGCAAACGAGAAAAGGAGAGAGCTTGCAATAAGTACTACACTAAATTACTAATCACTACATTAGATTTCTCTCCAAGTAGAACAAGGTATTAATTTATATTTCTCTTAACCTCCCTAGCGGTAATCCCGAGTCTGGCTCGGGTCCAGTTTTTTCTGCTAGGAGCGGTAACCCCGAGCCAGACTCGGGCTTGCGTGCAGGATACAGAGGGGAAGTTACTTACCTTTTCCCCTGGATCCTGCGATGTCTCCCCGCTGTGTGAGCGAGCCGTCCGCTCGCTCGATTCACACAGTGCCGAGTGCCGCTGATCTCCGTTCCCTGCGACGTTCCGACGCACGGGAGCGGAGATCGGCGCCAAATTTAAAAAAGTTTAAAAACACAGTACACATACAGTACTGTAATCTTACAGATTACAGTACTGTATACAAAAAATACACATCCCCTTTGTCCCTAGTGGTCTGCCCAGTGCCCTGCATGTCATTTTATATAATAAAATTATTTTTTTTCTGCCTGGAAACTGGAGATTGTCCATAGCAACCAAAAAGTGTCCCTTTATGTCAAAAGTGGTTTTAGACCAGCTAGAAAACACCGATAATAAATTAGAATCACAATTTATCATCAAACAATAAATTTAATGACAGCGACTATTCTGCAACTGAGCAAATTTCAGTGTTTTTGATTTGATTACATTATTGAATAATTTTTATATATATTTTTATTATATTATAATTTATGATTTTGTGTTTCAAACTTTATCATACCCGGGATGTCTACTAGACTCTGGTTCGGACAGATTTAAGTGAGTTATTCATAAGAATTGCATGCCTACAATATAAAAACGCCAAATTTCCATGCAAAATAATTGTACCGCTTTCAGCACAAAATTCCAGCCAGAATCATACCGCCAGGGAGGTTAATACCTAGACTTATACTACACCTGGTATATAATTAGACGAGAGAGAGAAGAAGAAAAAAAAAAAAGGGAAAAGGGGGAGGGTATATAAATGGAGGAGAAGGAATACATTCCAATTAATACTACAAGAGAAGAATTACCAATTACTGTAGTACATTGCTCTCCGAGTAAAGACCGGTATTTAATTCAAAATTCTCTTACTACCCGGTTTATACTATATTACGCCTGGTACAAAGAGGAGAAAATACAAAAAAAAGAAAAAAAGTAAAAAAGAGAAACCCCATTATAACATAGATTTCCCTCTTTTCCACCTTTCCATTTTCCCCTCCTTTTCCTTCCCCTCTATACAACACAAATCAAAAAATATATACAAACGAGAGAAGGAGGGAACTTACTACACAAAATTACTAATCACTACAATAGATTTCTCTCCAAGTAGAACCAGGTATTAATTTATATTTCTCGTAATACCTAAACTTATACTACACCTGGTGTATAATTAGAGGGGAAAGAAAAAAAAAAAAAGAAATCTAACACCCCTAACTTTACAGCCTAATACTTATATCACCAACTTATATATAATAACTACTGATGTCCATTGTAAAATATTTTAAATTCTTTCATTCTATCATAGTCCAGTATGGAAGTATAATAGGTGAGATATCCATCTTGGAAAACATGTCCGGTAATTGAGCAAAGGAATGTAATGCAAATGACCGTTGTCCTTTTGAAATATATATACAGAATGGAAAACCCCATCTACATGTGGCACCTTCTTCTCTTAGCCTATCCAGTAATGGCTTCATATTACGCCGCATCTGTAGGGTGTATTTGGATAAATCTGGCATGATTTGGATTATTACCCCATTAAATTCCACAGTACCCATTTCCCGTGCCTTACGCATAATTTCCTCTTTAATTGCGTAAAATTGAATCCTAACCAGAGTGTCCCTAGATCTCCCGTCCGCCATGGGGTTCGCCCCTTGTAGAAGATGGACTCTGTCTAATTCAATATCAGCTGTCGGCTCTCTTCCCATGATCTTGTTCAGAATGGCCAGTGTTGTGGAATGCAATTCTTTTACTGTTACCGATTCCGGAATTCCTCTAAGTTTAATATTATTTCTCCGACTGCGGTTTTCGAAATTGTCTTGTTGGAGTCGCATTTTGTGAAGAGTTATTGTTTGGGCATTAAACTGTGCTTCCAGAGAAGCTATTTTTTGTTCTGCTGTAGTCTGTTTTTGTTCGATATCATCTACTCTGGTTGTAAGGCTGGACAATGATTCCTTGACTTCCTTAAACTCTTCTCTAAGTACTTGTTGCAGAATATTAGTCATACGATCCATATCAGATTTAGTGGATAGTGTAGCCAAGAATGAATTTATTTCGAAGCCACCTAATGGGGCCATACATTCAATTGGTCTAGTTAATCCAGATATTCCCGATACACCATATGGTTTTCCTAACATCTGTTCAGAAACAGGTTCAGACATATGTTTTATAGACGGGGAGTAAGGCAGTTCATCTTGATTACCCAGGTTAATCTGATTAACATGACCAGGTGCTTCCACTGACCCAGTTTCACGTTGTCCCGCTTGCCCTGCATGTAGTATCTGCATCTCTGCGTTTTTAGCTGCACTTTGAATCATTCTGTCACTTTTACCGATATTATTAATATTATTACTGACACCGATGGTATTATCCGTAGTAGTTATTCTGTGAATAGTATTTTTAATATTCTCCGAATTACTCAGAATGTCTATGGTGTTAATACTAGCACTTTCAGTCTTAGGAGTATAAGAGGTATAATTAAGGCTCTTCTCACCCCCAGTAACCAGATTGCTCACAGGGAGGGGGTGTTCAAAAGGCAAATTATATAAGTCCTGGATATCCCCCTCTACCTGCTCACCTTGATAAATCTGTAAGGCTTTGCGACCAAGCGACTTCTTACTTTTGATGCCAAGTACAGGACTAACAACGACAATTTCACCAGTAGCAGCACCAGTCTTTGCGATATTTGCAGTATTAACGTTATTTGCGATATTTACGTTGTTTACGTTATTTGTGTTATTTATGATGTCTTCAATATTGGTGGTTATAGTGATGGCACAGGGGCCATTGTTAAAAGTAGTTACAGCACCTCCCAAACCCCCCCCCTTTCTTTAACATTAATTGTGATAGTATCAGTAACAACAGTACCCACATTACCAACAGTGGTGACCACTGTGGTGGTGGTGGCGACAGCAGCAACAGTAGTGACGATAGGGGTGATAGCAGTAAGAACCGCCGGGATAGCTGTAGGAGTAGCCGCTATGGCTGTTGTAGCAGGGATTACAGATTGATTTACAGATTGAGTCTCCTCAGATACCTTCAGAGCTTCGGAGCGCCTTATATTTTTAGAAGACTTCGAATCTCGGGTATCTCTGTTTTTCCTGCTCTCAAGCCGTAGCAGGGATAATGGATGGTCAGAATAAAGGTCAGCTTTCTCGACTTCGGCTTCCACGGGTTGCCGATGCTCATATACACAGGGAGAGAAAAACCCAGTGATTTGAGCGCTGCGGGTGATTGGTCCGGCACCAACTGCTCTCCTAGCAGGACATCTGGTCCCTCTAGATCCTCTTGGCATTACCCCCAAATGAATCGCAGCACAGCAATCTCTTTTTTTTTTTTTTTTTACCAGCAACACATAAAATTCAAGCTGTGATACACTAGACAGCGACTAAAGCACTAAGGGAGCCAGGTAGGCAAGACTGGTAGGGAAAGTTGAACCAAGGGGGACATATATATATAGTCCAGGGTCACAGTATCTGTCCACTTTATGTCAACAGGATCTGTCCACTTTATGTAAACTCACTCCATGTATAGCTAATAGCTGTGATAGCTGCAGCGGCTATAATATCTTTAGTCAGCAGTAGAAGCAGTAGAAGCAGTAGAAGCACAGGTAAGCATAGGTAGTAGCGATAGTAATGGTAACTTAATGATAATAGTGGTAACTTGAACGCTCACCATTAGATGGTCATTTGCCAGTCGTTGAGCAGTCATTTAGAGGAGTCCAGGCATCTTGGCGTTCCAAGCGGCATGGATTTTCCACAGGATCAGAACAAGGCCAAAGTACCTGGCACCTCAAGCATAGCAGCTATTAAGTAGCTATTAAGTGGCAGGAGCAGGAACAAGCTTTTATAATTCTCTTATAAGCTCTTACTTATTTAAACGGGGATATAGACTCACTCCATGTATTCCATGCATTCCATATAGAGCTAACAGCAGTGACCGCAATATTGTCTTTAGTCAGCACAAGTAACGGCAATAATAGAATGGTACAGGTGGTGGAGAAACCTATTCCATGCACTCCGTATAGAGCTGCGTTGCGGTAGCAGCAACAATGTCTTATAGTCAGTGGTAACAGCAAAGGTACGGATAGCAGCAGACTAACATCATATACCCCATGTAGAGCTTGTAGCAGAGCTTGTAGCAGAGCTTGTAGCAGCTAATAGCAGCGTCAGCAGCGAAAATAGCGATGGTGTCTTTAATCAGCGGTATAATTAGTGGAATAATCAGTAATAGCAGTGAAAATACTAGCAATGGTACAGGCAACAGCGGCAAAAGTGATGGCAAAAGTGGTGGTGTCTCTAGCAGCAGTTTAATCAGCAGTAGCAGTGCAGATACCGGCAATTGTATAGGTAATGTCACACTCACACTCACTCTGTAGACTCCATGTAGCGTCAGCGGGAGCAGCGGTAATAGCGGTAATAGCGGTAACAGCACAGCGGTATCAGCGCAGGTGACAGTAGCCAGTAGCGGGGGATGGTAGCGGTAATGGTACGGATAGTGGCAGACTCACTTCATGTACTTCATGCACCCCATGAAGAGCTATTAATAGCGGCCACGGTAACAGCAACGGCAGTGATAGTGTCTTTCCATCAGCAGTAGAAGCACAAGCACAAGCACAAGCATCGGCACTGGTATCCTAGAAGCTCATCATCATCAGGAAGTCAGGCAATCATTAGGCACATCAGATAGTCAGGTAGTCGTTAGGCAGTCATTAGGCAGTCATTTGAGACGTCCTGACAGGCATTGATTTTTCAAAGATCTGAGCGGAGCTCCAGCTGATCACGTCCTTCCCCTCTCACTCCATCTGGGGAAATAAGATCTTAGATCTTTGATTATATGTCAGTATTATCTTGTATATCCCTGTATGTTGTGGTTGTTCAGGTGCTTATCTAATAGTTTCTTGAAACTATAGATGCTCCCCGCTGAGAACACCGCCTGTGGAAGGGAATTCCACATCCTTGCCGCTCTTACAGTAAAGAACCCTCTACGTAGTTTAAAGCGATTCTGCACACATTTTTCTAAGTTAGTGCCATTGTGTTTATTATTCTCTACTTATAGCTCAATGCTGCTTTATTTTTTATTTTTTTCCTCCTACCTTTTGTTCTCTGCTGGTGTTTGTTGTCCTCCAAATCTTTACCTGCGGCTATGGGTGGGGGTTCTGCGGGTATCAGCATAATTTCTGCTGATCTCTGCACTGTCTCTTGGGATCTCGTATAATTCATCCCAGGAGTCAGTGTGCCTAGCCGAAGCGAAATCTCGTGTGATTTAGACGACGTGACGTCAACATTTAGGATTACGCCCCTCGTAGCTGTAGCCACTGAGCATGCACGGGAACCAGAAATGCTGGTTCCTCCGAATGAGGGAAGGAGGAAGTGATTGCATGTGGGCTTCAAATGCCCACAAGCAAGATGAGATCGGCCAAAAATTTTTCTATAAAGAATCGATTAGGAAGAAAAAAGAACATGGATAACGGCGAAGACATTAAAAGTAAGCATTTAAATTAACATAACATCGTTTTTAATGATTTAGGAAAAAAATATATATATTTTGTCAGTGCAGAACCACTTTAACCACTTGCCGACCGGCGCACGACGATATACGTCGACAGAATGGCACGTACAGGCAGGAGGGCGTATATATAAGTCCCTCCTTTAGCCTGTCCGTGCCATCGAGAGCGCGCCGGTCGGGACCCCCGTGAGTCCGATCGCGGTCCCCGCGGACTCGATCGCCGCGGGGACCCCCGCGATCGTCTCACGGGGCGGCTGAACGGGGAGATGCCGAGATAAACAGCATCTCCCCGTTCTGCCTAGCAACTAGTGACGCCGATCTCTGCTCCCTGTGATTGGAGCAGAGATCAGCATTCACTAGCTGACAGCCACGCCCCCCCACAGTAAAAAACACACCCCTAGGCATACTTAACTCTTACACTGCCCCCTTGTGGTTAACCCCTTCACTGCCAGTGTCATTTATACAGAAATCAATGCATTTAAATGCATTACATTGCTGTAAAAAATGACAATGGTCCCAAAAAATGTGTCAAAAATGTCCGATGTGTCCGCCATAATGTCGCAGTCACACAAAAAAAAATCGCAGATCTCCGCCATTACTAATAAAAAAAAAAATATTAATAAAAATGCTATAAAACTATCCCCTATCTTGTAAACGCTATAACTTCTGCGCAAACCGATCAATAATCGCATATTGCGATTTTTTTTACCAAAAATATGTAGAAGAATACGTATCGGCCTAAACTGAGGAAAAAAAAAGTTTTTTTATATATTTTTTGGGGATATTTATTATAGCAAAAAATAAAAAATAATGCATTTTTTTCAAAATTGTCGCTCTATTTTTGTTTATAGCGCAAAAAATAAAAACCGCAGGGGCGATCAAATACCACCAAAAGAAAGCTCTATTTGTGGGAAAAAAAGGACGTCAATTTTGTTTGGGAGCCACGTCGCACGACCGCGCAATTGTCAGTTAAAGCGACGCAGTGCCGAATCGCAAAAAGGGGCCTGGTCCTTTGGCTGCAAATTGGTCCGGTCTGAAAGTGGTTAAGGTTAAACCTCTTTTCTTCTAATTTTAATGAGTGGCCACGAGTCTGGTTAAACTTCCTTTCGCAAAAAAGTTTTATCCCTATTGTGGGTTCACCAGTATGGTATTTGTAAGTTTAAATCATATCCCCTCTCAAGCGTCTCTTTTCCAGAGAGAATAAGTTCGGTGCTCGCAACTTTTCCTCATAACTAATATCCTCCAGACCCTTTATTAGCTTTGTTGCCCTTCTTTGTACTCGCTCCATTTCCAGTACATCCTTTCTGAGGACTGCCAAGAAATGGACAGCATACTCTAGGTGCGGCCGTACCAGAGCCTCGTAGAGCAAGAGAATTATCGTTTTATCGCTGGAATTAATCTCCTTTTTAATGCATGTCAATATTCTGTTTGCTTTGTTAGCAGCAGCTTGGCATTGCATGCCATTGCTGAGACTATCATCTACTAGGACCCTCAGGTCCTTTTCAATCCTAGATTCCCCCAGAGGTTCTCCCCCCAGTGTATAGATTGCATTCATATTTTTGCTAGCCAAATGCATTATTTTACATTTTTCTACATTGAACCTCATTTGCCATGTAGTTGCCCATTAATTTGTTCAGATCTTTTTGCAAGGTTTCCACATCTTGCGGAGAAGTTATTGCCCTGCTTAGCTTAGTATCGTCCGCAAATAAAGAGATTGAACTGTTTACCCCATCCTCCAGGTTCTTTATGAACAAATTAAACAGGGACCCCACTACCCACCCCTGACCATTCCGAGTACTCCCCATTTATTACCACCCTCTGAACTCGCCCATGTAGCCAGGTTTCAATCCATGTACTCACCATGCCAACGGACCTTATTTTGTACAGTAAACATGTATGGGGAACTGTGTCAAATGCTTTTGCAAAATCCAGATACACCACATCTACTGGCCTTCCTTTAGCAACTCACCTCCTCATAGAAGATTAATAGATTGGTTTGGCAAGAAGGATTCTTCATGAATCCATGCTGATTACTGCTAATGATACCGTTCTCATTACTAAAATCTTGTATATAGTCCCTTATCATCCCCTCCAACAGTTTACATACTATTAATGTTAGGCGAACTGGTCTGTAATTCCCAGGGATGTATTTTGGGCCCTTTTTAAATATTGGTGCTACACTGGCTTTTCTCAAATCAGCTGATACCATTCCAGTCAGTAGACTGTCAGTAAAAATTAGGAGCAATGGTCTGGCAATTACTTGACTAAGTTCCCTAAGTACTCTCAGGGGCAAGCCATCTGGTCCCTGTGATTTGTTAATCTTAAGTTTCCCAAGTCTAATTTTAATTCTGTCCTCTGTTAACCATGGAGGTGCTTCCTGCGATGTGTCATGTGGATAAACACTGCAGTTTTGGTTACTGAAGCCCCCCGATTCTCTCGTGAAGACTGAAGAGAAGAATAAATTCAATACCTTTGCCATCTCCCCATCCTTTGTAACCAGATGTTTATGGGGCCTATATGGGGTCTATCCTCCCTTTTCTACTGTTTACATATGTGACAGACCTAGCGGGGACATAGGCTTTTGGAGAGGATTGAATGCTAGCCTCTTGCCTTCTGATCATGGGCCCTGGATTGTAATGGAACAATACTCTTTGCGAGGTGAATTATAAATCCAGTCTGATCTGTACTAATCAGGTTCAATCTTGTATATTGTCTAATTTTGTTGTGGACTATTTTCTGTGATTCGTTTGGGGTGTGGCTGTATTCTATTGTTCTATTGTAGCTGTCTGCCTCAAATATTATGGGATATGAAAGTCTCTTGCTGTGAGGAAAGAGGGAGGGGGGATTCCTCCAGCAGCCCCCCTGCGGATAAGACTGTTTACTGAGGAGAAGTTTGAACACACCTGACCTGTGTGTCCATTGTCATTGGACAGTTTAACCCACCCTGTTTTCCAAGGGTGGGAAGGAAGTGTTTTGAAGTAAGATATCTGTGTGTCCATATGTGATAATGAATCAGTAATGTTGTTTGCACTCCAAGACTGGTGTTGTCTGGTGACTGGGTGGGCTAAAGGGTCTTGGATAGTGCTGGTTCTGGACATAGGAAGCATAGACAGTGGACAGAGACCTGTTTGAGGACAGGGGTTCGTCACAACATATTTAAATAATTTCTTGGGATTTTTTTTGCTCTCCACTGCTATGTTTCTTTCATGTGCTATTTTAGCCATCCTTATTGCACCCTTTACATTTCTTGTTGCATTCTTTATAAAGTCTGAATGCTGATGATGATCCCTCAACCTTGTATTATTTAAAGGACTTCTCCTTTGCTTTTATATGCATTTTTAAATTGGAGTTAAGCCATCCAGGACTTTTGTTCGCTCTTTTAAATTTATTACCCAGTGGGATGCATTGGCTAATGCCCTTATTTAATATGCTCTTAAAGCAAAGCCATCTCCCCTCCATGTTCTTTGTTCCTAATATTTATGCCTTCAAGCAGTTTAGGGAAGTTGGCTTTTTTGAAATGCAGTGTCTTTGTATTCCCCTTATGTTTCCTACTATGATTGCAACTAGGACTTGCTACTATACTTGCCTTGGGTTTATGTGCTTTAGTCAACCTATCACTAATGTCCCCAATACTGCCCTCTGGAATATGTTCCGCACTGACTATCTCTACCTCTGGACCCTCCCCCCCATCGCCTAGTTTAAAAACCCCTCTAACTTTTTAGCCATCTTTAACCACTTTCAGACCGGACCAATTTGCAGCCAAAGGACCAGGCCCCTTTTTGCGATTCGGCACTGCGTCGCTTTAACTGACAATTGCGTGGTCGTGCGACGTGGTTCCCAAACAAAATTGACGTCCTTTTTTTCCCACAAATAGAGCTTTCTTTTGGTGGTATTTGATCGCCCCTGCGTTTTTTTTTTTTTTTTTGCGCTATAAACAAAAAATGCGACAATTTTGAAAAAAAACACAATATTTTTTATTTTTTGCTATAATAAATATCCCCCAAAAATATATAAAAAAAACATTTTTTTTCCTCAGTTTAGGCCGATACGTATTCTTCTACATATTTTTGGTAAAAAAAATCGCAATAAGCGATTATTGATTGGTTTGCGCAGAAGTTATAGCGTTTACAAGATAGGGGATAGTTTTATAGCATTTTTATTAATAATTTATTTTTATTAGTAATGGCGGCGATCAGCGATTTTTATTGTGACTGCGACATAATGGCGGACACAGCGGACATTTTTGACACATTTTTGGGACCATTGTCATTTATACAGCAATCAATGCTATTTAAATGCATTGATTCCTGTATAAATGACACTGGCAGTGAAGGGGTTAACCACTAGGAGGCAGTGTAGGGGTTAAGTATGCCTAGGGGTGTGTTTCTTACTGTGGGGGGTGTGGCTTTCAGCTAGTGAATGCTGATCTCTGCTCCAATCACAGGGAGCAGAGATCGGCGTCACTAGTTGCTAGGCAGAACGGGGAGATGCTGTTTATTTCCGCATCTCCCCGTTCAGCCTTCCCGTGAGACGATCGCGGGTGTCCCCGCGGCGATCGAGTCCGCGGGACCCGCGACCGGCCTCATGAGGGTCCCGGCGCACCCCCGATGGCACGGAGGCATTTAAAAAGGGACTTATATATACGCCCTTATGCCTGTCCGTGCCATTCTGCCGACATACATCGGCGTGCGCCGGTCGGGAAGCGGTTAATCGCAGCTGATCCTCCTCATTAAGGTGCAGTCCATCCCTTCTATAGTACTGGTTATCGACTGAGAATTCGGGCCAGTCCTCCAGGAACCCAAACCCCTTCTTACTACACCAGCTCTTCAGCCACTTGTTTACTTCCCTAATCTCCCTCTGCCTTTCTGGTGTGGCTAGATGTACCAGTAGTATTCTCCACCTGCCTCTGTGCTGGCCCCTGCCTGCACCTGCCATGTGCGTTCCTGGCTCTCCTTTAGTATGTGAGGGACTTCTCAGTGCAGTTGCTTCCCCAGGTTCAGAACCTGGGCTTCCAGGGAAACAATGTGCTTACATTTTGCACAGCAGTATTCACCCTCGATCGGATGATCAAGGAATGCATACATGCCGCAAAATATTCAACGAGTTGCCTCTCCACACCCACCTGGCATCATACCTATTAATTTAATGAGGATTGGGGATTATACCCTGTCCAAATTACCTAACAACTAGCTTCCTGACACTCAAAAAGACAATACACAGGTACTCAACAAACAATACACAGGTACTCAACATGACAATAGTCAGGTACTCACAGACTACACGTGCACTCGCAAACCTACGTGCACTCGCAGACCTACCTGCAGACCTACGTGCACCTGCAGGCCTAACTAATAGCATGGACTCAATTTATGCCTTAAAACATATATACTTTTATAGACAATGCACTTTTACTGCATACCTTGCTCCAGTTGCCAAGGGGTGTAACCTTAAACTTTAGAAAACGTCAATAAACAATCGCCTTCCCACGAGGTACTGCTGACTTGCTTTGCCTCTGAATGCTGAATCAAGAGAACCCCCCTTCCCAAAAACTAGAGGAAAGAGGAAGGTCCTAATGATCAAAACATTCCCTAGGGAAACAAGAGGAAGGCATAAAGGTTCCACCTGTCAGTCAGTGCTGAACAAGGATTTAAAGTAACTAGTGGACAGTTACACTCCAACCAAATTATGTTATGACGAACATGACTTAAGCCTCATATACACGATTGGACTTCCATCAGACTTGTCCGATGGAGCATACAGTCGGATTGTCTGATAAAACAGATCCGTCGGACCATTGTCGAAAAGTCAGATCGTGTGTATGGGCCTTTAGAGTCATACATTATTTACAGAACATAACCATGGTCACTGTAAAAAATGTGAGTCTTACACAATTTACTTTTTTTTTTACTTGTTTTCAAGGAAATATCATTTGTAGAAAAAACAAACCAATAATCAGTGCCCAATATCCTTACACCATAATAGGTCTAGACAGAAAATTCCTAGGGTTCCCTGAAAAAGTTGTTAAGGCCTTATTAAGTGGAGTAGGAATGCAGCCGTGTGTTATAAACCTATTAATACTTTTAAGGGATCAGGCCAGGGTAAAAAAAGTATAAGGTAGTATATAGTTATACTATAAGTCGTGTAAAGAAGATGGGTAGCGTCCTACCCCAGTTCGGCACACTACACCAACTCTTTCCTTATATAGAATCGATATGGAGAGACAGGGAGGGAGGGAAGGACGGGGGAGAAGGAGAGAGGAAAGCACAGAATAAGAGGGGGAGAGAAAAAAAAAGTGTGGGAGGTGGGCTCCCATGGGGTTGCATGAGGAGGGGGTGGGGGAACCACCAGCTACCCTCCCCAACTGTCCCCGGGCGTTGTACGCGATATATAGGGTCTATTGCTCTTGGGTCTGACACATCCAAGGGGGCCTAGACTCGTCTTGCTCAGGTCAAGCAGTCTCCTGCAGTAGTTCTATGTATCGTTGTGAATTCTGGTATTCATACCAGGGTGCCCATGTAGCCATAAAGTGGGATATTCTATCCTGTGTGGTGTGGATCAGCTCCTCCATCGCTGCTATATGGTTGGTTCAGATTGCCCATTCCTTCATTGAACAAGGTCTTTTGGACCTCCAATGGACCGGCAGGCATAGCCTGGCTGAAATAATCATATGCATGGCCACTGACTTGATGGCCTGACTGGCAATGGCGCTCCAAGGGGAGCGAGGATATCTCAGTTATCACTGCATGAACCTGTTGCCAATATGGTTGAATCAGCGGGCAAGTTCACCATATGTGGAGAAGGGTACCTGGGCTCTGTTCACACCTCCAACATTGATCTGAAATTGTTGGAATTAATTTGTGGAGTATGTCCGGGGTTCTTTACCACTTTGTTATAAGCTTATACTCGTTTTCCTGTGTTTGTACGTTAAGTGAGCCCTTGTGGATGGATAGGTAAATGCGGTCCCAGTTGGTGTTCTCTATCACTGTGCCTAGCTCATTCTCCCAGCAGGTATGTTCCGAGCTCAATGAAGCGTAGGGTTTCCCAAACATTGAGGCGTAGAGCACTGAAATCAAGTGACTCTGGGGAGAGGAGCTAGAACACAGTGATTCTAGGGCTGTTGGGGCTTTTGCAAAGCTTTCTCTGTTTGCAGGGCTATCTAGGTAGTGTTTCAGTTGGACATAAGCCCAGAAAGGGAAAGACTTAGTATTCGAGATTGCTGCAAGTTCCTCCTGCCAGAGAAATCTTCCCCTTGAGAAAAAATGCTTGGCTTGCATGTCTGGGAATGGCCATTCTGCTGCTAAGTAAGCTTTCTCCATACCCGGGGGAAATCTGGGTTATTTTTGATAGGTGGGATTGCGCAAATTTTTGCTGAAAGAGAGTGAATCTTGCATGCCCCGTCAAAAGCTTTCAAAGTCGCTCCAATAAGCGGGTGAGATTGAATGGGTGTCGGTATATGTGTTTTCACGAGTCAGGGGGTTAGGCAAAGTTCAGGCCCTGAGATTAGCTGCTCTAGTAACACCCAGCCCTTGCATCTTCTATGAAGCCTCCAGTCCACTACTTAAGTCAGGTGTACCGCCCAGTAGTACCTCTGCAAGTCCGGAAGGCCGATTCCACCTTTAGTTTTTGGCAAGACTAACTTTGACCACCTAACTCGTGCTGTCTTGGTACCCCAGAGAAAAGCTCTACACATCCTCTTGTAGGCTGCGAAAAAAGAGGGTGGTAAGTGAATGAGTATAGTTTGCAGTTTATACAGTAAGCAAGAAAGTATAATCATCTTGAAAATCAAGGCTCGACCAAACCATGAGATTGTGGGGGCAACCCATCTATTGAGATCCTGCTGTATACTTCTCAGTTCTGATAGGAAGTTTTTTTTCATACAAGTCTTTAAGTTTTTTTTTTTTTTTTTTAACAAAAAATGTTTATTTACGTTTCCAAAACAAAAACAAATAAACATTATCAGATGTCAAATAGAGTTACAGACAAAAATCCAAAGTTCAAAATATCAATAAGAGTACGATCTCATGCAGTAGGTACATAAGGCACAACAATCACAATTAAAGTTTCAATGCATAAGAGCAGGGCCACAAGGGTCATCATAGGGGAAATATCGGATGAGTCTTTAAGTTTGCTAGGCCACAACTGACGCCACATAGTTTGATGAGTTTTTTTTTTTTTAAATTGTGCAAAATACAGCAGGAAAGCACTATGTGGTTCAGTTTATATTCTGCCATGTGGATCGATGTCAAAAATAGGCGGAACTGGCTGGCCATTATCCTGAAAGTGTTCTCCACCACTCTTCTGGCTCTGGCCAGCCGGTAATTAAAAACCCTCTGGTACGGGGTGAGGGTCCTCATAGGGAATGGCCGCAGAAGATGGTCCCCCAGCGCAAACGCTTCATCCGTGACAAAGACAAAGGGGAGTCCTTCCACATTCTCCTCTGGAGGTGGCAAGCCCAAGCTGGCACTCTGGAGACACCAGTAGAACTCCATCTGGGCATTCACTCCAACATCCGGCCATTTTTCCCCACGTCCACATACAGGAACTCGTAAGTAGCTGACACCATCGCCAACATCACGATACTATTATACCCCTTGTAATTATAATAGTAGGACCCCGAGTTGGGGGATGGGACTATGCAGGTGTGGGAGGCCACAGTCTGCCACTCCTGTGGCGTTGAAGGAAACTGTAGAGTCAAACAAGAAAAAAATTGTCATTTTGCACATCAACATTGCAATCAGATTAGACACAAACATTTTTGTACAACATAAGTATAACATTTTTTAAAATGAGTATTTAAAGCCAAAAGTATAAGGTCCACTTATCAGATTCCTCACCCCATCTGATGGGCCTTTGCAAAAATTTAGGGGGGGGAGATGTTTTGGACAGGTAACCCTCTCCACTTCATTGAGTGCTGAATGCATAATAATGTGTGATACTTTAGCCTGCCTCGCCTTACTTACACTATTGGCAGCCCACTGGACAGGTAAGAAGTGTCATCATACAAAAAATAAAAATACACACCGAACAAATGTAAGCACATTTTTACATTCTACTATTACCTATCAAGATAATAATAGGAGAAAAAACTTTAAACAGTATCATTTGAAAGTATTCAGGCAGGCCCTTGCACTACATGCTTTGGTGAATTCATCCATTAATCTGACCACAAAAGAGGTAGGTATAGTGTATATGGGTTGGCAAAGTCAGCAGATAGGTGATTGGTATCAGCTGACTTAGCGGTTGGGGGAGGGAGGGTTCCGAAGGAGTTTGGCCCACCAAAAAAAAAGCCTCTGGCACTCTCCATGAATTTAAGGACACATAACATTTGTACACATTTTAGGGGGTGTTTAAACTTACAGAACACATGCTGAACTGAATAACATACTCGGCCCATACCTCTGAATATTATCATTCAGTCCATACATGTCAATTAATAATATCTCACAGCATAACTACTCTTATGTCCCTTCCGTAACCCTCAGAAGTTTCAGAAGTTATTGAGTGTGGAGACACTTTAAAAGAAAAATCCATTTAGTTTCTCTTTGACATAGGTCCCTAATTTGATTGGACCCTCTCCATGATGGAAAAACCTGGTCAATTCCACAAAATTGAAGCAAAGATGGGTCCTGACCATGTTTTTCTTTAAAGTGCATGGAGACACTATGAAATTTAAATCCATTTCTAATATTCGCTAAATGCTCCACTATTCGGACTTTAAGGAGACGTTCTTCCCACATAGTATAATCCGCATGGGCACCACAGCAAGTAAACTACATAGGAGGAATTGCATGTGATCAATTTCAAAACTTTCATGATCCACATTACTAATGTTGGTCCTCCCTCTATTGCTTACACTCACTGTCCTGCAGCAAATACATTTTTTACAGGAGAAAAAAACGTTTAAATCTATTTTACGGGCCTGGCCATCAGGTGGGTCCAGAATTTTCTTTACCACCTGATCCCCAAAGCTCTGGGCTCTTCTATAAATACATTTTGGCTTGCTTGGTAGGACATGACTTAGATGCCTTAGATGGAGGTATGTACAGGGCACAGGGAGGTATGTACAGGGCACAGAGAGGTATGTACATGGCACAGAGAGGTATGCAGCTGCAGATGGGAATTGTTGACACTCTTTTCCACTTACAGTAGCTGCTGCATTTCTCACCCTCGGTTTATACTTGGGTCAATACGTTTTCCCATTTTTTTGTGGTAAATTAGGGGCCTCGGCTTATATTCAGGTCGGGCTATACTCGAGTATATACGGTATATATTTATTAATATTTTTTTTTCTTTCATCTTAAATTTTATGGATATTTTTTTCATTTGATATATGGAATTATTATATCTGTGATTTAGGATTCTCACTTAATCTTTCACGTTGTCACTATTTTTGATGTCATTTTGAAATGATTGATGAATTAGTATCATTATCACATTATATATGTGAACACAGCGCCACTATTTTTTCACTAAAATAAGTTTTCAATCTTGTTTGAGATCTACCCCATAGTATCAGCAGCACAGGTGTGGGGTCGTTTTTGGACAGGTAAAATGGTGGTCTTTTCCACTGACTATCAGGCCACATCAAAGATTATTAACAAAGGCAGATCCAGGTCTTTACTCATCATGTCTTTTGTACGTAGGCTTATTTGGCTGTCCCTCCAGTTTAGTTTTCATATACACTGTATGTTCATCAGTGGTGTCGAGAATATTGCGGTGGATGCTCTGTCCCGATTTAACTACCCGCTATTTTTCCGGCAGGTCCCAGATGCAAACGTCTGTGCCACTCCGTTCCCGCATTCCCTGCCAATAATGATGGACTAGAGACCCACTGGGCCGACGCGGCAGCTTTGATCAACAAATCATTGTCCGTTAACACCAACCTACCAGCTTATGACACAGCCTGGAATACTTTTCAGGCTTTCCAGTCACGGTATCCTAGGTTTGATGGCTACAACATACAGTATCTACTTGCTTGCGTTGCCTTTTGCCACTAGCAGCTCATACTGTCCCACAGCACTATCAGAACATATCTGGCGGGTATACAGGATTTTTTGTCCTTACAGGACCCTAATAGGCCATCCATTTTTTCATCACATCCCATCAAGGCCATTCTTAAAGGGATTCACAAGAGTAGACCTCCTACTGTGGTTAGCAGACTCCTCATCATGGGACATACAGTATCTCACAAAAGTGAGTACACCCCTCACATTTTTGTAAATATTTTATTATATCTTTTTATGTGACAACCCTGAAGAAATGACACTTTGCTACAATGTAACGTAGTGAGTGTACAGCTTGTGTAACAGTGTAAATTTGCTGTCCCCTCAAATTAACTTAACACACAGTCATTAATGTCTAAACCGCTGGCAACAAACGTGAGTACACCCCTAAGTGAAAATGTCCAAATTGAACTCAATTAGCCATTTTTCCTCCCCGGTGTGTCATGTGACTTGTTAGTGTAACAAGGTCTTAGGTGTGAATGGGCAGCAAGTGTGTTAAATTTGGTGTTATTTCTCTCAATCTTTCATACTGGTCACTGGAAGTTCAACATGGCACCTCATGGCAAAGAACGCTCTGAGGATCTGAAAAAAAGAATGGTTGCTCTACATAAAGATAAAAAAAAAAAAAAAAACAAGGAAATGTAACACACCTGCTCCCCATTCACACCTGAGACCTTGTAACACTAATGAGTAACATGACATTGGGGAGGAAAAATAGCTAATTGGGCTCAATTTGGACATTTTCACTTAGGGGTGTACTCACTTTTGTTGCCAGGGGTTTAGACATTAACCACTTTAAGACCAGCCTCGTTTTGGATTTTAGGTGTTTACATGTTTAAAACAGTTTTTTTTGCTAGAAAAAAACGTAGAACCCCCAAACATTTTATTGTTTTTTTTCTAACACCCTAGAGAATAAAATGGCGGTCGTTGCAATACTTTTTTTCACACCGTATTTGCGCAGCGGTCTTACAAGCGCACTTTTTTTGGAAAAAATTCACTTTTTTGAATAAAAAAATAAGACAACAGTAAGGTTAGTCCAATTTTTTTATATATTGTGAAAGATAATGTTACGCCGAGTAAATTGATACCTTTTTTTTTTTTACACTTCAGCAATTTTCAAGAGATTATTATTCAACTTCGTGTTCATTTATATCTCTCGTTATATTTTACATCATTGTGGAATTTTATTGCTATGAAATTTAAATCGTGAAGCTTATCATATAAATTTTTAATCCCTCTTAGATTTCATTACTCTTTTATAGTGTGTGGGGTTTTTCTTCTTTTCTTTTTTTTTTTTTTCCTTTTTTCCTTCCCTTCTCTTTTCCCTTCCCCCTTTTTTCCCTTTCCCCCCCCTATTTCCTTTCTCTCACCTCCCCCCCTAATCCCACCCTCCCTACTTCCCAATACCTCTCGTCCTTTCTTTATCTCAAACCGTTTTTTCTATTACCTTCGGTTTATATAATCGTTTCGACATATTTCCAAGTTTGTTTAAATGTCTGCCATTTTTCCCATTTTTTCAGATCGTCTTCCTCTCCTTCCTCTCCGTTATATCTCAATTTTTCAATGCGATATATTTCCTCCATTCTTAGAGCCCATTCCCTTTTGGTTGGTGCTTCTTCGTTTTGCCACTTTTTCGGGATAAGACCCTTAGCTGCGTTTAACATCTGAGGGATCAGTGTTTTCGTATATTGTTTTATTGGATCATTAGTCCCGTGAAATAGGCATATCCAAGGATCTTCCTTTATGGTAACATCAGTAATTGTTTTTATGAGGCTTAGAATCTCTCTCCAGAATGTTTTTATTTTTGGGCACTCCCACCAAATATGAGCCATTGTGCCCAGTTTATTACATCCCCTCCAGCAGTTCTGTGAGTTGTCTGTGTGAATTTTGTTAAGTTTATCAGGTGTCCTATACCATCTGGAGAGGGCATTTATAGTTCATCTCCGCAGTCGAAGTGTCAATAGCTGATTTGTGGGTTAGTTGCAGTATTTTTTTGATTTTGTGCATATAGTCATGTGCACCCAATTCCGTGCCCCATTTTGAAATAAAAAGGCGGTATCTCCAGTTTCTCCTCTGCAAGAATCGCTCTGTAAAGCCGAGATATTGTTTTCTTTTTTTTTGTCCCCGTTTCGGTGCAATTTTTTTCCAAAGCTGTATAGTTTTCTTTTGATCTCATCGGTTGGGGGAGACTTCTTACAAAATGGGCCAACTGTAGGTATCGCCACTCGTTTATTCTTATTTGTGCTTCATTGTGCTGCAGTTCTGTTAGTGTTTTTAATCTTCCTTTATCTATTATATCTTTCAATTGCGTGTTTTCCCCTAACCAATGACCCCCTATGTGTCTTTTTCCTGGCGGAAAATACTCATTATCACTTAAAATCATTAACGGTGAGTTATACTTCCACTTATATTGTTTGTGTAATAAGTCCCATATTTTAAATACATTTTTTGTTATTTTTTGTGTCTTAGTGCCTAAACCTCTTAAATGTGAGGGAATCCAAATTACCTTTCTTAAACTTTTTTCACTTATAATACTCTCCATTTTCACCCAGTGTTTGTCTTCCGTTTCCCGTGCCCATTCTACTGCCCGTGACACCGTGACCGCATAGTAATATTTTTTTAGGTCCGGGATACCCATTCCACCTTGGTCTTTATTCTGCTTCAGAGTGTTGCGAGAGATCCTAGGTTTTTTATTTTGCCAAATAAATCTACTTATTATAGAATTCAGAGTTTGAAAGTAATAGTCTGGGAGAGGGATTGGTAACATTGAAAATTTGTATGTGACTTTAGGCAGAAGCACCATTTTAACAGTATTGATCCGGCCGAACCATGACAGGGGCCTAAGGGATAGTTTTTTAGTATCCTTTTTGATTTCGTCCAATAGTGGAATAGAATTCTCGCTGAATAATCGTTCTACTAATTTGATCTACTAATTTGATCCCCAGGTATTTTAAGCCTTTCTTCTTCCAAGGGAATGGGTATTCCTCTTGTAGTGCATGTGCCTCTTTATCTTCCATATTTATGTTCAAGTTTTCCGATTTATTCAGATTGATTTTAGAGTTTGCTATTTCTCCATATTGTTGTAGTGTTTCAATCAATCGTGGCATTGTATTTTTGGGTTCAGAGACGTAGAACAGAAGGTCGTCGGCGAAAGCCGCAACCTTATGCTCGACGTCACCGATTTTTATTCCTCTAATGTCCTTATTTGCTCTGATTGTTGCTAATAGAGGTTCCAGCAATAGCACAAAAAGAAGTGGAGACAGGGGACAACCCTGTCTCGTCCCATTTCTCATTGTAAAAGAAGTTGAGTGATCTCCATTAACTTTTATTGTTGCAGTCGGTGCTTCGTATAGTACCCTAATTTTTTGCATCATCCTGTCGCCCAGGCCCATATGCTTCAATGTCGCCATCATGAGCCCCCAGTCTACTCTGTCAAATGCTTTCTCAGCATCAATTGACAGAAATAGACCTGGGGGCCCGTGAACTTTCATGTCTTGCAGCAAGAGGAGTGTTCTAACTCCGTTGTCGCGACCCTCTCTTCCTGCGACAAAGCCTACCTGATCCATATGCACCAATTCACTCATTTTATCTCTCAGCCTGTTCGCCAGGACTTTTGCGTAAAGTTTTGTATCACAATTCAAAAGAGAAATTGGTCTATAGCTTGGGCATAGCATTTCATCTTTACCTTCTTTCAAAAGTACGGTTATCTGTGCTCTCTGTGCTTCTGAAATTAGCCCGTAATCTACGCCGAGTCCGTTCATGTAATTGCAGAGCCTGGGTATCAGGATTTTCTCAAATTTTCTAAAATATTTCATGGAGAATCCGTCCGGGCCTGGGCTTTTCCCTATTGGTGTTTCTAGGATAGCTTTTTTAATTTCCTGCTCCGTGATAGGGCTTTCTAAGTCTTCGCTGTCATTTGGAATTAATTGTGGAATACCTGATTTTTCTAAAAACTGTTTTATTATGGTTGCTTTACCTTTTTCTTCCTTGCCTTTCTTGACATCATAGAGTGTACTGTAGTAGTTTCGAAAAACTTCTGCTATCTCTTTTGTTTTATAGACTATTTCTCCTTGTTTATTTCGAATTTATTTTATATAATTTCTCGACTTTTCCTTCCTCAGGGTCTTTGCCAGGTGTTTCCCAATTTTGTTGCCGCTCAGATATTTTCCTCTCAAAATTCTATTAAAAACCCTTTTTGTGTCCTGTGTTAATAGATCTTTTAGTTCTTCTCTTTTGGATATAAGTTGATGGTATATTTCTTGTTGTCCCCCGTCGGGTCTTTTGTGTAGCCGTTCTAACTCGTATATTTCCTCTGTTAGGTTTCTTGTTTCCCTTTCTCTCGCCTTTTTTTTTTCCCAGCCCCCATGGATATAAATATACCTCTTATATATGCCTTGTGTGTTTCCCATAGAGTAGAGTGTGGGATATCTTGTGTGTCATTAATTTCGAAGAAATGGATCAATTCTTCGCTTATTTTTTCTACATCTTGATTTTCATTAAGAAGTGCTTCATTTAATGACCAGTTAAAAGCTGGTCTCTGTATTTTCATTTCTTCTATAGTCAGCATTACTGGGGAATGGTCTGAGAGGGTAGCAATACCTATTTCAACGTCTGTCACTTTAGTCAATGTGTTGTGATCAATTAGAAAATAATCAATGCGTGTATACGTCCCATGTACAGGGCAGAAGAAGGTGTAATCTCGTACTTTAGGGTGTAAAACTCTCCATACGTCCACCAGTTGGTTTTGGTGCAATTTTTGTTTCAGTTTTTTGAGGGGCATCTGTCCCGTCCACTGTACCTGGGACGTGCTATCCTCTTTTGGGCTCAGACATAAGTTAAGGTCGCCTGCCATTATTACTATCCCTCTCCTGAACTGTGCAAGAGTCCCTATCATTTTTTTTTACAAACTCTGCTGGCTTTTTATTTGGGGCGTATATATTACCCAGAGTACATTCTATTTCACCTATATATCCTCTTAAGAAGAGGAATCTCCCCTCTAGGTCCGTAAGCCTTTCCTCTACTTTGAATCTTGTTTCTCTTGAGAACCCGATTGCAACTCCCTTAGCTTTACTGGTCGTTGAATCAGCGTAAAACCAGGTAGGATGTTCCTTGGAATATAATTTTACATTGCCTCCTAAAAAAAGGTGGGTCTCTTGAAGAAAGATTATATCTGCATGATGGTATTTGAGCTCTTTTAAAATCTTGTGTCTTTTGGCAGCTGTGTTTAGTCCTCGGACATTATATGTCAGAAACTTAATCTTACTTGAATTTTTCTTTTTTTCTTATCAAAAAAAGCCGAGAGGTATTGTTCTCTAGTCCAACTATCTCTCCCCCCTCCCCCCTCTCTACATCTCTCCCACCCCCGCCCTCCCTTCCAATCCCCCCCTTCCTCTCTCCTCCTGGTCAATACTGACCTCTAGACCATGGGCTGAGACAAACCTCATCTCCGTCCCAGGTCTTCCTACCTCGAGGTGTGTCTCTGAACCCACCCAGTGCTCCGCGCCCCTCCCACGGGCTAATCCCAGGAAGGGAGTGGAGTACCCATGGCTGGCCGAGCTCTCCTCCCGCTGTTATCTGAAATCCTCTCCCCCCTTCCGCTCCCGCTAATGAAAAAAAAAAAAAAAAAAAAAAAAGGAGGGGGTGCCACATCTTAAAAGTAAAAGTTATGCCGCGTACACACGTGCGGACTTTTGCCGGCGGACCTAGTCCAGCGGACAATCCCGCGGGACTTTCCAGCTAGGTCCGCTGGACTTTCCGAGCGTGTGGACTTGCCCACACACGCACGGACTTCTCCAGCGGATAATCCGCCGGCCAAAAGTCCGCGGGACTTTTGAAAATGAACGGACTTGCCCACACACGGAGCAGTCCGTTCATTTCGAACGTAACTTCAGGTTACGTAGCTAGCATAGGCAGTAAATGCCACCGTGCTAGCTCCGTGACCTGGCATGGATTTAAAGGGAATCCCCACGCCGAAAAAAACGGCGTGGGGGTTCCCCCCAAATCCATGTCAGACCCTCATCGGAGCACGCAGCCTGGCAGGCCAGGAAAGGGGTGGGGACGAACGAGCGCCCCCCCCTCCTGAGCCGTACCAGGCCGCGTGCCCGCAACATGGGGGGTGCCCTGGGGAAAGGGGGGCCGTGCGGCCCCCCCACCCCAAAGCACCTTGTCCCCATGTTGATGAGGACAAGGGCCTCTTCCCGACAACCCTGGCCGTTGGTTGTCGGGGTCTGCGGGTGGGGGCTTATCGGAATCTGGGAGCCCCCTTTAATAAGGGGGCCCCCAGATACCGGCCCCCCACCCTATGTGAATGAGTATGGGGTACGATGTACCCCTACCCATTCACCTAAGGTGTAAAATGTAAAGTACAAAAACACACACACTTTTGAAAAAATATTTTATTGCACTGCTCCGGGGGTCTTCTTCCGTCTTGGGGGTCTTCTCGCCGGACTCCTCCGCTCTCTTCTGCTCTTTTACCTAGCTCTTTCACGAGCGGGGGAGTCCGGCTACCTTCTTCGTCGTCGCCGCCGTCGTCTGGGGGTCTCGATCCGCCTTCGGGGGTCTTCCGGGGGTCTCTTCTGTTCTTGCGGCGGTCGTCGTCTTCCGCGCCGCCGGCGCCTTCTTCTTCTTCTTGTCCTTCTTCTTGTTCTTCTTCTTCTTCCCATGTTGACCCGTCGCTGTCTCTGCCCGGAATGCCTGTGCCGCTCTGCGCTCGGACTTATATAGGGACATGGGGGACAGGGTCACATGCACATGTCACATGGTGACCCCGCCCCCTTGTGTTGTCACAGTCCCGGAGGATGCTGGGACTGTGACATCGCAAGGGGGCGGGGTCACCATGTGACATGAACATGTGACCCTGTCCCCCATGTCCCTATATAAGTCCGAGCGCAGAGCGGCACAGGCATTCCGGGCAGAGACAGCGACGGGTCAACATCGGAAGAAGAAGAACAAGAAGAAGGACAAGAAGAAGAAGAAGAAGAAGGCGCCGGCGGCGCGGAAGACGACGACCGCCGCAAGAACAGAAGAGACCCCCGGAAGACCCCCGAAGGCGGATCGAGACCCCCAGACGACGGCGGCGACGACGAAGAAGGTAGCCGGACTCCCCCGCTCGTGAAAGAGCTAGGTAAAAGAGCAGAAGAGAGCGGAGGAGTCCGGCGAGAAGACCCCCAAGACGGAAGAAGACCCCCGGAGCAGTGCAATAAAATATTTTTTCAAAAGTGTGTGTGTTTTTGTACTTTACATTTTACACCTTAGGTGAATGGGTAGGGGTACATCGTACCCCATACTCATTCACATAGGGTGGGGGGCCGGTATCTGGGGGCCCCCTTATTAAAGGGGGCTCCCAGATTCCGATAAGCCCCCGCCCGCAGACCCCGACAACCAACGGCCAGGGTTGTCGGGAAGAGGCCCTTGTCCTCATCAACATGGGGACAAGGTGCTTTGGGGTGGGGGGGCCGCACGGCCCCCCTTTCCCCAGGGCACCCCCCATGTTGAGGGCACGCGGCCTGGTACGGCTCAGGAGGGGGGGGCGCTCGTTCGTCCCCACCCCTTTCCTGGCCTGCCAGGCTGCGTGCTCGGATGAGGGTCTGACATGGATTTGGGGGAACCCCCACGCCGTTTTTTCGGCGTGGGGATTCCCTTTAAATCCATGCCAGGTCACGGAGCTAGCGCGGCGGCAGTAACTGCCTACGCTAGCTACGTAACCTGAAGTCACGTGCTAAATGAACGGAATTGCCGATGAGCGGCAAGTCCGTTCATTTCAAAAGTCCCGCGGACTTGCCCACTAACGGCGGGATTGTCCGCTGGACTGCCAAGTCCAGCGGATAATTTTAAAACAAAACTTAAAACTTTGGTCCGCCGGACTTTGGCGCCAAAAAGTCCGCCGGCGCCCACACACGAGGGGATTATCCGCTGGACTTCAGTCCAGAGGATAATCCCGCGGGATTGTCCCTTCGTGTGTACGCGGCATTAGTCTAACCTAGCCCTTCCCTTTGTGTCCATTCGGGAATTTCAATCTCTTGTAAATCCAGTTTCTTACAGAATTCTGACAGTTCCTCTGGAAATCTGAGTTTCGCCGATTTACCCTCTCTATAGCCTATTAAGCAGGCCGGGAATCCCCAGGTGTATTTGACGTCTACTGCTCTCATTTGATTCAAAAGTGGTCTAAGTAGTCGTCTCCTGGCCAAAGTCTCCGGAGCCAGGTCTAGGTAAATTTGTAATTCTATCCCGTTGATTTTCAATGGGGGTTTTCCTCTGAGGTTACTCCATATTGCCGCCTTATCTTCATAGTACTGAAATTTTACCAGGATATCTCTAGGACTTTCTGTTGGAATATGTTGGGGTTTCCTTACTCGATATATCCTGTCTATTTTCAGCTCCCTTTCAGGGCCCTTATTCCAGACAGGATTAAGAATCTCTTTTATTGATTTCCTGAGATCTTCACCATTTACTTCTGCGAATGCGCGTATCCTCAGATTCTGTCTTCTGTTTTGGTTCTCATATTCCTCTAGTTTGTGGTTCAATCTCCTTTGGTTCAGCTTTGTTTCTCTTAGTTGTTCTTGTATCCTGGTCATCTCTTGAGTATGGGTATCTGTCTTGTTCTCAATATCCTCTATACGGTTTAACAAATGATCTAGGTCTGACCGGAGTGCTGAGATATCCTTTTTGATTGAATTTTCCATTCTGAGTAGCATCTCTGACATTTCTGTTTTAGTTGGCATCTGGGGATTCATAGCCTGTTCTTCCGGGGCACTTCTATCCATCTCAGATTCCAGAGTTACTTCCGCTGGGGCTTCGGCCGTTTCTTCTTTTCTTTTAGTTGTATCTTTCTTTTTAGCTTGTTTACTCATTTGTTGTTTTTCTGGGCCTGGGCTTTTAGGGCTCAGACCTTTTACCATATAATGTTTGATTGTGCTCGTATTTACTTTGTCTTTGGGAGTTTTAGGTTCGCCTCCTTTAGTAGACTTGCCTTTCATACTAAAAAAAAGTTTTATTTTCCCCCAGGTTGTCCTTTTTAAAAGGGATTCAAGGCATGTAGTAAGCCGTAGATTAGACTGTCTAGGCCTTACTCTAATTCTCTTGAAGATTTAAGCTAATTAATTTATGTTCTGGCTTTATCAAGTTTTTCTCTTTTTTACCTGCTTCTCTCTTCCTCCCCTCCGAGAGAGAGAGTTATCTAGGAAATTTTTCTGAATAATTTCTATGAGTCTAAATAATAGATATTGTGACCCCCCTATTTTCCTCCCCTCTCCTCTCCTTAAAAAAAAAAAAAGTAAATGATTATCAGTTCAGTGTATATAGTCTCTGGAACCGTTTTCCCTGATCCTTCTCTCCGCTTCAGGTCCCTATATATGTTGAAGCCTGAGGTTTATATTCCCCCTGCTGAGACTCAACATCTCTGGGTCAATGATTTTACCATGGTTTGTTTTTTCACTAGGGATGGGAGACAGGGCAGTAAAGAAATAGGGGAATCAGTAGACAAGGCAAATAGAGTAAAGGGCGAATTCAAGGTAGTGCGGCCTAGGAGACGTTCCTTTAAATCAACCAACACTATGTACAACTATAACATCATCTGTGTTTGGGTCTTAGATATCTAGGTATTTTAGATTCCCCGTGTCTTATGACCGATTCTCCCCCCCAAAAAAAAAAAAAAAAGCAAAGGAGTATTCTATTATAGGTCTTCCAAAAAATAAGAAATATAATGATCACACATAGATTCTCAGGATATCGCTGAATGTCGCTTGTAAGTGTCTTATGCTCGTTTATGCATAGAATTCTCCGTTACCATTTGTTTCAATGCTTGAAAAAAAGTTTTTACATTATATCCCTTGTAGCCATGATGATATCATTACCTCCGTTATTTATGAGGGTAATTAAGAATGAATCGATTGAACGGCGGGATATGTGGGGTGAAGGTATATTCAGTTAGGTGTTCTATAGAGTTTTTCTTTCGAAATTACCAGCTGTAGCCTTAAATATACTTCCAGATTTACCTTTTGTCTTCTCTCCCCTCTCTCACATAACTCCGTCCCAACTGCAGTCCTTTTAACTACTGTCAAAGTCCCAGTTATGTCTCGTTTTTCGAATGGCTTTCATTCAATTTCCCCCTAGGTTTCCTCTGATATGTACCAGCCTTTAATTGCACATACTACGAGAAAAATAAATTAACACTCACCCCCTCCGTTGAAACGCTTTCCATGCCATCAAGCGGTGAGCAGATTGCTCCCCTCTAGTGGGGACTTACCCTTGTTGAGAGAGATGATCCTGGACAGGGGTTCTGTGTGGTTTCCTTAGCGTTGCATTGCTATATTTTTTAATATCTACCTTCGGTATGTGGCATCCAAGGGAGAGGAGGGGAGTAACACGGGAGAAGGAGCGGGTCAGGGGAAGGTAAAAAGCATCCGCAGCGATCCTGCGGCGTCTCCTATCTTCCTAGGAGCATCGGTATCTTCAATGGGCCATTGCCTCCGGGGACGCCAGCTGGTCGGCGCGGTGTCTGCTTACTGCGGGGATCATTTACGGGGGTCACGCAGCCTCTCACTCTGCGCGCTCCTGTCCCGCTCTGGCCGTCGGATGTTTCATGGGTCATGGGTCAGGACACTCCCTCCACGAGGTGAAGCACGTCCTCACGTCCTTGCATCCATCCCCCCTAACTCCACTAAAGTAAATTGATACCTAACATGTCACGCTTCAAAATTGCGCCCGCTCGTGGAATGGCGTCAAACTTTTACACTCAAAAATCTCCATAGGCGACGTTTAAAAAATTCTACAGGTTGCATATTTTGCGTTACAGAGGAGGTCTATGGCTATAATTATTGCTCTCGCTCTACCGATCGCGGCGATACCTCACATGTGTGGTTTGACCATCGTTTTCATATGTGGGTGCTACTCACGTATGCGTTCGCTTCTGCGCACGAGCTCGTCGGGACGGGACGCTTTAAAAAAATTTTTTTAGTTTTTCTTATTTATTTTTCTTGATTTTATTTATTTTTACACTGTTTTTAAAAAAAAAAAAATTATTGGCTCACTTTTATTCCTATTACAAGGAATGTAAACATCCCTTGTAATAGGAAAAAGCATGACAGGTCCTCTTAAATATGAGATCTGGGGTCAAAAAGTCCTCAGATCTCATATTTGGATTTCAATTAAAAAAAAAAAAAAAAAAAAATGTCATTTAAAAAAATGACATTTGTAAATTTCTCTTTAAGAGGTATGGGCGAAAGTGACGTTTTTGACGTCGCTTCCGCCCTCCTATGGTATAGAGATGAGTGGCGGCCATCTTAGCGTCACTCATCTCTATGCACATCAGGGGAAAGGACCCGATCGCCTCCGCCGCTGCCGGAAAGCGGCGGGAGGGGGGCACCTCTCCCGCCGCCGATAACGGTGATCTCGCGGCGAATCCGCCGCGATGACCACCATTATCGGACAGCCGACCGGCGCCTGAAGAGATGGATATCTCGGTTGTGGCAGCAGCTGCTGCCGTTACCGAGATATCCCTCTTCAAAAAAGGGACGTACATCGTCGTGCGCCGGTCGGAAAGTGGTTAATGGTTGTGTGTTGATTTATTTTGATTTATTTTGAGGGGACAGCAAATTTACACTGATAAATAAGCTGTACACTAACTACTTTACATTGTAGCAAAGTGTAATTTCTTCAGTGTTTTCACATGAAAAGATATAATACAATATTTACAAAAATGTGAGGGATGTACTCACTTTTGTGAGATACTGTATCCCGGATCCACTTGTCAAGATGTCACAAGCTTTTGTGCATTTGACTGATTAATTATTGCATTCAGTTGTTTTCAATAAATCTTTTGTTAGTTCATCTTGCTGTTTTCATTTTTGCCCCCTTTAGGCGTACTGACCACGTGACTACGGCACACCCCAGGTCACTTTTCCCATATCTCCTTCCTTTTCTAATCAATCTATAAGAGACTCAGAGTACAAGTGGAAGGCTGACCGCAGGTCAGCCTGTGTTTGTAGGAGGAGTCAGACTCCATAAAGCCTCCGATTCTCAGCTTTCATTTCCTTTTCATTTACTTGACTGTGGTATAACCAATGGCTTGTTACCTGCTGCGCCAACAACCCCATCCCTCCCTCTAAGGACCACACAACACTGGAATGGAGTAAATTGGCCATAGCAGCTGTTTCATTAACCAAAATATAAATATGAAATAAATACCATAATAATTAACCACTTCCGGACCGCCGAACGCCAATATACGTCCTTACTTTGAGGACGGATATCATTGTTATGGCAGCAGCTAGCTGTCATAACCCCGGTATCCTCGTGTTCGGCCGGCGGTCCGCTACAAGATAAAAGTGGTCTCTGTGGTGGATTCCGCAAGATCACTTTTATCGCGCCCCAGTGCCCTCCGCCGCTTACCGGAGCCGTTGGCAGCAGCGGAGGCGATTGGGTCCTCTCTGTGGCTGGACATGGAGATGAGTGGGGGGATGATGGCCCCCACCGTCTCCATGGCATTGCAGGTCGGAAGCGACATCAAAACGTCACTACCGCCCATAGCTCCTAAAGGGCCATTTTTTTTTAACCGCTTAAGACCGCCTCACGCCGATATACGTCGGCAGAATGGCACGTCTGGGCACAACCACGTACCTGTACGTGGCCCTTTAAGAGCCCAGCCGTGGGTCGCGCGTGCTCCGCCGGCAGCACGCTCATGACCCGGTCCTGAGCTCCGTGACCGTGGCCGCGGGACCAGTGGACCCGATCGCCGCTGGTGTCCCACGATTGGGTCACAGAGCTGAAGTCTGTGTAAACAAACCTCTCCCTGTGCTTCCTAGCGCGACTGACACTGATCGGCTGTTCCCTGTCATCGGGAAAGCTGATCAATGACGTCAGACACAAAACCACGCCTCCCTACAGTAAAAAAAAAAAAACACACACACTTAACCCCTCCCCGCCCCCTAGTGGTTAACTCCTTCACTGCCAGTGTCATTTACACAGGAATTTTTTTTTTGAATTGCATTTTTGTGTAAATATGAGATCTTTTTGACCCCAGATCTCATATTTAAGAGGTCCTGTCATGCTTTTTTCTATTACAAGAGATATTTTTAAAACAGTTTAAAAATAAAAAATAAAAGGTAAAATAAATAATAATAAAAAAACACACATGTGAGTTATCGCCGCGATCGGTAGAGAGAGAGCAATAATTCTAGCCCTAGACATCCTCTGTAACTCAAAACATGCAACCTGTAGAATTCTTTAAACGTCGCCTATGGAGATTTTTTATGGTAAAAGTTTGTCGCCATTTCATGAGCGGGCGCAATTTGAAGCGTGACATCAGCATTATCCAACAAGCAAAGTTGAGTTTACCCAAAAGCGTCTGAAGGCTACGCAGGGTCAACTTGCCAGCCCCCCATGCTGAAACCACCGGCGCCCGCAAGTCCGTCAACTTGTCCGCTGGGAGGTGGCATTCCATGGCCACAGTATCGATCAAAATCCCATGAAAACTCAGCACCATGGCTGCCAGCAGAATGCCAAATAGGCATGTGCACTGACAAAAAATGTGTTCATTTTCGTTTTCATTTTATTTGTTTTTTTGCTTTTATCGGAAATTCGGAAAATTGAAAATTCAGAAATTTGGAAATTCAGAAAATCGAAAATTCGGAATTCTTAAAATTCGGGAATTTTCACATTTCTATTTTTCAGATTTCCGAATTTCCGAATTTCGAATTTTCTATTTGAAAATCCCAAAATGTGAAAATCTGAAAAAAAGAAAGAAAATCAGTTTAATTGATAACTAACTATTAAATTAACAAGTACGAATTTATCCGAAGTTATGAGTTATCTGAAATAACGAATGCTGCATCTAAACAAATGGAACGGAACAAATTAATAAATAATTAATAATAAATAATTAATAATAATAAAAAGGTTTTATTATTATTGTTATTTATTATTATTAGATCGTTACGTTCCATTTGGTTAGATGCGGCATTCGTTATTTCAGATAATTCGTAACTTTGGATAAATTTGTACTCGTTGCGTTCACTAACAGACAAATTTGAAAGGGAATTCCAATACCTATAAATTTAATAGTTAGTTATTATTTAGAATTAAACAGATTTTTTTTTCTTTTTTTTTATTTCCGAATTCCGAAAATCTGAAAATCCGAAAATCTGAAAATCCGAAAATCTGAAAATCCGAAATTCGTAATTCGTAAATTCAAAAATTCGGAAATCCGAAAATTCGGAAATCCGAAAATTCGGAAGTTCGGAAATTCAAAATTCTGAAATTCTAATATTCGGAAATCCGAAAATCCGAAATTCGGAAATTCAAAAATTCTAAATTCGGAAATTCGGAATTTCGGAAATTCGGAATTTCGGAAATTCGGAATTTCGGAAATTCGGAATTTCGGAAATTTTGAAATTCGGAAATTTCGGAAATTCGGAATTAACGAATTTGTCAAAATTCGTTAAAAAAACGAATTGGGAACTAAACGAATTGCACATGTCTAATTCCAAAGCGTTCCACCATGTGCTGAAGAGTAGCCAATAAGATCCTACACTGATTAGAAGAGGCCGGCCCGATACACAAAAAAATCATCCAAGTAGTGAATGACTGACGGAAACCCGGACACCTCCCTGACCACCCACTCAAAAAATAAAGCAAAAGTTTCAAACAAAGAGCACGAAATAGAACACCCCATGGGTAAACATTGGTCAATGAAGTAGCACTTAATACCCAACAAATGAAAACTGTCCTGATGTAACAGCAACAAGCGAAAAGCGGATTCAATATCCTTTATTTGCCAACAAAGCCCCCTGACCATATACCCAAGCCCAGTGCACCGCCATATCGATAGAAGTGTATGAAAAAGAACACAGGCCCGGATCTATGGACTCATTGATTGTTCAAGCTTATGGTTTAAAGAGGAAATTCCACCTTTTCATATTAAAGCGCACTCCGCCAGGGCTGTTAGTACTTCCTGGGCAGTGCATCACCAAGACTCCATGGCTCAAACTTGGTCTTCAGTCCATACATTTACCAGATTCTATCAAGTAGATGTAAAAGGTCATGAGGATATCGCCTTTGGGCGCAGTGTACTGCAGGCAGCAGTATAAGTCCTCTAGTCTCTTGGTTCCCTACTTTTGTTCTGTCTCCCTCCCTTCAGTTGGCATTGCTACGGGACATCCCACATAGTGACTACTATGGCTCTGTGTCCCGTAATTTACAATAAGAAAATAGGATATTTAAAACAGCTTACCTGTAAAATCCTTTTCTTTGAAGTACATCACAGGATACAGAGGTCCCTCCCTTCTTTCTGGTATACATGTGTATTGCTTTGCTACAAAAACTCAAGTACTCCCAGTAGTGGGAGGGGTTATATAGGGAGTGGACTTCTTGTCTTAGGGTGTGCCAGTGTCAATCACCTGAAGGTGGCCTATAACCCCCATAGTAACTACTATGGGTCTGTAAAAAGGATTTTACAGGTAAGCTGTTTTAAAAATCCTATTATTCTTTTCTTTTTTTCCCCAGTGACAGCCTGCCAGAATAGCTAGGATCTGTTAGAGCAGCTCTGTATTATACATTACTGCCCCCATACTGTACCCTCCTGCCCCCGTACTGTGACCACTTATCCCCCCCCCGTACTGTGCCTTCCTGCTCCTCCCTGTACTGTACCCTCCTGCCCCCTGTACTGTGTCCACTTACCATCCTCCTGTATAGTAGCATCCTGCCCCCTGTACAGTGTCCTCTTACTCTCCCCCTGTACTGTGCCCTCCTGCCCCCTGTACTGTGTCCACTTACCCTCCTCCTGTACTGTACCATCCCACCCCTGTACTTTGTCCAATTATCCTCCTTCTGTACTGTACCATCCTGCCCCCTGTACTCTGTCCACTTACCCTCCCCCTGTACTGTACCATCCCGCCCCCTATATTTTGTTAAATTACCCTCCCCTGTACTGTGCCTTCTTGCTCCCCCTGTACTATGCCCTCCTGCCCCCTGTACTGTGTCCACTTACCCTCCCCCTGTACCCTTCTTATACAGTTAATTTTTATTGCTTAACTATTTTTCCTATTTTGGGCGTGAGTGGGGCCTCGTGTCTAAGTTTTGCCTAAGTCCTCACAAAGCCTAGAGCCGCCTCTGCATACAGATACACATATGGAGTAGTTAAGCCTTCTTGCTCTCACTAGCAGCAGACTTGATGCACTACATTATTTTCAGGACACTCTCTAGCATCCCCTTTGCTGACACCCATCCACTGACTCTTCTAGCTGAAGGGAGTGGCTCTCACTCAACAGGCCCCAAAGACACAGATCCGTACTCACAGTAGACAGAATCAGATCCTTCCTTGTGTCTCTCTTCCCGTCAGCTTTGCAGGATCATATTTTCTACGAATAAAGGCTAATTTTGGGAGTGCGGCTGTCCAGAATTTTCTCATCCTCACAGCTCTGCAGGACCTCTGGGTTCAGCTTCTCTTTCTCTCTAGGCCCCTGGATCAACCACCCAGGGCCGCACGGCCTCCTCCGCAGAGGAGAGGGCAGCCTCCCCCTCCCTCCTGGACTCGGTTCCCCGGCTCAACTAACACTGAGCACATGTACTCTGGCTTTATATACAGCATCCCAGCATGCAATGCAGAGCTTTTCCTCTGCCAATTGCGAGGGCTGTAACAAAGCCTGTGCACTCACTTGTCAGGTCCCCTCCCACTGTCCAATATGTCTCCCTATTGAAACAGCGAGGGACAGTCAGAACTAGCTGAGCTGCACCTGAGCACAATAAGCAGACCTAAGCAATAGATCCTGCTCCCTGGTAGGCAGAGAGCACTCTAAGTTTTACCTGACCATCTTCCTGGTAAGCAGAAAGACCAAAAAACTATACTCACTTCTAGCACCTACCTAGGAGGGTGCTACATTTAGAAGCAGTGCCACTGCTGCTGACAAACTCCGGGATTGAGCTGTAGCAGGACCCCTTCCTAGAAAGTGTGACTGCCCTGGCTCATGGGCCCTCTGCTGGCCCTGGGTCCTTAGGCAGTGCTCGAGTGCCCTAATGGTCAATCCTTGTGCACAGTACAAATTGAGTGCACCTGGTTAGTGGTTACCCTCTCTCTGCTGAGATACCTAGCACCATAGCACCACATGCATGTAACTGGACAACCTTGCTGTCTTCAAAGCAAGGACACTCTATTTTTTGTTTGCAGGCAACTAAGAGCACTGTCTTGCTTAGACTATATCTGTACCTATTTATCTTATGCGTTTGCCCAGGGTCCTCCGTTCAGCATGCTAGGCCTGTGAAGGTGCTCTTCTTGAATGCATATAGCAGGATTTTGCTTGTCACTGTCAGAGCTCAATCAAAGCAAATGGGTTACAGTTGTGTGCTTCCAGTCACCGGGGAGGGGAAAGCACAGACATAAGGGAGAGACCAAAAAGTGAGAGAAGAAGAGAAGGAAGAGGGGGTGACAGACTTGGGGAATAAAGTGTCACATACACTGATGTGGAGTCAGAACACATTAACAAGTGACAGTTTGGTATAGGATTGTGGAACACAGTCTTATTGCGGGCAACATAAAATTATTGACCTTTGGGTTATTCACTGGAAATGTAACCTTTTATGGCTAAACAGTGATTGATAAGTATTCACAAATAAGTTAATCAATGCTTTATTTTTCTTTTAAGGGGTCTTTTTGATTTACAATACATTTTATTGAGTTTCAAAAAATAAATACCAGTTTTAGAATATTATGACAAATAACAACTGACAAGAAACAATACAGTATTAAATGTATCTACAATGTAATGAATAAGAACAATCAATATATAACAAAGTGAAAAATTTAAAATTGAGCAGATTTTTTTTTAATTTTGGCACAGGGTTCACCTTAAAATCCATACAAGACCTGAAGGGCCTGGTTTGGAATTTGGGGGGACCCCCACGTATTTATTTATTTATTTTCATTTTGGTTTGGGGTTCCCCTGTGGGGTAATCCCATGCCATTTTTATCAATGAACTTTTATGTGTATTGCCGGATTGACAATTCATTGTAGCCGCGAGTAGTTTTAAATTACTTTTTTTCCTTTAGAAATGTAATTTTGCTGTCAGACTGTTCTAAACATGGGAAACATGCGCCACTTTACAGGCATACTATAGACACACCCCAGGTACGAAATTTAAAGGAATATTACACTTTTATTGTTTCACTTTAAGCATTATTAAAATCACTGCTCCCGGAAAAAACGTCAGTTTTTAAAAACTTTTTTTTGCATTGATACATGTCCCCTGGGGCAGGACCCAGGTCCCCAAACACTTTTTATGACAATAACTTGCATATAAGCCTGTTCCTGTGCAAACTGAATGAGGGGGAATTTGGCCCATCCCTAGTGCCCACCAAATGCAGCCTACCAGTGCCTACCAGTGCCCACAAATTGCAGCCTACCAGTGCCCACCAATTGCAGCTTACCAGTGCCCCTGGATCACACAGAGCAGTGACGATCTCCTGCTGTCACGGAGCTTGGATTTGAATCTCCCGGGCAATCCCCCACTCTGCAGCCTCGCTGGTATCTCTGTAATGTTACATTCATAATGTGATGGGGCGCAGCATGAAGGAAGTCACACAGCATTAAAAATTTGAGCTGTGCTGAACTGGCACCCCCATATCCTCCATCCCAGCACACCCCCATTCCAGTACAAATCCTCTCCCACCCAATCCCCCCTTGTCAAATCCCTCCAGCATAAATCCTCCCCCCTCCCTAGCACAACAAATCCCCCCAAATGTATTTTCTTATCCAAGCTAAAATTCCCCAAATTCCTCTTCTAGCACAGATCTTCCTCCCAGTTCTGGCAAAATACATATCCCCCATCCCAGCCCAAATACCCCCAGATCCACTATTCCAGCTAAAATCCTCTCCCCCTCCCCCCTATCCTTTCCATCATAAATCCTCTTTCCCTCAAATCCCCCATACACCCCAAGTTCCCTGCCCAGTACAAAACGTCCCTCTGAAACACAAATCATCTCCCTTCTTATACAAATGAATCAACAATACTTCCCAACTGTGGGACTTTCCTGAGAGAAGAACAAAATCCCGCAAATCCTGGACTAAGGGCCAGTTCACAGCAACATGAGTGCAGAAAACCTGCTTTCTATGTGCGTTTGTTGCACTTCATTCAAAACGCACTGCAGTTGCGATTTGCAGTGGGTGTCAATGTTAACTTAAAGTGGAGTTCCACCCAAAAATTGTTCCTGCTGAATTTATACTTTTTAAATAAAAATACACAAGCTTAATGTATTCTAGTAAAGTTAGTCTGTAAACTAAGGTCCATTTTGTTAGTTTATAAAATTAGTTTGTTATTTTATAAACTTCCAGCAGGCCGTGGCCATGTGATGTGTGGGCATCTGAAGCTAGACTGTATTTCTTCCTGGATCTCATCCTTGCAGATCTCGCATGTGCTCAGTGCAGCACAAGCAGTGTAACAGATTTCAGGTAAGATTACCATAGCAACGGCAGAGGCAGAGGCAGAGGCAGAGGTTTACATAACGCCCCTTAGTTATGTAAACCTCTCCTCCCTCCAGGAACCAGGAAATAAATTACAATTGCATTATTTCTTGTATTGCCTACCTGCAAATTAGCGGACCTCCAGCTGTTGCACAACTTCAAGTCCCATCATGCCTCTGCCTCTGGGTGTCATGCTTGTGGCTATCAGAGTCTTGCTATGTCTCATGGGACTTGTAGTTCTGCAACAGCTGGAGGTCCGCTAATTACATTTCCCTGGCATAGACCAAGTAAATATGAATTTCTATGGCACCACATCACCCCAAGCAATTCGCACCACATCACCCCCATAAAGTCGCACCACATCAGTGCTCATAAATGCTCCCTATCAGTGCCACTTAAAAGTGCTCATCAATGCCCCCTATCTGTGCCCATCAGTGCCACTTATCAGTGCTCTTTAATGCCGCCTATCAGTGCCCATCAGCAGGACTCTGAGCTGAGAGCATCTCTCTCATACAGCACAGAGCCTGCACTGACAGTCCCCCCTCGCACGGATGGAACAGGAGAGATCCGATCTACTCCTTCTCCTCCTGCCCCTCTCCACCTGTTTGCACTGCGGAAAGTGTTAAGCTAAGCAGCTGAATGATCAAACTCAGCTGCTTAGCTTCACAGTTCCTGCAGTGCACACAGGTGGAGAGGGGCAGGAGGAGAAGGAGCAGATTGGCTCTCTCCTCTCCAGTTCGTGCAAGGGGGGGACTGTCAGTGCAGACTCTGAGCCGTATATGCCGCCCTTTCTATTCAGCTGTACAGGTGGGGCCTCACTGGCTCTCCAAAGCATGGGCAAATGTGACCCCTGTAGCTACGCCCCTGCTTGGGGTGAATGCCCTGCATCTGTGTAGCATCTGTGTAGCAGCCAGCATCTCTATCCTCAGCATCTGATCCTCATACACCTGAGCCATGGTCTTAAAGAACGAAGTTAGATTTGACAGACAGATGTTATTCTGCTCCAGCAAACGGTGGGCCCAGGACTGAGGCTAACCTTACATACCCCACCTTAGTAGCTTCAAGAGAAAAGGTCTGGGGCTGTAATGAAATGTACAGTTTGCAAGCATTATGAAAAGTCCTGAACTTGCTGCGATCGCCTGAGAACTTTTCTGGAGTAGGTACTCGGGGATTCAGATGGCAGCATTACTACAGTTGGAGCAGGAGGAAATTCCACAGATGCAGATGAGACTGACGTGGGAGAAGGAAGTCCATGGATCTGTTCCTCAAGCCGACTGTAACCCCCCTGCAGATTCTTGACCGTTTGAGTAAGTGATGTAAGGTGATGGCACAGCTGATCCACCGGGAAGGTCGCTCATCCAGGCTCGGACATGGCTGCTTCGTACTATCACGTACCTGGTAGTAGAGCCTGATTGGACGAGGAAGGCCTCACTTACCCCTCTGACTCGGGGCCTCTGATAATGTGAACAGAGGGCGCCGGAGTGTAGAGTCGCACGAGTGCCAATGAATCCTGCAGGCAGCAGGGCGGATGTCCTGGATGGCTGGAAAAGATACCGGAAGGTCTTGGCAGGCAGCTGGTGCAGGTAAAAGCAACAGATAGCAGGGTCAGGCAGGCTGGGTCATACACGGCAAGACAGTCAGATGCAGGGTGCAGGCAGGAACGTAGTCAGGAGACAAGCCAGGTCTGGAACCAGATGCGTGCAAACAGGAGCCAAGGGAAAAAGCAGAAGAAGGGTCACAGGACAAGCCGAGTTCAATGCAGGTGGAGTTCAAGGAATGGTCAAAACAAGCCGGGTTAACACAGAGATCAGGACACAGGTAACAGAGCACACAGGAGCTGAGACGAAGCAGCACTGGAGGCAGGCACTGGTAGGCACTGGCTGGGTTTAAATAGACTGGCACCAGCGTCAATCACAGGTGCAGGCGGGTGCGCACAAGTGTTGGTGCGCACAGGGATGCGCAACGACTCCTGTTTGCGCGCCAGTTTGCGCATGCACACTTCTATGCGCCAATGCTTGTTTCCTATGAGCAAAGGGAATAAGTGTTCTTCTGCGCTTTGGAGTACTTCTAGATGGGCGAACTTGACTGCTGGCATGTACACCCTGACATATCCTCTTACCCCCCCAACCCCCAACATCGCTAGTATCCTCTTACAACCCCCCACCCCCCAAATTCCTAGTATCTTCTTACACTCCCCCAAATCGCTAGTATCCTCTTACACCCCCATAATATCGCTAGTATCCTCATACACCCCCCACATCACAAGTATCCTCTTACACCCCCCTCACATCACTGGTATCCTCTTACCCTCCCCCCAAATCGCTAGTATCCTCTTACCCCCCACATCGCTAGTATCCTCTTAAACCCCCCCACATCGCTAGTATCCTCTTACACCCCCCACATCGCTGGTATCCTCTTACCCCCTCCAATTGCTAGTATTCTCTTGGTGTGTTATAATCACAGACCTCAGATCAGAGCCACAGATGCACATTGCGGTGTATCTTCTCCACCCCACCTCCTCCCACTGTCTGTGTGGAGGAAGTCATCAGAGCCGATGAAGAAGCTGTGGACTGCGGCTTCATGCTTCAGTCCCCTCTGCCATGTGTGAAAGGCAGCCGGCGAGGAGGGGGAGAGATGCTGTCAGCGCTAACATTGTAGTGCAGGACGGACATCAAACACCCCGCTCAAGCTGGGGGGCAGATCTGCCCACACTAGCGCCTCTGCACAAACACAAGGAGGGAGGGGAGCACTCTGGCACTCTGGCACTGACAGGAGGCACAGCAGTGCTGGGGGGAGGGTAGTATTAAATATATTAGGAGATTTAAATACACTAACAAATTGAAGCCAGACTGCAGCTCACACTTTATCCACTTACTGACTGTTTTACTGCTACAGTGTGGGCTGGCTGCGCAAAATCACGTGATATCACGTAATATCGCATTTCTGGGTAGGGGGAATGCGTGCCCACTCCCGCTGGCACTGGCTCCAGCACATGCCAATCACTGGTTCTGGGTTAATTATTTATGGCCAGGACCCACTGATCGGCGGAGTGAGTGGCAAGAGAGAGCTTTGCTTTGTGTATGCAAACAACACAAAGCTCTTTTCTGACAGAGGGGATGTGCCGGTTTTTGTTTCTCTGCTAAGCAGGGAATAAAAACCTGCATATCCCTCAGTCAAAGCACCACACAGTAAACACTTTACACATAGTTAGGTACACATTTAACCCTTTGATTGCCCCAGATTTTACCCCTTCCCTGCCAATGTCATTAGTACCATGTCAGTGTAAATTATTAGCACTAATCACTGTATTAGTGTCACTGGAGATGTCAGTGGCAGTTAGCCAGTTCCCACAAAGTGTGAGTTAGTGTCAGGATGCCTGCCGTACTATCACAGTCCCGCTATAAGTTTCTGATCACTGCCATTACTAGCATAAAAAATAAATAAAAATTCCAGTATTTACAGGTATATACCATAGTTTGTAGATGCTTTCACACAAACCAATCAATATACACTTATTGGGATTTTTTTTACCAAAGAGATGTTTGATAAATGTATGCAAAAATTTGATGTTGTTTTATAGCATAAAAAAATAGTTTTTTTTTTTTAACCACTTCAGCCCCGGACCAATTTGCAGCCAAAGGACCAGGCCCCTTTTTGCGATTCGGCACTGCGTCGCTTTAACTGACAATTGTGCAGTCGTGCGACGTGGCTCCCAAACAAAATTGGCGTCTTTTTTTTCCCCACAAATAGAGCTTTCTTTTGGTGGTATTTGATCGCCCCTGTGGTTTTTATTTTTTGCGCTATTAACAAAAATAGAGCGACAATTTTGAAAAACAATTCAATATTTTTTACTTTTTGCTATAATAAATATCCCCAAAAATATTTAAAAAAACGTTTTTTTTCCTCAGTTTATGCCGATACGTTTTCTTCTACATATTTTTGGTAAAAAAAAAAATCGCAATTAGCGATTATTGATTGGTTTGCACAAACGTTATAGCGTTTACAAAATAGGGGATAGTTTTATAGCATTTTTATTAATATTTTTTTTTTTACTAGTAATGGCGGCGATCAGCGATTTTTATTGTGACTGCGACATTATGGCAGACAAATACAAAATAAGGTTATAATTGCACTGCCAAGGAAAAAAATAAATGTGCAAAAATGTGACTAGCAGCCAGCATCAACAATGATACAATTGTGTAGAAAAAAATAAACAAAAAATGCAGCGCTAAGTGAAACAACTCATTCAGAAAAATGAGAATAGTGAAAATGGGATAGAAATGGCCCAATAACACAGAGCCATATTTGGCTCTGTGTTATTGGGCCATTTCTATCCCATTTTCACTATTCTCATATCACATATTTGTAATAACAAAAGTGAAATGATAAAAAAACAAAATCCATGGAAGTAAAAAGTCCAAAGTTCTAACAAATGGATCCACCTGAATAGATTAAAACCTGTGTGTAGGCACAACCATATAAAGAAAAAAAGTGTCCCTTCATCAATGAATAATCAATCCTAGATGAAAAATTCCTCGAAGGAGTATGGGACTGTAAATACATAGAATGAAATTGCAGAAATCTTCAAAACAACACCCGATAAGCCTTCATGTAGAAAGATATATAAAAAAACCACTGACTGTATGGAAAGAAAGTAATGGGTACTCTTACCCGAAGGTGTTGACCCACACACCTTGGTGGTGAGTCGATCAAGCGTGAAGTTATATTGGCTGCGATCGATCCTCCAACGGTGGTGATGGAATGCCAGACGCACCAGACTGCACACGATGTTGAATGCGACTATGCAGCAATCAATCCTCCACCGAAGATACTGGAACGCAGCATACACCCAATAACACACGATGAACCATGCGACCAGGATGTAGGATTTCACCGACTTTGACTCCAAAGATGGCAATGGGCACCCACATACAGATGAGTGTATGAGAAGAAAAAAGAAAAAGAAAAGAAAAAAACCCTCCACATGGAGCAGGTCACTCCGGTAAAAAATTTTTATTATGGCGGACACATCGGACATTTTTGACACATTTTGAAATGTATAAATTTGTCATCTATACAGCAATCAATGCTATTTAAATGCATTGATTCCTGTATAATTCCTGTATAAATGACACTGGCAGTGAAAGAGTTAACCACTAGGGGGCAGGGAGGGGTTATGGTCTGTGACGTGTGTTTTTTTTTTTACATTAGGGGGCGTGGCTGACGTCTGACGTCACTGATCGGCTTTACCGATGACAGGCAGTGTAAGAAGGGTGGGGAGAGGTTTTTTTACACAGACTCTCCCCGTTCTTCAGCTCTGTGACCCGATCGCGGGACAACAGCGGCGATCGGTCCGCTGGTCCCGCGGCCGTGGTCACGGAGCTCCCGACCGGGTCCCGAGCGCGCCACCGGCGGCGCGCGCACGACCCCACGGCTAGGCAATTAAAGGGGACGTACCTGTATGTGATTTTGCCTAGCCGTGCCATTCTGCCGACGTAAATGTGCAGGAGGCGGTCGGGAAGCGGTTAAAATGTATGCATTTTTGTCTATAGCGCAAAAAAAATAAAAAACCCAGTGGTGATCAAATACCACCAAAAGAAAGTTCTATTTGTTGGGGAATTATATAAAGTTTGTTTGCATACCATGTTGCATGAGCAAGCAATTACCAGTTTAATTAGCGCAGTGCTGAATACAACAGACTTGCTAGCTGGATCACCAGATGAATATATATGAATATAGAAGAAAGAAAGTATAAAAAGAAAATGAATACAGCCATTAGAATTGGTAAACTGCAATATAATGTTTGCTTTTGGGTTTAATACTGGTTTAAATGATTAGATGGTTTGGAAATGCCACCAATACTATGCTAATTGTGTGTTGTGTATATATAGCAATCGATTAATTTGAAATGTTCACGTTTTGTTTTTGTTTACTTTTCCAGTGAAATGGTGGACACTGAATGTGACTGGATTGAAGTAAATAAACGTTCTGTTTGTATTGCATGGAAGGAAAATTTAAGACATCTGACTGGAATAGTTAATACAAATGATCATTTGAATTTAGAATTGATTTTTTTACGGCTAGCATTAAAATATTAATGCAGCAAGGTTAATGAACTGAGGAACATGGAAGACCTCACTGCCACCCTGCATGGCAGAGAGGAGGCCTTTTCAGAGACATGGCGACCTTGGATTCATTACATATACACCGAAGCATACCTCCGTGAGGTTGCATGTCCTGATTAATCCATGCAGCTTGATCTTCCGAATGGTCAGGGAGGCACCACCATCTCCATCTTTACCCCTTTTCACTTCCCCCTTCCCTCTCTCTCCACCCCTTCTCACCCCCCCCCCCCCCCCATTTTACATATATTTTTTCCCCTTTTTTTTTTGTTTTCCCCAGCCATGGGCCGGTTTAGCCAGATAATATGCATATCTTATATACATTACTCGTCTCTTGTGCCACATGGCTGGGCCCGGCTGTCTGGGGGACAAATCTCCCAGCCAGTCGGAGTAGTTTCTCTCAGTGTGGCCGTGGCAGCCGCACCGACATATGGGTTATTAAGGAAACAGTATAGAAGCTCCTTCCCGGGGTGGCACACGGCCAGTTTAATTTTCACCCGCAACCACACTTGTAAACCACAAGGTGCCAAACCAGGGAAAGCGTTACATAACGAAGCTGGTACTACATCTAACCCTTTTTGCTACATGTTACTGTTTTTTTTTACTATAAGCAATGTCATCGTTATTCTGTGATTGTAATGCTGTACCATTTTGAAAATAAATAAAGGAATTACAAAAAAAAAATATTAATGCAGTTTTGTGCTGGCATGCCCTTACCTTCAGTTGTAGCCCAGAAGCCCTAAGCCTGGGCTGATGTAATCTGCAAAGTTGAACATTTCTAAGCAGTGTTGAATGCTGGCCCAGCCTTCTCATGTCTACCACATAATCCTGAATGTTCCAACTGCACAGTAAAGCTACCCTTCAGAATGATGGACTATTATGAAATTGTGAGAGTGGGCAGGGCACAAACTGACATTACTAGGGAGTGTCAGAGTTTGCAGGTTACATCAGTTCTGCTCAAGCGGGCTCAATTTGTTTGGGCACACTTGCATGGGCCTGCGGCTGCCCCCCCCTTCCTCCTCCTGTACTAATAATTATGAGACTATTTCACCTATTATGATCTGTTTGTTTCCACATGCTTGTAACATGAATAAATGGTGTACTTTCTCTTTAAGAATTTCACACACGTGGCCGGACAGGTATAGTCAGCCAATCAAAAGGAATAGAACCAGCCAGAAGTTATAGGGCACATTATAAAAGGTAGGTGTGTCCTTCTTTTGGGATCATCACAGCAAAAAAGCTACAATACCTGTGCAGCTGCCATTATGGAGAGCCTGCTGAGGAATGTATTGGAGAAAGCTCAAGCTGGTGGAGGTGAAGAATGGCTACACAAGTGTCTGCAGACAGAGGTAGCCAAAGAGTCCCGACAGGAGAGGGAAGAAGAAGGCGGCATGTTAATGCCATTGCATACAGCAGGTCGGAGCTGTAGCAGAGGAGCCCCCAGGGAGAGTCAGTCAAGCCGCCGGAGCGTGTGACACCAGCAGTGCAAATGAGGGAGGAAGGAGCCCATATGACTGACATGGAGGTGGCGCCTGGGAGAAGAAAGGGGCGGCTTGGCAACCGAGAAAGGAGGAAGAGGCAAGCCTATTCACCTTCTCCTATGAGAGGCGGTGGGAGGTCCCAAGTGGGCTGTCCTTCGGCTGGCAAGAGAGGGTTACCAAGCAACCCTAAGCTGCAATCTTTGAAGGGGCTTTTCGCTTTTGCCACTTAAATCATGCCTGTAGGCAGATAAAGGAATTGGTATCCTAACAGTGTGGTACTGTAGATACCTTATAGGTAATCAAGTGCCGCGTCCTAAACACTATAGTAGAAAGGAGGGAGGGGGACTTGGACTTTTTAGGCACCATACAATGATATATTTAAACAAATATTTATTAATTAAAAAAGAAGAAATACATATACATCAGTATATACTTAAAAACACATTTTGTATCACCAGATAAATATAATTCATAGCCGCACATGCATCCTATAATAGTAGCCTTAGGGACACATAAATAAACCAGCAACTAGAGTTAGCTATCCAGTAGTCGTGGGGTGTCCACCGATGAGGCAGGGATGCGATGGGGCGGAGGTGTCACAGCAAGAGTTCTACATGTTTCGCGTTCACATTAACGCTTCATCTGGAGCAGGACATTAGGTGACTAACAAGAAAATGAAATTTAAAAGACACAATGAGCATATGTCCATTATTCATTTTTATATAGATTGACAGATACAGAATTGATATTTAAAATGCATGTAAATAATGTCAGCCCATGATAGCCTCGAAAACATGACAGCTCACCCAAACCCAGCCGCAGAAAGGGGCTGTATGTCCATACACATAGTGGGGGCGTGTATAATATCATGAATTACAGCGATTAGTATAATGAAAAACAGAACTTACTAGATAACTGGTAAACAAGGATAATGCGGTAAGGAGATATCCCCGAAAACCCAAAGGCCGTATATTGACCGAGCGAACGCTGGAGAGTGTTTATATATTTATGTTGAGCATAACCCAGATAGAGTCCTAATTAGCAGTAAAAAATACAGAAAAATAGTATGAAGTTATTCAAGAGCCAGAGAGTATATAAATATACCATAGCATCAATAGTGAAGAACTCACCTATAATGCCAATGTATTGCTGGATTAGCAGCTAGACAATAGGGCAGTATATATTTGTTCAAGAGAACCAATAGTTAGGAAGTAGTAACGGTAGTATTAGCCAAGGGTCCGTCTAATTAGCAGGCAAAATCTGGAAAGCCCTGATTAGCATAGTCAGACAAGATGCCTGAAATGTATAAAGGTATTGGTATAAGTATCAACAGTTTGATAGACAAGCTGGGTGTCATACTGAACCCCTAAACACGCTTGCTACAGGCGGGTACTTACCAAAGGCATATGGATCAATATCGACCAGCGGCGTCGGAGCGGCACAATGGTGGGGGACGCTGACGGAAAGCACACAGGGGTGTGCTTATATACACGTCCCGTCCGTAGTCTAACGTACGGCGTGTGCCGGTGTGACGTCATCCGGACCGGCCGCGTTACACATTGCGCATGCGCCAATGGAGAGCATCGCACCTGCGCATTGAGGCGCGATGATCCACGAGTATCGTGCGCATAGTGATGAGCAGGGGGAGCCCGGGCAGCTAGTTAGCTGCCCCTGGTGGACCCTGCAAAGCGTCACATGGAGTAGTAAAGTGACGCTGGGCGGCCGCACTAGGTGATGGAACCAGCCACACACTGCGGCTAAAGGGATGGGTAGAGCTGACAGTCAAAGAGGCACCAAACAGGGGGTGACATAAAATAGAAAAATGGTTTATGTATAGCAAACCTATATATATATAACAGGTATACAGCTCACATTGTTTACAGAGAAACAAATCAGCAAGGTGTTTGACTTAAATATTAAAGTATTAATTATTTAAGTCAAACACCTTGCTGATTTGTTTCTCTGTAAACAATGTGAGCTGTATACCTGTTATATATATAGGTTTGCTATACATAAACCATTTTTCTATTGTATGTCACCTCCTGTTTGGTGCCTCTTTGACTGTCAGCTCTACCCATCCCTTTAGCCGCAGTGTGTGGCTGGTTCCATCACCTAGTGCGGCAGCCCAGCGTCACTTTACTACTCCATGTGACGCTTTGCAGGGTCCACCAGGGGCAGCTAACTAGCTGCCCGGGCTCCCCCTGCTCATCACTATGCGCACGATACGCCGTGGATCATCGCGCCTCAATGCGCAGGTGCGATGCTCTCCATTGGCGCATGCGCAATGTGTAACGCGGCCGGTCCGGATGACGTCACGCCGGCACACGCCGTACGTTAGACTACGGACGGGACGTGTATATAAGCACACCCCTGTGTGCTTTCCGTCAGCGTCCCCCACCATCGTGCCGCTCCGACGCCGCTGGTCGATATTGATCCATATGCCTTTGGTAAGTACCCGCCTGTAGCAAGCGTGTTTAGGGGTTCAGTATGACACCCAGCTTGTCTATCAAACTGTTGATACTTATACCAATACCTTTATACATTTCAGGCATCTTGTCTGACTATGCTAATCAGGGCTTTCCAGATTTTGCCTGCTAATTAGATGGACCCTTGGCTAATACTACCGTTACTACTTCCTAACTATTGGTTCTCTTGAACAAATATATACTGCCCTATTGGCTAGCTGCTAGTCCAGCAATACATTGGCATTATAGGTGAGTTCTTCACTATTGATGCTATGGTATATTTATATACTCTCTGGCTCTTGAATAACTTCATACTATTTTTCTGTATTTTTTACTGCTAATTAGGACTCTATCTGGGTTATGCTCAACATAAATATATAAACACTCTCCAGCATTCGCTCGGTCAATATACGGCCTTTGGGTTTTCGGGGATATCTCCTTACCGCATTATCCTTGTTTACCAGTTATCTAGTAAATTTTGTTTTTCATTATACTAATCGCTGTAATTCATGATATTATACACGCCCCCACTATGTGTATGGACATACAGCCCCTTTCTGCGGCTGGGTTTGGGTGAGCTGTCATGTTTTCGAGGCTATCATGGGCTGACATTATTTACATGCATTTTAAATATCAATTCTGTATCTGTCAATCTATATAAAAATGAATAATGGACATATGCTCATTGTGTCTTTTAAATTTCATTTTCTTGTTAGTCACCTAATGTCCTGCTCCAGATGAAGCGTTAATGTGAACGCGAAACATGTAGAGCTCTTGCTGTGACACCTCCGCCCCATCGCATCCCTGCCTCATCGGTGGACACCCCACGACTACTGGATAGCTAACTCTAGTTGCTGGTTTATTTATGTGTCCCTAAGGCTACTATTATAGGATGCATGTGCAGCTATGAATTATATTTATCTGGTGATACAAAATGTGTTTTTAAGTATATACTGATGTATATGTATTTCTTCTTTTTTAATTAATAAATATTTGTTTAAATATATCATTGTATGGTGCCTAAAAAGTCCAAGTCCCCCTCCCTCTTTTCTACTATGCCTGTAGGCAGGGTTTTCTCTAGAAGACTGTACATGGCAATGTCAGGTTATAAATCCCCTTTCTCCCATATTAGGATTACAGCAGATTTGAAGGAGGGTTTATTAGTATGGCCAATTTCCTAGAGGGTTTAAATGGCAGGTCTTTTTTCCAGGATGAATTTATTTTGGGCAATGATTTTGAGTTATTCACTGATGCAGTGGGATCTAGAGGATTTGCAGCTGTATGGCACAATCACTGGTGCTGCGATGTCTGGCCTCAGACTTGGGAGGATAAAAAAGCTACTAGGAATATTGTACTCTTCAAACTTTTTCCAGTGGTGGTGGCCTTGGAAATTTGGGGGGAATTTTTCAGGAACAAGCGTATAGTTTTTCACATCTGCAATAAGGGGGTTTTGTTCACGGTTAAAGTGGATGTAAACCCACTCTCATCTTTTCTAAACTACTGCAATATTGGTTATCTTGAAGGATATACATGCCTCCTGCATGTATACTTATCTGTCAAATGTCTTCCCTCTCTCTGCTATGTTTTCCAGGGCTCAGTGGGTGGAGTCGTGATGTCAGTAGACTCCCCGCCCACCTCTACACTCCCCTTATCAACATGCATTTTCTCCTGTGTATTTCTTACACTGAACTTCTGCTATGATCACTAACATGCAGTCAAAACCCAGAAAAGTCCCCACATGACTTCAGCATGCCAAATCATGCTGAGGTGTGGAACAGCTAATCCTTGCAGACCAGCAGAAGAAAGGAGTGGGAGGGAATTAAAAAATAATGCATGTCTCTTAGGCTAGTGCACGAGATATGTAAATCACCTGTCACTCTCAGCAAGGGGGAGGATTTGACAAAGTTTTTCTCTGTTTGTCAAGATTTATCTCACTGAACAATAAAAGAGGATTGCTCAGAGCTGGATTAACTCTTTGTGGCAAGACTGGGCTCAAATGATAGGACATCTTATACTCTACATTATGACATCCACTTTAATTGTTTGTCCGCTAAATCCCTCTTTGTGGTGAAATTGCTTAGGCATTTTGTTTTCCTGTGTTTGAAACTCAATGTGTGGGTAAAGGCACAATATTTACCTGGTAAACTGAATAAAGTTGCAGATGCTTTGTCTCGATTGCAGATATCTCATTTCAGAAGCCTACTCCCAAGTGCAGATCCAGATGGCCACCCCTGTCCGAATCATTTTTGGGGATTCATTTAAATAATATATTACTGCTAGACGTGTGCACACTGAAATATTTCATTTCGGAATTTTGTTTTCGTCCGAAAAATGTATTTATTTAAAAATAAATAAATAATAATATATAATAATAAATTTGTTTTTATTTATTTTGTTTTGTTAAAAATAGCATTTGTCCGAAAATCCGAAATAATTAAGGTTGAATCTGTCATTGAAGGCTTATGGTGTCTGTCAAATGTTCTAAGAAGATTCGACAGAGCAGCTAAATTGTACGACGCCCCAATCGTACATTTCCAGTCGAATGTTACGCTTACAAGCTATAGTAGAATTCTAATGTTGTATGACACTATTAATAATTATATTTATTAAATATTTTTACTAGTCAACCAACATTAGAATTCTTCTATAGCCTATGGGCAGAGCATTTGACCATAAATGTCCACTCGCGGCGGCTGCTTCGTCGAATCTTCATGTCAAATCTTTTCTCTCTATATTGAATAATCTTGGACTAATAGAGTTAGGTAAGGCACATTTGACCTTTTTTGCTATTGTCTCTATGATGTTGAATCTTTTCTCTCTATGTCGAATCTTTTCTCTCTATGTTGAATCTTTTCTCTCTATGTAGAATAATCTTGAACTAATAGAGCTAAGGTTAGGCACATTCGACCACAGGTTCAATGGACACAGATCGCTATTGTCAGCGTCATGTCAAATCTCCTAACTATATCGAACTGTTGCAGCGAAAACAAAAATAAAGCATTTGTTTATGTCGGATCTTTCGGTTTTCGGATTCTGCACATTCGTTATCGTTTGTTAAAACGATAACGAAAATACCCGAAATTCGGACGAAAATGCATTTGGACAAAAGCGAACGGCAGCGATAAAGAATTTGCTTGCCCCCCACACTTGGCGCAAATACTTAAAAGCTTGACATGACTTCTTTTAATAGGGCAATGGGATTTCAGTTTGACTGCCCATCTGAGGAAGCTATACAATCATTTAGTGAAAATACAAGTGGGGGTTTCTTTTTTCTTCAAATTAATGGATTGTATTTTCCAGCTTGCAACAGTTTTTTTAAGGTTTATCAGGCTCTTAAAGGGTATAGGAGAAGGAATTTCAAGCCTTTCACTCGAAGACCCATTTCTATTTTTCTTTTTAACAAGTTGTGCGCTGCGAGATATGCGGTTTGTTATTTTGAGAATGAGGCTTTACTTTTTCAAGGAGCATTGGAGCCCTGCGTATATATGAGTTGATCCATAGGAATAAACAAGGATCTACAGGGCTGTTTTTTCTGTATTTTCATAACAAAATCCAAAAACTGACCATCTAGGTAGAGGTACGTGATTTGACCTCTCTTCTTTTTGTACGAATGATATTTGCCCTGATACTGTATTTAGCAAGTTTATGGAGTACAGAAGTACAGTGGTGTGAAAAAGTGTTTGCCCCCTTCCTCATTTCCTGTTCCTTTGCATGTTTGTCACACTTAAGTGTTTCGGAACATCAAACCAATTTAAATAATAGTCAAGGACAACACAAGTAAACACAAAATGCAATTTGTAAATGAAGGTGTTTATTATTAAAGGTGAAAAAAAATCCAAACCATCATGGCCCTGTGTGAAAAAGTGATTGCCCCCTAAACCTAATAACTGGTTGGGCCATCCTTAGCTGCAACAACTGCAACCAAGCGTTTGCGATAACGTGCAATGAGGCTTTTACAGCGTCCTGGAGGAATTTTGGCCCACTCATCTTTGCAGAATTGTCCTAATTCAGTTACATTAGAGGGTTTTCGAGCATGAACGGCCTTTTTAAGGTCATACCACAACATCTCAATAGGATTCAGGTCAGGACTTTGGCTAGGCCACTCCAAAGTCTTCATTTTGTTTTTCTTCAGCCATTCGGTGGTGGACTTGCTGGTGTGTTTAGGATCATTGTCCTGCTGCAGAACCCAAGTTCGTTTCAGCTTGAGTACACGAACAGATGGTCGGACATTCTCCTTCAGGATCTCTTGGTAGACAGCAGAATTCATAGTTCCTTTTATCACGGCAAGTCTTCCAGGTCCTGAAGCAGCAAAACAGCCCCAGACCATCACACTACCACCACCATATTTTACTGTTGGTATAATGTTCTTTTTCTGAAATGCAGTGTTCCTTCTACGCCAGATATACTTGGACACACACCTTCCAAAGAGTTCCACTTTTGTCTCATCGGTTCACAGAATGTTGTCCCAAAAGTCTTGGGGATCATCAAGATGTGTTGTGGAGAAATTGAGACGAGCTTTGATGTTCTTTTTGCTCAGCAGTGGTTTTCTCCTTGGAACTCTGCCATGCAGGCCATTTTTGCCCAGTCTTTTCCTGATGGTGGAGGCATGAACGCTGACCTTAACTGAGGCAAGTGAGGCCTGCAGTTCCTTGGACGTTGTTGTGGGGTCTTTTGTGACCTCTTGGATGAGTCGTCGCTGCGCTCTTGGGGTAAGGTAAAGACATGGAAGGTTCACCACTGTTCCATGTCTTCGCCATTTGTGGATAATGGCTCTCACTATGGTTCGCTGGATTCCCAAAGCTTTGGAAATGGCTTTATAACCCTTTCCAGACTGATAGATCTCAATTACTTTCTTTCTCAATTGTTCCTGAATTTCTTTGGGTCTCGGCATGATGTGTAGCTTTTAAGGATCTTCTGGTGGACCTTACTGTGTCAAGCAGCTCCTATTTAAGTGATGCCTTGATTGTGAACAGGTGTGGCAATAATCAGGCCTGGGTGTGGCCAGAGAAATTGAACTCAGGTGTGGACAACCACAGTTATAGTATGTTTTAACAAGGGGGGCAATCACTTTTTCACACAGGGCCATGATGGTTTGGATTTTTTTTCACCTTTAATAATAAACACCTTCATTTACAAATTGAATTTTGTGTTTACTTGTGTTGTCCTTGACTATTGTTTAAATTGGTTTGATGTTCCGAAACACTTAAGTGTGACAAACATGCAAAGGAACAGGAAATGAGGAAGGGGGCAAACACTTTTTCACACCACTGTAAATTCCTGCAGAATTCTCTTGAATATAGTTCCCATCTGACTCAAATCCAGTTCAATGTGGTTCTTAACCACTTCAGCCCCGGAAGGATTTACACCCTTCTTGACCGGGCCATTTTTTGCGCGGTCATGTGACGTTGTACCAAAACAAAATTGACATCCTTTTCTCCCCATAAATAGAGCTTTCTTTTGGTGGTATTTGATCATCTTGCGTTTTTTTATTTTTTGCGCTATAAACAAAAAAAGAGTGACAATATGAAAAGACCAATATGCAATCTTCTACATATTTTTGGTAAAAAAAAATCGCAATACGCATATATTGATTGGTTTGCACAAAAGTTATAGTGTCAACAAAATAGGGATATATATTTATGGCATTTTCATTTTTTTATATTTTTTTACTAGTAATGGTAGCGATCTGCGATTTTTATTGGGACACCAACAGGTTTTAACAATAAAATATTACAGTAAGCACTATGCCATACTTAAATTTTTTTTTAGCACTGATCTGCCTTGCATCAACTGAGGTTAAGTGGAGGTGTCTGCCACTACACATCTTTTTTACTTGGTTGAAGTTTTTTATCCACTGGATTCAATATATTTATGGACTTGATCATGGACTCACACATGGCTATTTATGTTAATAATCACTGATGATTTGGATTTGTTATATGTATATGATACACAATTGTAAATAATTTATTGAAAAACATTGGTTTATATTATTTGGCTTAGCATTGAGTTTGCTCACCAGGGGTTGTAAGAAAAAATCAATAAATGTACCTATACAATACCGAATCGATCCCGCTGACTATAGGCCTACACTCAATATAAAATCAATTAAAACATAAATTAATAAAGGCAATCAAATAAACATGTGATTATGCTGTTTTAGATGAAAGTCCCAAAAACAAAGCCATAGATCAATTAATAAAAAAGTGTTCATATAAACTTCTGATGCAGCGCCTTGATATCTGCGATATCAGCAAATGGATGTTTTTATTATCCCTGCAGAGAAATATAAAGCCATCGATTCAGTAACGTCCCGCATAGGTAAATTTATAGATTTTTTCTTACAGCCCCTGGTGAGCAAAACACCAGCGTATCTTAAAGACTCTAGACAAATCATTAATGAAGTCTTTGCTATCAATATGGAGAACATATATGGAGAACTTATTACAGCAGACATCTCTTCTCTATATACCATTATCCCACATCAAATAGGATATATGGCAGCCAGATACTTTTTAAATAAAGATCAGTCAATAAAAAATCTTTGAAGGATTTCATTCTGAAATTATTAGAATTTGCCATGGAGCATAATTATTTTTGATTCGGAGGAGAGTTTTATCTGCAGTCCACTGGCACGGCGATGGGGGCTAAATTTGCCCCCAGCTTAGCCAATTTATTCAAGGCTTTATGGGAGAATAATTTTTTATTTGCATGTGGAGACTCGCATCTCATTTTTTGAGACGCTACATTGATGACGCCTTCTTTTTATGGGGGAATTAGATTCACTTATCAATTTAGTACATCCTCAATTTCCTTTTTAGACCTAGTGATATTCAAAGACCAGAATTTATTAATGACCAGGACACATTTTAAATCTACTGATCGGAATGGCTACATACCGATAGAAAGCTGTCATCATCACAGCTGGCTTAAAGCCATTCCCAAAGGCCAGTTTCAAAGAATTAGGAGAAATTTTCCAAAACAGAAGATTTCCCAACACAAGCTGAAATAAAAAAATAAAATAAAGATTTATGGAAAAAGGCTACAATCAGGATAATTTGACACAGGAATTAGAAAAAGTCAGTGATATGGATAGAAGCCAATTACTGAAATAAAGAACAAGGGGAAATATTCAATATGAGTGGGCTTTCATTACTACCTTTTCTTCACAACTTTGGTGGATTAACAAAATAATAAAAAAACATTGGCAAATATTACAAAATGATAAAATTCTTGGTCCCAAACTCCCAGAAAATCCCAAAGTTATATTCAGGAAAAATAATACACTCAAAGATACTTTGTCACCAATTACTATTAACCCCCCTGCCCCTAAGGAGGGTATGTTTGGTAACTTGAAAGGTTTCTTTCCCTATAAAAGATGCAATGTGTGTAGAACATCTAGAACTATTAGAACCTCAACCTTTTCCTCTAATCCCACGTCTAAGGTGTACAGAATTGAGGATTTTATCACCTGTGGGACAGTAGGAGTTATCTATTTATTGATTTTCCCACGTGGGCTCCAATACGTGGGGAGAACCACATGGGCCTTAGAAGTTAGAATTGGTGAACACTTGGCCAATATCCGTAAAGGTTTTTTTGGCCATAGTGTGCTCAGACACTTTCATGAGTGCCATAGAAGGGATCCATCTGGCTTGCAAGTTGTAGCTATAGAAAATAATTCCCCGAATTGGAGGGGTAGCAATTTGAAGAGACAGATCTCACTAATGCCGCGTACACACATTCGGAATTCTCGTCAGAAAAAGCTATGATGGTTTTTCCGACGGAATTCCGCTCAAGCTCGTCTTGCATACACACGGTCACACCAAATTATGACTGCCAAGAACGCGGTGACGTACATAATGTACAACGGGACTATAAAAGGGAAGTTCAATAGCCAGTGTGCCGCCCTTTGGGCTCCTTCTGCTAATCTCTTGTTTATCTCGTGTTAGTAGAGGTTTGGTGAGAGGCGATTCACGCTTTTCAGACTCATGCTTTTTCAGATTGTTTTACTGCTGTTCAGTTTGTGCTTGTGGGTTTGTATCTGGTTTTCAGTGCCTGTATCAGTTCATATCTGTTTTTCAGTGCATTCTTGTCTGCTCGTTACTGACTTTTAGCTCGCTCTTCACAGGCCTTACTGTTCTTCAGTGCATTCTGTTTAGTTCGTTCTGACCAGCCTACCGTTTTGAAGCCATGTTGCGGGTACGTGCTAATCGTAGAGTTCGTGCTGTGTGGGGGCTTGGTGTTGGGCTTTTAGCTTTGACACAAGCCCAGTCCACGAACAGGGCAAGGAGGAGTTCATGGACCAATAATTGGTTGCTCCAGCGTGACCAATTCTCTCACATGCCTTTGCTGCGTGAGATCCAGGAGAATAACCCTGATGATTTCAGGAATTTTCCCCAGATGACGGATCCCGTTTTTCACCGTTTGTTGGCTTTGCTGTCCCCTTATATCAGCAGGCAGGACACCTGCATGCGCCAAGCCTGCACTCCCAAGCAGACTAGTCACCACGTTGCGGTACTTGGCGACTGGGTGAAGCCTGCAGGACCTCAAGTTCTCCACAGGCATCTTCCCCCAGGCTCTAGGGATCATTATTCCAGAATGTAAAAATGTGCTTCAATTTGTAAAGTGTGTATTTATATTTTTGTATTATGACTGTTAGGTACCTGGTAGTGCTGAGCCTGACTTGATGGTTGGAGACCTCTCTTACAACTCTGGTTCAGGGCCTGCTGGATTGGGGACAGCGTAGCCGTGAACTCAGCGGGTAGGAGTGTCCGTGTGGATGCAGCAGGCTGATGCAGGGTAGATGCAGGGCTTGCTCAGAGGGTAGGTCTGCAGATGAAGGTTCGGCAGAAAACCAGGAGGCAGGAGGTAAACCGACAACAGGAGCAGCAGCAGACGGCTGAAGTAGCTGACAGCAACGGCAGAAGATCAGCAGATGACGGCAGCAGCGAAGACCTGTGCAGGGACACTGGAGCAGGGATGGTCAGGCAAGCCGGGTCACAACAGGTAAGGCAGACAGGTAAGGACGGCAGGCAGGAGGATGGTCAGGAGGCAAGCCGGGGGTTCAGCAACAGTAACACAGTCCAGAGCAGGGTCAAACAAGCCGGGGTCAAGGAACGGAGAAAGTAGCGGAGTCAAACAAGCCGGGTCACAGGTAGGGAGCTCAGACAGGTTCAGGTTGGGGTCACAGGTGGGAGCTGAGACGGACAGCGCCGCATGCAGGCAGCTGTCCCCTTTAAATAAGGCCACTGGCGCCAAAGCGGCGCCGATCGCGCACGTGCACGCGCACGGGGGGGCGCGCGCGCCCGCTATTTGCGCACGGGAGCGCGCGCACGAGTCCCGCGGGCGCGTGCACGCGCCCGCGGCGCGCGCCGCCGCGCGCGCCGGCGTTCAGAGGGACCAGGGCTGCCCAGGTGCCCGCGCACCCTCCGGCTAGGGTGCCCAGGGCGGCTAGAGCCCTGACATTGCCCCCTCACAAGGGGCAACCTCCGGGTGCCCATTAGGCGTTGTCTTTCTGGATGGGAAGAAAGAAAGGTGCGGATTAGTCTCTTGGCATGAAGGTTGCATTCTGGCTCCCATGAATTACTCTCGGCCCCATACCCCTTCCACTTAATCAGGAACTGCCTCTCCCCCCTACGTCTCCTGCAATCAAGGATGGCCTCTACCTCGTACTCCTCATTACCTTGGACCAGGACAGGTCCGGGTGGGTTTGTACCCCTATCAGGGAAGGGATCGGGCACAGCGGGTTTCAGGAGAGAAACGTGGAAGACTGGGTGGACTCTCATAGAGTCGGGCAGGGACAGCTCATAGGAAACTTCATTGATCCTCCTCTTCACAGGGAAAGGTCCTAAGAACTTGGGAGCAAGCTTCTTAGAGGGACAAGCAAGTCTAAGGTTAGTTGTAGCTAGCCATACCTGGTCGCCCACCTGCAAGTTCAGCTCACCCCTCCTCTTCCGATCAAAGAATCTTTTGCTGTCCTCCTGTGCCTTGGTGATTGCCTCCTGAAGAATCCTGTTGTTGCGGCTGAGGAACGAAGCTGTATCCTGGACTGCCGGGACTGAAGATTCTGGGAGAAAGTCAGGGAGAAAAGACAAGTGAAAACCGTAGTTGGCAAAAAATGGGGATTGTCCTGTGGCTGAATGACTGGCATTATTATAAGAGAATTCAGCTAGGGGTAATAGGGACACCCAATCGTCCTGCACAAAGGACGTGAAGCACCTTATGTATTGCTCTAAAGTCTGGTTGGTGCGTTCCGTCTGCCCATTAGTTTGGGGGTGGTATGCAGAAGAAAGGGCCAGCTCAATCTTAAGGATCTCACAAAGGGCCCTCCAAAAACGGGACGTGAACTGGACCCCCCTATCTGATACTATATTGGCCGGAACCCCATGTAACCTGACTATCTCCTTAATAAAAAGATGGGCAGTCTCTGTGGCAGATGGTGTTCCCCTTAAAGGCAAAAAGTGGGCCATTTTGGACAGCCGGTCCACTACTACAAAAATAGCAGAGCACCCCTCTGAGCACGGAAGCTCGACTATAAAGTCCATGGACAACATTCGCCAAGGTCGATCAGGTGCAGGAAGAGGCTTCAAAAGTCCCCAAGCTCGGTTCCTAGACGTCTTGCTGCGGTTACAAACAGGGCAGGAGTCAACATAAGACTTGCAGAATTCCTTTAGTTTGGGCCACCAAAAGGTGCGTTGCACCAGCTCCACAGTTTTACGGCTCCCGAAGTGTCCTGCCAGTGGATGGTCGTGTAGAAGGGTCAGGACCTTCACCCTTACAGATTCGGGGACGAAGACTTGACTTCCCCTCCAGAGAAGTCCATCACTGGAAGTTAGGGTGACCCCATGGGGTCCCTGGGAACTGGCGGATGCCTCCCGGATTTGAGATAGCAGATCTGGCTGTAAAAGTAGAAAGTTTCCGGAAGATAGGATGGTGTCTGGGGTGGTGGAGTCCTTGGGACTGTCAAACATCCGGGAAAGGGCGTCAGGTTTCACATTCTTGGAACCGGGACGATACGTAATATGAAAGCAGAACCTTGAGAAAAACAGAGCCCAGCGGGCTTGTCGGGGTTTGAGTCGCTTGGCAGTTCGTAAGTACTCAAGGTTCTTGTGGTCAGTGTAGATGAGTACTGGATGATTAGCTCCCTCCAAGAGGTACCTCCATTCCTCTAGTGCCGATTTGATAGCCAAGAGTTCCCGGTCCCCGACATCATAATTCCTCTCGGCTGGAGAAAGTTTCCGAGAGAAAAATCCCACTGGGTGCATGGCGTCTTTATTGCCCTGTCGTTGTGACACGACCGCCCCAACTGCCACTTCAGATGCATCGACCTCCAAGATGTAAGGGAGGGCAGGGTCGGGGTGACTGAGGATAGGGGCGGAGGTAAACAGTCTTTTAAGCTGATCAAAGGCCCCTTGAGCTTCCGGGCCCCAGTGGAAGCGTGTGCCCTGCTTGGTCAGCTGGGTGATGGGGGTGATGATAGCAGAGAACCCCTTAATAAACTTCCTGTAGAAGTTTGCAAATCCTACGAACCGTTGGATTCCTTTTCTATCTACAGGTGCTGGCCAGTCAAGAACGGCGGACACCTTCTGAGAGTCCATTCTAATGCCTGCCGGGGAGATTTCAAGTCCCAAAAACTGGATTTCCTGCTGCTCAAATTCGCACTTCTCGGCCTTTGCATACAGGCCGTGCCGTCGGAGTCGAAGGAGTACCTTGCCCACATGCCCACGATGTTGTTCTAGGGTTTGGGAGAAAATCAAGATGTCGTCCAGATAGACGATCACGAAAATGTCCAAATAGTCTCTGAGTACATCATTGATGAAATGCTGGAACGTGGCCGGGGCATTACAGAGCCCGAAGGGCATGACCAAGTACTCATAGTGGCCGAAACGAGTCCGGAAAGCCGTCTTCCACTCGTCCTCGGCCCGAATGCGGACCAAATTGTATGCACCCCTGAGGTCCAATTTGGTGAAAACCGTTGCCGATCTTAGCTTCTGAAAGAGCTCAGGGATTAAGGGCAGGGGGTACCGATTCTTGACCGTTATTTTATTGAGCTCCCGGTAGTCCACACAGGGCCTCAAAGACTGATCCTTCTTGGTGACGAAGAAGATGCCTGCGCCAGCAGGAGAGGTGGAATGGCGGATGAACCCCTTCTTTAAGTTTTCGGCAATGTAGGTCTTCAGGGCCTCTTGTTCTTTCTCGGAGAGAGGAAAAATGCGACCGAAGGGAATTTCAGCCCCAGGGAGGAGCTCGATGGGGCAATCATAGGGACGGTGGGGCGGAAGGGAGTCTGCCCCCCGCTTGCTGAAAACGTCCAGAAAGTCATGATAAGGTTGGGGTACAGATTGGCGTAGGTCTTGATCCGCGTCTAGGCAAAGCAAGGTAGAGGATGTTCCGAGGGTTGCAGGTAGGCAGTGTTCCTGGCAGTACCGAGATTGAAATTCTACCTCCCCGGTGGACCAATGGATCAGCGGGTTATGGGCCTGGAGCCATGGCATACCCAGGATGACCGGGAACAGGGGAGAGGAGATCACGTCCATGGTCAGAAGCTCCTGATGTTGAGGGAAAATTGTAGCGGTTAAGGGCAGAGTCTCTTGAGTCACCTGGCCAGACTTAATGCGGGACCCATCCGCCAGAAACACAGTAAGTCCTTGGGTCTTCTTCTGGAGCGGCAGGGCGTGAGTGTTGGCGAAGGTGGCATCCACGAAACAGCTACACGCCCCGGAGTCAATGATGGCGCTGGTGAGGATTGTCCTTCCCTGGCACTGCAACGACAGAGGAAGGGTAAGGTGAATAGTACTGGCTGGGCAGGGTGCAGAGAGAGGAGAAACGGATGACAAGCACTTACGCGTCTTGACAGGGCAACCATTCACGAAATGTCCAGAGCCCCCACAGTACAGACACAGATTCAACTGGCGACGTCGGGCCCGTTCCTCGGGCGTCAAGGGGGCACGTAGAAGACCAATCTGCATCGGTTCGGAACCATCTGAAGCAGGTCCCACGGGAGGTGTAGAGGGAGCAGGTAGGTAGCGAGTGGCAGGAACAGGAGCCCTAGCGACCATCCAAGCTGGGCGACTGGGCAAAGCAGAGCGTTCAGCTCGGCGCTCCCGTAGGCGACGGTCCAATTGGATTGTCAGAGTGACAAGGTCCTCAAGATCCTCAGGAACTCCTACACAGGCCAGTTCGTCTTTCAACCCCTCTGAGAGGCCCATGCGGAACTGGTGTCTGAGGGCTGCATTGTTCCATTGAGTATCCGCGCTCCAGCGCCTAAAGTCCGTGATATAGTCCTCAGCCGTCCTGCGGCCTTGCTGGAGCGCGGATAGGGCAGATTCAGCTGTAGCCGTGCGTTGAGGGTCGTCATACAACTGTGCCATTGCCTGGAAGAAGGCGGCTAAGGACTGGGTCATGACACTGTTGGCTCCCAGAAGACGGTGGGCCCAGGACTGGGGTTCTCCTTGTAGAAGGGACACCACGAATCCCACCTTGGTGACTTCCAGGGAGAAGGTCCGGGGTTGCAGGGCAAAGTAAAGCTGGCAGGCATCTCGGAAAGCTTGAAACTTGGACCGGTCGCCCGAGAACCTTTCTGGGATAGGTACTCTAGGTTCAGGGGGAAGCATCACCACTGTTGGTTGGGAGGCAGGTTGCACTGGTGGTGGAGGTGCAGCAGCCATGGGGCTGGCAAGTTGTTGAACTTGGCCTTCCAGCTTGGTGTATCCCTCCTGCAGGGATTTCACGGCTTGTGTGAGGGCTGCCAGGTGGGAGCACATTTCCCGCATGGTTGAGGCTCCATCCGCAGGCTCAGTCATATTGGCTGTCCGTACTGTTAGGTACCTGGTAGTGCTGAGCCTGACTTGATGGTTGGAGACCTCTCTTACAACTCTGGTTCAGGGCCTGCTGGATTGGGGACAGCGTAGCCGTGAACTCAGCGGGTAGGAGTGTCCGTGTGGATGCAGCAGGCTGATGCAGGGTAGATGCAGGGCTTGCTCAGAGGGTAGGTCTGCAGATGAAGGTTCGGCAGAAAACCAGGAGGCAGGAGGTAAACCGACAACAGGAGCAGCAGCAGACGGCTGAAGTAGCTGACAGCAACGGCAGAAGATCAGCAGATGACGGCAGCAGCGAAGACCTGTGCAGGGACACTGGAGCAGGGATGGTCAGGCAAGCCGGGTCACAACAGGTAAGGCAGACAGGTAAGGACGGCAGGCAGGAGGATGGTCAGGAGGCAAGCCGGGGGTTCAGCAACAGTAACACAGTCCAGAGCAGGGTCAAACAAGCCGGGGTCAAGGAACGGAGAAAGTAGCGGAGTCAAACAAGCCGGGTCACAGGTAGGGAGCTCAGACAGGTTCAGGTTGGGGTCACAGGTGGGAGCTGAGACGGACAGCGCCGCATGCAGGCAGCTGTCCCCTTTAAATAAGGCCACTGGCGCCAAAGCGGCGCCGATCGCGCACGTGCACGCGCACGGGGGGCGCGCGCGCCCGCTATTTGCGCACGGGAGCGCGCGCACGAGTCCCGCGGGCGCGTGCACGCGCCCGCGCGGCGCCCGCGCGCCGACGCGCGCGCCGGCGTTCAGAGGGACCAGGGCTGCCCAGGTGCCCGCGCACCCTCCGGCTAGGGTGCCCAGGGCGGCAATCGATGGGAAGCACGTCCACATCGTCCCACCACCCCATTCGGGGTCATACTATTATAATTACAAGGGGTTTAATAATATTGTATTGATGGCAGTGGTGTCGGCGACATATGAGTTTCTGTATGTGGACGTGGGGAGGAATGGCCGGATGTCGGATGGTGGAGTATTTGCCACCTCTGGAGGAGAACGTGAAAGGACTACCATTTGTCTTTGTTGCAGATGAGGCATTCAGTCTGGGTGTCCACGTGATGAGGCCATTCCCCCAGAGGACCCCCACCCCATAGAAGAGGGTTTTTAATTACCGGCTGGCCAGAACCAGAAGAGTCGTGGGGAATGCATTTGGGATACTGGCCAGCCGGTTCCGCCTATTTCAAACTGCCAGAAATATTGCGGAGTACAAACTAAATCACATAATTTTATGTTGCTGCATCCTGCATAACTTTTTTAAATGCAATAATCCTAATTATGTTGCCTCAGTTGGGCCTGAGGCCGGACTTCAGGAAACAATGATGGCCCTGGAAGCTGGCCGTCCTTGCTTGCCCCCCCCCCCCCCAAAGCGCCTGTGAAGTGCAGGAAAAATATTTTCTCTTTTATCAGATAAAATCTTGATTTTCATTTACTGCTCGGATTAATTTTTGCTGTCTCCTAGGTTCTCCTAGTGCACTTGTCACTGTAAACACCAACTTAACACAAAAACTGGTATTGATCATTGAAAGAAGAAGCCACACATTGTTGAGTATAAAACCCTTTATTCCGTGCACATGCACATGTCTATTGTAAAACATTTTTTGGGTTAAAATCCCAAATTCTTGGTTTCATAAAGTTTATTTTTTTTAAGGGTACATACGTATCCACTGGAGCACCTGTGTGTGAGACCCTAAAAAAAGTCCTTGTGTCCCAAACTAGTGCTCCTGAGTAGAGTTAAACGGACACCTGGATGTTCGGGTTCGAGGGGTTCGGCCGAACTTTGCAAAAAAGTTCGGGTTCGGGACCGAACTTGACCCCAAACCCCATTGAAGTCAATGGGGACCCAAACGGCTATAATGAATTGTCGGCTCCCGTCCCCGTAATACAGAGAACAGTCATTGAAAGTCATTGATTTTTAAAAAGTTATTGTCATAAAAAGTGTTTGGGGACCTGGGTCCTGCCCCAGGGAAGATGTATCAATGCAAAAAAAAAGTTTTAAAGGCGGACGTTTTTTCGGGAGCAGTGATTTTAATAATGCTTAAAGTGAAACAATAAAAGTGTAATATTCCTTTAAATTTCGTACCTGGGGGGTGTGTATAGTATGACTGTAAAGGGGCGCATGTTGCTTAGAACTGTCCCTGCACAAAGTGTAATTTCTGCAGGAAAAAAAGCTATTTAAAAGCACTCGCGGCTATAATGATTTGCCGGCTCCCGTAATACAGAGAACAGTCATTGAAAGTCATTGATTAAAAAAAAGCGTGGGGTTCCCCCAAATTCAATTACCAGACCCTTCAGGTCAGGTGTGGATATTAAAGGGAACCCTGCATCAAATTAAAAAAAAAATTACGTGGGGTTCCCCCTAAATATCCATACCAGACCCTTCCGGTCTGGTATGGATTTTAAGGGAAACTCCACGCTAAATAAAAAAAAATGGCGTGGAGTTCCCCAAAAATCCATACCAGACCCTTTATCCGAGCACGCAACCTGGCAGGCGGCAGAAAAAAAAAAGGGGTAACGAGAGAGCGCCCCCCCTCCTGAACCGTAACAGGCCACATGCCCTCAACATTGGGAGGGTGCTTTGGGGTCCCCCCCAAAGCACCTTGACCCCATGTTGATGAGGACAAGGGCCTCATCCCCACAACCCTGGTCGGTGGTTGTGGGGGTCTGCGGGCGGGGGGCTTATCGGAATCTGGAAGCCCCCTTTAATAAGGGGACCCCCAGATCCCAGCCCCCCCTGTGTGAAATGGTAAGGGGTACAAAAGTACCCCTACCATTTCACCAAAAAAGTGACAAAAGTGTTAAAAATGACAAAAGCCAGTTTTTGACAAGTTCTTTATTAAAGTCTTCTTTCTTCTGGTCTTCTTCCTTTCTTCATCCTCGGTTTCTTCATCTTCTTCCTCTATCTTCTTCTTCCTCCGATCCGCTACTTCTTGCTCCGGTGTTCTCGTCCGGCATCTTCCTCCACGGTGTCTCTTTTTTGTTCTAGGGCCGCTCCCCTTAATAGGAGGCTCCCGCTGTGTGACGCTTCTCTTCTTCTGACAGGTCTTATATAAAGAAGGGCGTGGCCCCCGCCCCCTCTGACGTCATGGGGAAAGCCATAGGGAAGTCCCCGTGCATCAGAGGGGGGCGGGGTCACCAGTTGGCCCCGCCCTCCGTTATATAAGACCTGTCAGAAGAAGAGAAGCGTCACACAGCAGGAGCCTCCCATTGAGTGGAGCGGCCCAAGAACGAAGAAGAGACGCCGTGGAGGAAGATGCCGGACGAGAACAAAGACTGTCTCCTGTCATTTTTAACACTTTTGTCACTTTTTTGGTGAAATGGTAGGGGTATTTTTGTACCCCCTTACCATTTCACACGGGGGGGCGTTTCACTTTAAGCATTATTAAAATCACTGCTCCCGAAAAAACTTTTGTTTTTAAAACTTTTTTTTGCATTGATACATGTCCCCTGGGGCAGGACCCAGGTCCCCAAACACATTTTATGACAATAACTTTTTAAAAATCAATGACTTTCAATGACTGTTTTCTGTATTACGGGGAGCCGACAATTCATTATAGCCGCGAGTGCTTTTAAAAGAATTTTTTTCCTGCAGAAATGACACTTTGTGACAAACTGACAATAACTTTTTAAAAAGTGTCATTACATTGCCGAACACTGAACTCTAACCCGAACATACAGTAAATTGTTCGCGTTTGGGTCCGGGACCCAAAAACTCAAAAGTCCGGTACAAACCCGAACTTTACAGTTCGGGTTCGCTCAACCCTACTCCTGAGTCCAGATGTGTAAACAGGTGCTGAGTGGCCTCTCCTTACATTACACTGAATAAAGTTTGCAATTCCTTCTAGTTTCAAACACATCTAGACAACATTGTCCTAAACTTTTTATACTAATTATCATGACCAAATGTAGTTAACCCTGTATCTGGCGAAAAGATCGTATTTAGTTGTCAAACGAACAATGTTTACTACGACCGATTATTGTGCCCACGAACATGAAAGTAGCCATTTAAAACTGTCCAACAGTAAAGAAAAGCACATGGAGCAGCATGCAAGTAAGAATAATAATAGGGACACACGACAACTACTTACTTTTTAGAAGCACTTTTTTGATCCTTCTGTACTGATCCCCTTAATTTGAGGTCTGACTAGCGTTTCCTCAATTGCTTCTTGGATCGTCGTATCCCAAAATTCCAGCGCAGACTCTTCACAACGTTAGTCATGATTTTGGCCTTTCTCACATTTGGGCTGTACAACAAATTTATTTTGAATCTACTTCGATTCATTTTGACCACTAATATCTTTCTCTTTGGAAGCTCCCACTACCTAAAGATACAGGGGGTGGCTATGGGGACCAAATGTGCCCCCTCTTATGCCAACCTGTATCTGGGGGGGTGGGAGCGTGGGAGGTGTCCGGGGGATCGTGGGAGGTGTTTGGGGGAGCGGGGGAGGTGTCCTTTTCCATAGAGACGATATGCAGATACCCTTTGACCAGATTCCCATCTGGAGACGCTATATTGATGATATCTTCTTCATTTAGACTGGGAATAAGGAGGACCTTCTGGCCTTCTTTGAAAGCCTCAAGACAAATACTTTCAATCTAAAATTTACCACGGAAATTAGCCAATTACAACTAACTTTTCTGGACATACAAATTTTTGTTAATCCCGATGGAAATATTGGGTCCACTCTATTTTGCAAACCATTAGCAGGAAATACCCTGCTCCATGCAACCAGTTCTCAGCCCCCTTGATAGCGAGTGTGCCATATGGTCAATATGACTTAAAAGAAACTGCAGTGAGGATGCTCATTTTGAATCTGAAGCAAAAGCACTCCAGTTGCGTTTGCGACTTCGGGGACATAATTTTTTTTTTTCAAATATAAATTTTTATTAATATTTTCAATAGAATACAAGACGTAAAAAAAAGAAAACACAGAATAAAGAACAACTGTGGTCGTCACAGACCTTATCCCAAACATGCGGGTTTTGAAGTGAGAGTTACAGTCCATCTGCAGTATATAACATCCAGACTATTTCGATAGACAGGTACATTGCTATAATACTCCTACACTTAGATCATTATCATTTCTGCACTTGGAGTATCTTCTTAAGTAGTCTCAGGTGGAGGACCTATCCCGATTAAAATGGCCGCATCTCCTACTGACCCACATTCACCACCTGCCTAATCTCGAAACCACCAGTTGAAGAAAACTCTGAAGGTAGAAAGAAGAAGAAAACCATAAGGAGTAAAGGACAAAAGATTAAAAATAGAAACTAAAAAGGAGAGAGGAAGAAAGCGTGAAAAAGGGGGGGGGGGGAGGGAAAGCTGGGGGGGGGGGGTATGTTCAGCACGGGGGGATGGATACAGCGCCACCATCGGCTCGCCACGGGCCGAGAGTGGGGAGCCCATCAAGAGTTCAACAAGGATTGCCCTTCATCGGAGTATATATATAAGTTCCACAGCATCCAGGCCTCGGAGTGTTTCTCCTGTTTATTTTGTGCTGTCAGCACCAGATCTTCCAGATGTTTAATTTCCTCTACTTTACGCAACCACAATCCAACGGAAGGAGGCGTGTTTTTTTTCCAGGTAGCTGGGATACAAGACTTCGCAGCATTGAGCAGGTGTCTTACAATAGATTTTTTATAAGATCTCGCCGGGATTGTGGAAGCGTGAAGCAGAAAGAAAGCTGGATCTCTATGTATTACGTGATCAGTGAACTTCTGCGTGATCCACTCTATAGATGTCCAGAAGTGCAATAACATTGGGCATGACCAGAAGATATGGAGAAGCGTTCCTTTATCTCCTAGGCATCTCCAGCATCTATCCGACGTGGTAGGGAAAATTTTATGTAGGAACTGGGGTGTAAAATACCATCTGGTCAGAATCTTGTAATTTGTTTCTTGGATTCTCGTGCAGATGGATGATTTTAAAGAAGAATTAAGAATATTTTGTATCTGCAAGTCCGTGAAGGTCTGTTTTAGGTCTTGTCCCCAAGCCCGTAGAAACACCAAGTCTGGCTGTGTTACTGGGGTATTGAGTAGGGAGTATGTTTTCGAGAGTACTTGGGTTAACACTTCCTCATCATTACAGTAGTTTTCAAATGTCGTCAACTCTCTGGTGAATTGAATGGGATCCGGCATTGAGTGCACAAAATGGTTCAGCCGTACAGCTTTCCAAAAGGACAATCGGAAATTGCCGGTATCGTTCGTCAGGGTTTGGATCGATGCCCAGTGGTCTACGTCTACAAAATGTAAGGCACAGTCTCTACCCGCCGCCATGAGCTCTGCATAATCAGACCTACTCAGTCCAGGTGGGAACGCCGAGTTGCCTAGAATTGGGAGAAGTGGGGATGTCTTTGACGTCAAGGAGGTAGTATTCACCGCCCATAGACCCACGCGTAGCGTAGCGCCGATGGTGGGGTGTGTCCTCATCTCTAGAGGGAGCCGGTCAGGGCACCAAATTACTTTCTTCAAAGGGATAGGTACCTGGTCACGCTCTATTTGTGTCCACAGTTTAAGTTGTGTATGTCTGTTCCAATCAATAATTCTCCCCAGATGTACCGCCTGATAATAGTTTTTTATGTCTGGGAGGGCCAGACCCCCACATTGCTTCGGGAGGGTCAGATATCTAATGCGGAGCCGCGGTTTCCTATGAGCCCATATAAATTTGGTAAAGAGAGATTGTACTTGCCTGAAATAGAGAGCTGGGATCTTTATTGGCAGGGCTTGAAACAGGTACAGGAACTTCGGAAGAATGGACATCTTAAGTAGATTGCATCTCCCAAACCAGGAGTGAAGCCCTTTGTTCCACTCCTCCAGCAGTTTTCTTGCCTTGGTTAACATTGGGGGGAAATTAAGTTCGAATATGCGTGTCAAGTCTCTTGGGATGTATGTCCCCAGGTAGTTAAGGTGGCTATCTGACCACTTAAATTGAAATGCTGATTTTAGAGGGGACAGGGCATCTGGGGTCATGTTGATCCCCATAGATGTGGACTTATCAAAATTAATTTTCAAGTTGGACAGAGCTCCATATGTTTTAAATTCTTTAATGAGGTTTGGAAGGGACACCACCGGGTTAGTCAGGGAGAATAACAGGTCGTCTGCATATGCCGAAATCTTGTAGTGGCCCTGTCCTAACGTGATGCCCGTGATGTCTGGGTTTCGGCGAATCGTGCATAGGAATGGCTCTAGGACTAGGGCAAAGAGAAGGGGGGATAGCGGACACCCCTGTCTGGTGCCGTTGGAGATAGTAAAGGGTTCAGAGAGAACTCCATTTGCTTTAACCTGGGCCGTCGGTATTGAGTAAATATTAGAGATCCAATGTAGCATTTTATTTCCTAGCCCCATATGCTTGAGGACGGAGATCATAAATTCCCAGCTCACCCTGTCAAATGCTTTCTCAGCATCTGTGCTGAGAAAGACACATGGCGTTTTGAGTAGTGATGCCCTATGAATTAGGTTGATAGCCTTGGTGGTGTTGTCCCTGGCCTCCCTGGAAGTGACAAAGCCCACTTGGTCTAGGTGTATCACCCCCGGCATATGTTGGGACAATCTATTGGCCAGAATTTTCGTGAAGAACTTTAGGTCCATATTCAAGAGGGATATGGGCCGGTAGCTGCCACAAGCAGCCGGGTCCTTGCCTTCTTTAGGAATGAGGGAGATATGGGCTTTCAGGGTATCTCTTTGAAAGTGACCACCTTCTGCAAGGTTGTTAAACAGTTTTACCATATAAGGGCCTAATGTTGGCAGGAGGGTTTGGTAATATTGTAAGGTGAAACCGTCTGGGCCAGGCGCCTTCCCCGGCTTCATTCCCTTAATGGCACCCTGCAGTTCCACCATCGTGATGGGTTCCTCGAGTGCTGTCCTTATTTCCTCAGGGAGGGTGGGGATGTCTGATTTAATCAGATAGTCTCTTATATCAGCGTCACTATTGTGTGGTTTTGGGAGGTTATATAAGGCGGAATAGAATTCCTGAAATTCCCCTGCAATTTGGGTGGGCATGACCTTTTTTTGTCCTGACGGTGAGACAATTTGGGGTATATATGCTTGTCGCCTCTGTTGTTTAACTGCATTAGCCAACAGTTTCCCACACTTATTACCCGATTCATATGATAGTTTCCCGCAAACCTGCAGTGCTGCTTTGGCCTTATATCTCAGTATATCCGTCGTCTGTCTCCTAACAGTCAGGAGTTCCGTTTCAATTAAAGGGGTCGGATTGTGCTTATGTTTTGCTTCAAGATCCCTAATCTTGTCTAGGAGCACAAGGAGCTGTTTTTCCCGTTCTCGCTTGATACGTGCGCCGTGTTTGATCAGGACTCCCCTTATGACAGCTTTGTGTGCTTCCCACAGTATGCCCGGGTCACAGTCTGCTACGTCATTTATACGGAAGTATTGTGTCAGCTCGGTCGTTACATCGGTCAACACAGCAGCATCTTGAAGTAGGCTTTCATTCAGCTTCCAGAACCGTGTGTGTGGTGTTGAGGTCTGTTTAAGGGAGTATCGCATAGTAATGGGCGCATGGTCCGACCAGGCGATACTCCCTATCCCTGGGTCATGTGCTGCCTCTAGGTTGTGGTGGGGTATCAGAAAGTAATCAATACGCGAGTACGTTCTGTGTGGGGACGAAAAGAACGTGTAGTCCCTTTCTCCCGAATGAAGGAGTCTCCATATGTCTATCAGTTGGGCATTCTGTAAATCTCTCGAAATGTTTCTATGTACACTGGGCCTCAAAGAGGAGACGCCGGAGGAAGTGTCCACCGCTGGAACCAACGGTGTATTAAAGTCGCCACCTACAATCAGGTGGCCTTCCGTGAAGTCCATTAGGAGGGACAGTGTACTGTGTAAGAAGACATCCTGTCTGTCATTCGGTGCATAGACCGTGGCTAGTGTCACTAACACATCTCCTATTAACCCCTTGAGAAACACATAACGGCCTTCAGGGTCTATTCTAGAGTCACGGCCAATCCATGGGATTTTTCCTGACAGAAGAATTGACACTCCTTTTGATTTGTGTGTGGGATTCGTAGCGTGGTAGACTACGGGGAAGTACCGACTCTTCAGGCATGGCGGAGAGCCAGTCTTAAAGTGGGTCTCTTGGATAAACGCTACATCTGCTCTAGCCCTTTTAAGGTCATTCAGGAGCATACGGCGCTTCTCTGGTATGTTCAACCCTTTGGCGTTTAGCGAGAAAAAATTTACGCAATCCATCCCGACCGTGCCGAGTAAGGGGGGGGGGGTAAGGGTGAAACACGAAGGGGGGGGGGGAATAGAAAGATGAAAGAGCAAGGAAAGTCCAATCAAGAGTTAGGTGAGCAAAAAGTGCTCACAGTAAAATTCTTCACAGTTGGTTGTTAAAACTCAATCAACTGTAATGCAATATTTTGCACTGAAGCACACTCCGGGCGTCCCCGGGTGGAATGCTTCGACCTAGTGGGGAGGAGGATAGAACACGACCAGGGGAGTAATCCCAATCCAATCCCAGCCCCCCAGCCCTAGGGTATAAACTGGGCATGTACTCCAATATATCTTAAAACAAGAAAGGAGAAAGTTGAGAGAGATGCAGTTATAAAACACAAGGCAAAAAGAGAAGAAAGAAAAAAAAAGAAAAACCTGGATCCAGAAGCATTAATACAATCACCATCCCAGGAGGGACCATGCACTTCCCCACATCCAGCACCTGAATCATAGAGCCCCGTCTTGGCCCGCAAGGCAGCAAACAATACTGCCCGCCTGAGGCGAAGACTTGAACCCCTCGACTCCAAAGTTAGGTCATATGGCCTAGTCGGGTTCCCAACCACTCCCCCCTCCTTCACCTCCAGTGAATAAGTGTGGAGTGGCGCACTGTAAATCCCCTACTCGGCCCGTAAAATCTTAGACCCGCATAAGAGGATGGCCCGTCGGTATGTTAAGCTATCTCCCATAGTCCCGCCCCATAGAAACAGGCGAAAGAGGAGGGAAGGGGGGGGGTTGGTGTGCACATCTAACAATGACGGTATAACTATTCACCTTCTCCCAGACCAGGCCTATCTCCTCCGGGAGTTGGCCAGCCTTCCCTCTACTTTCCCTCTTGGGTTGACCCCAGGTACGGGTGCCATACCAATACTCCAGGTATTAACGTAACAGAACATACCCTTACAAGGAACAACTTATGCATCAAGGTAAAACATCATTTAGTACCACAGGCAGCGCCCCGGTTCCCATTCTCTCAGTTTCCGGGGTGTAGTTGGCCAACAGTACAACACCACTTGGGGAAGATCACTGCCTAGGGATCCTGTTGTGGGCTGTGTAGGGATCCTGCCGGAGAGAGTTAGTCTGCTTTTCCGGGATTCCCGGAACTTCCAGGGGGGGGGGGGGCAGTGTTCCTTGCCTCCGTCCCTCAGCCGGGTATAGGAAGGGGTAAAGTAAGGTGCCAAACACTTGCCCAACTCAGGAGCCCATCCTTCACCATTGTGACTGATCACCATCTGTATCCCGCCCCCCAAACCCCCCACCTTTCACAAAAGTACCAACGGATACCTCAGGAACCGTGAGGGGGCGGATGGTCCAACTGTTCCCATCCGGGGGAGGGCCTTGTGCGCAGCTGGCCAAACCAAGGTAAATTGGGGGAGGGTGCCACCGGGACTCGACAGAGAGGAGAAGGGATTAAAGTGAACCAGTTATCTGATGTAAGGCACTACGTGAGGTGGATGTATGTGCACGGTCTCACCACGGTGGACGGCATCACTAGGTTTCTCTGGAGGCGTCCGGGGATGCGATGCGAGATCTCTGTCTGTTCCTTTGTGGCCGCGGGGAGTGGGGTCTCCGCTGGCTCGAGCCGCCTGGGCGGGTGTGAGGTCCCGGGAGAGCCTGCAGCCAGTCCGGGACGGCAATTGGATCCGTGTCAAAAAAGGCAAACAATGCAGGGAGGTCTGCCGGTGATCGCAGGGTAAAGAACTGTGAAAGCTTCTTGAAGGTCACTGTTATAGGGAAGCCCCATCTGTAGGTGATGCCATGGTGCTGGGCGACTTCCAAGAGGGGCTTCAACATAGCCCTCCTCTGCAGGGTGGCCCGGGAGAGATCAGGCAGGATTTGGATGACAGCCCCATCGAAGTCTGTGTCTCTCTTCTCCCATGCCTTCCGCAGGATGAGTTCCTTGTGCGTGTAGTGATGGACTCTGCAGATCACATCCCTGGGGCGATTCGGGTCAGTTGATGTAGGTCCAAGAGCCCTGTGGATCCGGTCAAAGGACACATTCGGTGGGAGCACGTCTCCCACTACATTGCTGAATATGGCCAGGGCTGTTGCTGCCAGGTCCTCTGCTCCCGTGGCCTCCGGCAGCCCTCGGAGCCTCAAGTTGTTCCTCCTGCTGCGGTCTTCAATTTCTTCCAGGCGCAATTGCTGGGTCAAGATGGAGGTTGCCTGTACTGCTTGCGTCTCTTCCACTCGCTGCAGCCGTAGTTCTAATGCTGACACCGTGGCCTCCCCTGCTCCTATCCTCCCTGTCAGTGAGGTAATGTCACTGCGAACCGCTGCGATGTCTTTACGGTGAGAAGCCTCTAGCCTGCTGGCCAAGGAATCAAAGTCGGCTCTTGTAGGCAGAGCCTGCAGCAGTGCCCTCAGCTCCGCGTCAGCCCGCAGAGTCAGCGGTGCCTGGTGCGGGTAAAGGGAGTCTTGGAAGTCGGGTCGGAACCCTGTAGGTGTGCCGGGGTCCCCCTCCATGCTATCCGAGGCCGATGGGGACATCTGAGAGGTATGTGGGGGAGAACTTACGTATCCGCTGTGCCTCGTGGGGTCCGCCATTTTGGGGGCAGGAGACGCCGCCTGTGTGTTGGGGAAGTAGCGGTGGATCTCTCCGCTCGGCCGGGCTCTGGGGGTTTGGTGTCTCTTCGGTTTGCCTCTCCGTTTCCCAGCTGAGTACATGCCGGTATTTGGGTTGATTTGGCGAAGAATAGGGCTAGTGGGGCCGGGACAGATCGGGAGCTCCACAAGAAAACGTCCTTACACGGCCATGCTCAGACCACGCCCCTTCTTTAACTTTTTTCCTTTCCTTTTCTCCCTTTATTTATTTATCCTTTATATTTATTATTTTTTTTTTTTTTTATTATTATTATATATTTTTTGTTAAATTTTGATTTGTTTTATTTCATTTTATTCTAACTTTATTTTTATTTAATTTCTTTGTTATTTTATTTTATTTTATTTATTTTATTTTTCATTCATTTATTTATTTATTTTTATTTATTTATTTTATTTCACCCCCCCCCCCCCCCCAATTATTATTTTCTTTCTTTCACAATCTTTCTCTGTATTCTGTACTGCATGACTGATAATCATGTTCACAATTTTGTTCTGTACATTTTTTTGACCTTGTTATTTATAAATTCAATTACTGCTATCTATGTACAAAATAGTGGTCATTATATCTGAACCAGGTCTGCCTCCACACTGCTGACTGCTCCAAAAAGTTGTGTTTATTGATTTATAACACACAAATGTGAGTTTTTGCTTTTGCATTATTTGATTATACATTTAATTGCTTTATTTGCTTATCTAATGGTTCCATTCTTCCGCTAGTTGTAGTAGTTTTTGCTTGTATCGGCGCCCGGGGCATCCACTGGCTGATGTTCTAATCAATCACTCGACCAGTGTTTTGCCTCAATTTTGGTTTTGTCTGTCTGCCCGGCCCTTACTTGTTGAGTTCCTTCCAGGGGACTGAGATTAGTTTTTTCCCCCCTGGTCCGTCCATCCCTACGCTTTGACTCTGCCCTCTCCATGTCACGTTGAGGGCACAGGACTTTGCAAGATGGGGGCCGGGCACCCATGATGCTGTGCGTCCGTCTTCCCTTGTCGTCCGCGCACTTGACGTCAGAAAGGGGGCCATGTAAGTGGCAGCAGTCTGCCTCTACAGGCTGTTGGAGACAGCCGCATAGGGATGATCAGATATCCCTTCCGGGGCTAGAGGATTCGCTTTATAATTCCCTTGGTAAGACAAACAAAAGATTGTTTAACTTTCAATTTACTTTTCATGTTTCCTCATGGAAATAAAGAGGCTCCTTTACTATTTACTTAGACTGTATATGTCCCAATTTTGTTTAGATGTTCTTGGCAATCAATGTCTGGACTTGTCTAAATGTTGGTGCCTGTGATGTCCGCCACCAATTTAACCACTCACACTTTGAATGACAATTACTCAGTCATGCAACACTGTACCCAAATGATTTTTTTTGTCCTTTTTTTCCCACAAATAGAGCTTTCTTTTGGTGGTATTTGATCACCTCTGGGTTTTTTTTTTTTTTTGCGCTATAAATGAAAAAAGATCGAAATTTTGAAAAAAAAAACTAATTTTTCTTGGTTTCTGTGATAAAATTTAGCAAATTATTAATTTTTCTTCATAAATTTTGGCCACAATTTATACTGCTACATATCTTTGGTAAAAATAACCAAAAATTTGTGGAAATTATTTGGTCTGTGTGAAAGTCTACAAGCTGTGGTGCAAATCATAAAAAAATTATCACATCTGATGTACTGAGGCCTATCTCATTTCTTGAGACCCTAACAAGCCAGGAAAGTACAAATACCCCCCAAATGACCCCTTTTTGGAAAGTATACATTTTAAGGTATTTAGTAAGAGGCATTATGAGTTATTTGAAGTTGTAATTTTTCCCACAATTCTTTGCAAAATTAAGATTTTTTTTGTACACAAAGTTGTCCTGTTATAAGATATTTCCAACAGGTAGCATTTAGATAGAACAAATGACACCCCAAAATACATTCTGCTACTCCTCCTGAGTATAGCGATACCACATGTGTGGGACTTTTTCACTGCCTGGCCACATACAGTGGCCCAACATGCAGGGAGCACCATCAGGTGTTCTAGGAGCATAAATTACACATCACATTTCTCAACCACCTATTACACTTTTGAAGGCCCTGGAGCACCAGGACAATGGAAACGCCCACAAAATGACCCCATTTTGGAAAGCTAACATCCCAACGTATAATCTATGAGGCATAATGAGTCTTTTGAATGGTTCATTTTTTCCAACACATGGCATTTAGATAGCACAAATGACACCCCAAAATACATTCTGCTACTCCTCCTGAGTATGGCGATACCATGTGTATGAGACTTCTACACAGTCTGGCCACATACAGAGATCCAAAATGCAAGGAACACCATCAGGTATTCCAGGGACACATAGCATGCACATACCAAGAATTACACCGCAAAATACATTATGCTGAGCAAAGCGTAAACAAAAGCTTACCTGTGGTTGTAGTAGCGCAGTTGTACACAGGAGGATAGCACTGGTCCAGGCAGCAGGCAGGGACATGGTCAGCAACGGCGAACACAATTGTCCAGGCAGGGATACTGTCCATATAAAGTCCAGGGTCAGTGCAGGCAGAGATATTGTCAGCAGTGCAAAAAATATTGGTCCTGGTAGTAGGCAGGAACATGTGGTGTGGTCAGTGCGACAGGCAGAGGCATGACGGCAGGAAGTCCAACAGGCAGCAGGCATAAGTAGGGCCTCGTTCAGGACAGAATAGGGACAGGGGTAGAGGCTTCTCCCACCCAAATCTCTTTGAAGTCTCCGAGTCTTCAGACCCTAATCTAGGATTGAGAAAACAAAAAAAATTGTTTTCTTCATCCAGAAAAACAATTCTGGAGCCCCTCACATATGTGAGACCCCTGTGTTGAATCCCACTAGTCCAGTAGCAGGGTACAAGATCAGTCCAAGAGGCAGGCAAATATCATGGTCAAACAGTCCAAGGTCAGTTCCAGATAAGGCAGAGGTATGTACAGAATCGTTAGGCAGAAGCATGATCGAATAACAAGCCAGGGTCAGTTACAGAGCAGGCAGTGGCATAAGGGGTGTGAAGGTGTGTAAAGGCAGGAACTGAAGATTACGTTTACCATACTTCACTAATAATTTATTGAAGAATGGTAACGGCGAAAACAGTCACCTATGCAGAGGCCTGGTTCGGAAGGACATTCTGCACAATAATAAGATGTGTCTCTTCTGATTCCTGCTTTGGTACACACCTTACATTTTTTTTGACGTTGTTGGCCTGTTGGTTTGGGAGGGATTTTATCAGGAAAGTGGCAGTGGGAGAGTCGACTAACAACATCTGATTGGATATTTTCTGGTGGGCCGCTCGGGAATACAAGGGCAGTGTAAACTTCCTCCTGGTAGCCAAGGAAGCGTTTGGGGTTTTGGGTGGAGTTCCGGTATATTACATACGAATTATATATTGCCAATTGAAAAAAATATATTGCAACTTTTTTGTACCAATGGTATGTCCGTCTTGTAGCAAGATATGTTTCCATCATTTGGTCGTTGAAGTCGACTCCCCCCATATACAAATTATAATCATAAATGCATTTGGGTTTGTTTATGGGGCCATTCCTTCTGGGGATTTCCACAAATGTATTATTGTGGATTGAAGACAGCATGTAGACATCCCTTTTGTCCCTCCACTTCACTGCCAAAATCTCCTTGTTTCTCAGACTTGCCGTTTCTCCTTTTTTTCAATTTCTGATTCAAGAGACTTTGAGGAAAGCCCTTCCGTTTTTTTTTAACGGTGCCACATGCTGGTGTCTTCATCTGGTGGAGGTTGTGGAACAGGGGCAGGAATGTGTAAAAGTTGTCTACATATAAATTGTAGCCTTTCTCCAGTAGGGGATATATGAGGTCCCAAACAATTTTCCCGCTTGATCCCAAGTAGTCCGGGCAATTAGGGGGCTGCAGCTGGGTGTCCTTCCCTTCGTAGACTTTGAAGGCATACATGTACCCTGTGACTCGGTCGCATAATTTGTACACCTTCACTTCATAGCGGGCCCTTTTGCTGGGAATGAATTGTTTTATTTTAAGCCTGCCACTAAATTTAATAAGGAACTCATCCACACATATGTGTTGGTCCGGGGTAACCAGCTGGGGGAATACTTGTAGGACATCAAAGTGTTTTTTTTTGGTGAGTCCCATGTTAAATGTGAGGCCTAAAAAAACCTTGAACTCCTCCACCGTTTGGTCTCTCCATTCATAGGGACGGGCATAATACGAGGTTGGGTTTTGCAAAATAAATTGCTGGGCATAAAGGTTGCACTGGGCCACAATTGACGCTAACATGTCCTCGGTAAAAATTAAGTTAAAAAAATGTATTGGGGAAAAATTCTCCGTGTCCACCTGGACTCCTGGCTGGATGTGAAAAGGGGGAATGTTGGCTTCTCCTGAATTAGGAGGAAGCCACAAGGGGGTTTGAAGGGCATAGGGAAGGCTGGCATGGGTCCTTGGCCTTTCTTGCTGAGGTACTGCAGTGCTGGTGGATGGCACTGCGGTGCTGGTGGATGGCACTGCTTCCTCACCAGAACGCCTTCCTTTGGCCGGCCGAATATCTTCCTCCTCCGAGTCACTCGGTGTTTCGCTACTGAGTACTGGCTCGTAATTTATGTCCGTCTGAGAATCGGCGTATGAAGAGGAATCTGAACAAGAGATCTCCCCGTTGCTCTCGTCGGCCTGGGAAAGAATTTGGAACGCCTCCTCTGCGGAAAAGACTCTTTTGGACATGCTGCTGGTTGCTGGTGCGACTACACAGGTGTGTACTAAGCCTGCTCTGATGGGCACTGATGAGGCAGCACTGATGAGCACAGATGGGCACTGAGGTGGCCAGATGTGCACTGATGAGGTGGCACAGATGGGCACTGAGGTGGCACAGATGGGCACTAATGAGGTGGAACAGATGTGCACTAATGAGGTGGAACAAATGTGCACTGATGAGGCGTCACAGGTGGACACTGATGAGGTGGCACAGGTGGGCACTGATGAGGTGGCACAGGTGGGTACTGATGAGGTGGCACAGGTGGGCACTGATGAGGTGGCACAGGTGGGTACTGATGAGGTGGCACAGGTGGGTACTGATGAGGCAGCACAGGTGCGCGCTGATGAGGCGGCACAGGTGCGCACTGATGAGGCGGAACAGATGCGCACTGATGAGGCGGAACAGATGTGCACTGATGAGGTGGCACAGCTGGGCACTGATGAGGCAGCACTGATGGGTCGGCACAGATGGGACGGCACTGGTGGGCACTGATGAGGTGGCACAGGTGGGCACTGATGAGGCGGAACAGACGTGCACTGATGAGGCGGAACGGATGTGCACTGATGAGGCGGAACAGATGTGCACTGATGAGGCGGAACAGATGTGCACTGATGAGGTGACACAGATGTGCACTGATGAGGCGGCACAGATGGGGCGGCACAGATGGGGCGGCACAGATGAAGCGGCACAGATGAGGCGGCACAGATGGGCACTGATGAGCGGCACAGATCGGCACTGATGAGGCGGCACAGATGGGCACTGATTGGCACAGGTGGGCACTGATGAGTCGGCACAGGCGGGCACTGATTGTGAAGATGTGCAGATGGACACTGATCGGCACAGGTGGACACTGATCGGCACAAGTGGGCACTGATCGGCACAGGTGGGCACTGATCGGCACAGGTGGGCACTGATCGGCACAGGTGGGGTACTGTACTGATGGGGTACTGTACTGATGGGGCACTGTACTGATGGGGCACTGTTTTATGACTGTAATTGTGTCTTACTGTATCACAGATCCTCTCTCTCCTCACACGCTGTCTCTGTGTGAGGAGAGAGAGCCGGCAACGAGAGATGATCTCATATGTTTACATTTGAGATCATCGCTCATTGGCCAGGGCGATCGCGCTGTAAACGGCCGCTGTGATTGGCTGTTTACAGCGATCTGTGATTGGCTGTATCCAAGGGACACGGCCAACACAGAATTTACCCGATGCGCGCTCGTGAGCGCGCACAGGGAGCGAGGAAAGGGGAGGACGTCATATGACGCCCTCCCGGGAATTGACATCCGCGCCGAGGCCGTCATTCGGCTACGGCCGGATGTCAAGTGGTTAAATACTGCTAGCAATTTGCTTAACAGCATTAATAACTCCTCTGTATTGATTCAACCTTAGTACGCACCAAGGTAACTATTTTTGAGTTCGGAAGCTTTTGCTTTCCACTCTTCCTTGTTAGCCATTCTATTTAAATGTTCTAGAAGCTTATACTTGTTTATATATATTTCTTTTAGAGATATTATTAGTACTGCTCCTCTCTGCAAGCATTCTAGACGGCTTTGCTGGCTGAATGGTTGTCCACACATATCGACAGATTTTTCTTGTTTTATTCACATCCATCTTTGGAATTCAAGCAGTTTTTGGTGAGACCTGTTTCTTTTCTTGACCACTGGTTTCTATGTCCTTTTTACCCTGACATTTTTTGCTTTTGTTTATTAATTCTGCTTAGTTCGCTGAAATCACTAAGCCAATGTGCATGTTTATTCATGTTATGGTGCATTTATTTCATATGCATTCAGATGTTCCTTACTTTGTTCTGTTATTTCAGTATAAAAAAGAGTCACACCATCAATCTCCTGAAGAAACTCTATCAAGTGAAACATGTCGAGAATGGTAGTGCCTTGTACATACATGCTTGAATAATCGATTTACCCTTTGTTATAGATGTATACTGTCTTTCTTCTCATGTTTTAATCTTTTGTAATGAAATCCTTGAACTTTTTTTATGCTACTTTTTGAGTTTTGATCTCTATACTTGACACTGTCAAAAGTCCTGAGGTTTGTTACCTCTCAGCCCTGTTTTTTTAACTTTTTTTTTAACCTTAAGGAGGTTGGTTTGTGTTGGTGTCCCTTTGGTAATTTGACATTGTTTTTAGGAAATGTACCTGCTTACTCACAAACTGTCCTTTTTTAAGTAAAACACAGAGGCAAGTATTTGTGAATACAAAATAGCCATTTATTATGGGTCATAATAAAATAAAGAGGAAGGCAACGCTGGAGAAATTGGCGAAGCCTTTGTACCCCAGGGCAAACATCAACTATTTTAGAAAAAGGAAAGAATTCCCCCACGTTGGGGTTTTTAGGCAGCAAGCAACAAGAGAGTCAATGGGTAATGTATAAAAATAAAATAGATTTATTGGGATGAAAAAATATAACAACTAAATTAAAACATGAGCTCCAGTAGAAAAATAATTATAGAAACATGGATATACACTTTACAGACTAGCAATCTCATATCAACATAGTACATTAACTGTCATACTGTCATACATATGAGAGAATAGTACAGTAACTGTCATACATATGAGAGAATAGCCCTGACGCGTTTCAACCCACATAGGGGGGGTCTTATTCAAAGTCTGCTAGAAGAAACATAACATCAATATTTTTTGACAGAATGCTATTACTGACAACATAAATATCTAGCAATGACATACAGTGCAAATGTTCCGTATAGTTACCACAAAGTGTGTATCCTGAAGATAAAAGAGCTATATTCCTACATGGAGAACCCTTTGGGAAAAGACACCTTACACCTCCCCCGGGATATACCAAAGTGCTCCACATCCACCGCAGTCCACAAGGGCTCGAGTCCAATAATATGTCTTACGAGAGGTCACGCGTAAGGGGTCCCCTCCTCCTCCCCCCACCTTTCTTGGCGAAAGTAGGGAAGGAAAAGAGTGCACCCCCGGTGGTCGGGATATATGCAATCAGCACCTGTGGCAGAAATCCGAAAAAGGAAACTGTATTTAATTTATTTTAATGGTACCTGCTGGGAATTATCCAAGCAGTAAAAGGTATCATTGTAATGTCCCATAATATATATATGGGGATAAGGTCGTGTGCTGTAGTCCATGGAATACAGAGGTGACCATTAGCCTCCCGAATCAGCCCAAGCACTGCCTCCTCCATGTTACTCCCCTTCCTGGGCCTTTTGATTGGAAGGCGGAGGGGAGGGACCTGGGATTTGGTCAGGCTACTGAGCCAGGCCATCTCCTGGCTGCCACTTACCCCCGCCACCTCCTGGCTGCCACTTTCCCCCGCCACCTCCTGGCTGCCACATTCCACAGCCTCCTCCTGGCTGCCACATTCCATGCCCTCCTCCTGGCTGAGGCTTTCGTGTGTATGAAAAAGGGACATCATCAATCACAATTTTCAGCTCAGGACTGTTGCAAATGTTAACAAATAGAAAAAACTATCATTCTGACCCCAGCATTTTTCATTCTTGTCCCAAACATTTTTGCCCACTACTGTCTATTGATATGTAAAACACTTTATTAAATAAGTAATTAGTGCTCAATAATAACATCTAGTTATCATCATTCATTTTACGACAAGAAATATGTAGAACAATGCTATACCTGGCTCAAGCTGGGCTCCTCCACTTCTTCCTGGCTGGAAGGCCCAGGTTGGACGCCCGAAGCCTCAGCTGGGGTGGAACGAAGCGTGGAAGGAAGAGTCGAAGGAAGGGTTGAGAGTGATTGCCTGACTTCAGTCTGGTCTGACAGAAAATGCAGTCTGTCATAGTACTACAGTCTGGGGACAAAAAAGGCATTTGCTGCAGCTCCTGATCTCATGAAATCCTGAACCTTTTTGCGCTCCCTATTATAAGTGCTCCTCAGCCCACCAATTTTTGCCTTCAAATAGGGGATGGTTGCCGTGGGGATCTGCGGCTTCACCAACTCCAGCAGTTTCTCCAGCATTGCCTGCCTCTTTTGTTTATGATTATAATGTAGATGTTTCACCTGCCACAGACAGGGCAGCTCTCTGTACTTGTCTATGAATAGGGGGAGGAAGTTGTGATCATTGAAGCCATCCATTTTCTCTGCAAGACACAACACAAGACAAACCCTAATGTCCGGCTAAACTCTCCTAATCTTGTCCCAATATAGGCCTCAATCTAGAAGCAGTATAGGCCACTGATGCATCAAGTTAAACTTGTATCTTCGTTAGAACGATTGGCGCTTCCGCTACTCCTTCCTCTGCTCACAGATCGTATGTAAGACGCATGCGTGTTACGCTTTATATAAACTGTGCATGCGCATCCCGGTGGAGATTTAAGGCGTCAAATATGTCCTTTATAGAGATGGTGGAGATGGTGAACATCTTGAAGAGGGCCGACTATGACCGGAAGCATGGACCTTACCCAAACCCAAATGTGAGAAAGGCCAAGATCACGACTAAAGTTATGAAAAGTCTGCACAGGAATTTTGGGGTACGGCGAACCAAGGATCAATTGAGGAAACACTGGTCAGACCTGAAATTGAGTTCAGTGTAAGGAGATGACACTCAGCAGCTGTTTACACATCTGGACGCAGGAGCACTAGTGTGGGTCACCAGAACACCCTTTTTAGGGTGTCCCACACAGGTGCTCCAGTGGATACTAGGGGTGTCTCCATGTGAGAAAATTGGACAAAAAAGGTTAATAGTACAGCTTTACAAAGGGAAAAAATTAGAACTCTGCCAAAAAAGATAATTGTACGACACTTCCAAGCAATGTTTCATATTACTATTTCTCACATCAAATATCTGTGTGCTCACATCAAATATCTGTGTGCTAAGTATACCTTTTTTTTTATTCACATAGGGGAGAAAAGACTCGGGACATCTGAGGACACCAGGGACGCCCCACCTCCTAAAAAAAAAAAATCCCCACACCACAACCAGAAGATGTGGAGGAAGGAGAGGTTTATGAAGTGGGTGAAATAGTGACCACAACAGGTGAGTGTCTGAGACCACAGCTTCAGGTAATAGATGGATGCCTGCATATTTATAATACATGGTGTTTATTTATTTTAGGTGATGCGGATGTTGTAGAAGAAGAATCTAATTTCACAAGTGCAAGTGCACACGTCCTCATCGGGGAGATCATGGTGTGCAATCGTGATTTACAGAAGATCAAGGAAGACATCAATGATGTGGAAAAAAGACTTAAAACCATCATTGATGTTTTAGGCAGAATATAAAACATCCCAAAATTCTCCTAGTTTATTTGTATTTTTATTATTTTCACACATTTTAAATATTTTTTAGAAAGGCAAATTTGGAAGATGCACACAGCGTGTCAACATGTGCTATCTGCCATCATGGGATATCAAGGTATGCGTTATGGGGGTTCAACCTCTTCCTCGCACCCATGATGGGAGCTAGCACATGATGACATTAGGCATGGGATTAGGAGGGAAATCCCCATTTTGACTCTCAATTTGTATGCATCTTCAAAATTTGTCTTTCACAGGGGTGAAAGCAATATCAATACAGTTTGGACATACTAATGTCTGATATTGCCTTGACTTTGTTGAACTTTGTAAGTTACTGAGTTGTGTATTGTTTTATGGATTTAAACTTGCCTGTTTTAACACAAAAAAGGCTATTTGTACTGTCAAAAACAAAAATGTTATTACTAAAATATGTTGTTTTGTTCAAAAAACCTTTTCAAACGCACATGTGAATGTGCACAGAGTAAAACGTTTTCTACTCAACAATGTGTGGCTTCTTCTTTCAATGCTCAGTAAATTTTTTTGGACTAAGCCCCCATACACATGGTCGGACATTCCGAACATCAAATCCGTCGGATTTTGTCCGAAACTGGTGTTGCACACACATGGTCGGACAAAGTTGTCGGAAAATCCGATCATTCCGAACAAGGTGACATATAAAACGTACGACGGGACTACGTACAGGGCAGTAGCCAATAGCTTTCATCTCCAAATTTCTTCTGAGCATGCGTGCCACTTTGTGCGTCGGAATGCTCTACACACGATCGGAAAAAGTCCGATCGGATTTTGTTGTTGGAAAATTTTAGATCCTGATCTCAAATTTTTTCCGCCGGAAATTCTGATGGAAAAAGCCCGCTAGAGCCCACACGTGATCGGATTTTCCGACAACATAATCCGATCTGACTTTTTCCATTGGAATATCCGACCGTGTGTACGGGGCATAAGTTGGTGTTTACACTGAAATGGGGTTATTTACTAAAGGCAAATCCACTGGACAGGTAAGAAGTGTCATAATACAAAAATATAAATACACACTGTACAAATTGAAGCACTTTTTTACATTCTGCAATTACCTATCAAGATAATAGGAGAGCAAAACTTTAAACAGTACCATTTAAAAGTATTCTGTCAGGCCCTTTCACTACACGCTTTGGTGAATTCATACAGAAATCTGAACACAAAAGAGGTAGGTATAGTGTGTATGGTTTTGGCAAAGTCAGCAGATAGAGGATTGGTATCGGTTGACCTAGCGGTTGGGGGGAGGGAAAAAGCCTCTTGCACTACGCATGAATTTAAGGACACAAATAACATGTGTACACATTTGAGGGGGTGTTTAGGGAAAAGCACTATTATGGAGCTGACAAAATACATTGTTAAGTGACTAGGATAGGTGTGTATGGGCCCAGGATAGCATGCTGGGGAGGTTAATGAAGGCAAATATGCATGAAGAACAAAAAAGGAAGTTTAAAAAATTCAAGCATGCATGAGAACAAAGGAGACATTCACAGCATATTACAATCGTGGTAATTAGGGAATGATGAAAGGAATACAATACATTAGCAAACATTAAATACATAGAATGTGATGTTAAAGGAGAAAAGATACCCTAATATAGTCCTTCTGCAGGACCTGAATGATGGCAGAACAGGTCTCTGGAATAATGATCCCCAGAGCCTGGGGGAGATGCCTGTTGAGAACTTGATGTCCTGCAGACTTCTCCCTGTCGCCAAGTACGGCAACGTGGCGACTAGCCTCTGTTCGGGAGTGATGGCTTGCCGCATGCAGATGTCCTGCTTGGTAATATAAGGGGACAGCAAAGCCAACAGATGGTGAAAAATGGGGTCCGTCATCCAGAGATAATTCCTGAAATCATCAGGATTATTCTCACGGATCTTCGGCAACAAAGGCATATGAGAGAATTGGTCACGCTGGAGTAACCAATTCTTGGTCCATGAACTCCTCCCAGCCCTGTTCATGGACTGGACTCGAGTCAAAGTAAGAACCCAAAAACCAAGCCCCTGCACAGCACGAAGTCTACGACATGTACGTACCTGCAACATGGCTTGAAAAAGGTCGGCTGGTAAGAACGAACTAACGCACTGAAAATCAGAAAGGCCTAATAAAGCCCCATACACACGGTCGGATTTTCCGATGGAATATGTCCTATCGGACAATGTTGTCGGAAATTCCGACCGTGTGTAGGCACCATCTGGACATTTTCCATCGGACTTTTCCGACGGACAAAGTTTTATCTCCTGCTCTCAATATTTTCCGACAACAAAGTCCGATCACACAAATTCCGATCGTGTGTAGCCTAGTCCGACGGACAAAGTGCCACGCATGCTCAGAAGAAATTCTGTGACGGAAGCGCTCGGTCAGGTAAAACTACCGTTCCTAATCGACACAGCACATTCGTCACGCTGCAATGTTAAAATGTCTTTAATGCAGCGCATTCTCTTTTTCTTTACAATGCAAGAAGAATGACGTGTTTTAGCTGCTCCTATTCACACTCACTTCTCACAAACTTATTTATTTATTATTTTTCATGATTTATTGGCTAGATGTTTTTTTTTCGTCAGATCGTAAAAGAATGTTTGTTATATTTTTTGGAGGATTTGTCATTTTTTTTTTTTTTTGGAATACATATTTTTTATTTATTTTTTTTTTTTTTTGAGGGGGGTTGTGTGTCTCAACTAAGCAAAACAACATTATTATCATTTGTATTTGTTGCCTAAATTTACTAGGAGGTTGTTTGTTGTTGGTGCCCCTTGTTAATTGGACTTTATGATTTGTGAAATGTACCTGCCTACTCACAAATAAACTGTCATTGTAGAAAAGTAAAACACATAGGCAATGATTTTTTGAAATCAAAAATACCTTTATTTAGGTCTCAGCAACAAACCAAAGAGGAACGCAGCGATGGAGAAACTTGGGGAATTAGCAAAGCCTTGGACCCCCACGGCAAACATCATTTTTTAAGGTTCAAAAATTGGTGGCCTGAGGAGTACGTATCTTAATAATAAGGGAGTGCTATCTGGTCCTGAAGTCCAAAACATCCGTAACTGCAGCAGATGCCATCTAGGTCCCCAGGCTCTGGTCATACGAGAGGCTCCATCTTCTCTCAGACCAGACTGAATCCAGGTCGTCACTCTCTGGTCTTCCTTGCACGCTTCCTTGCACGCGGTGGCTGTGGTGCTGGTGGTGTGGCAGAAGGAGGAGGAGGAGGCGGAGCATGGTCACTATCGCAAACATGTGTGATTGGGGTCATCCCCCCAGCCATCCCCTTATTTAGTACCTTGAGGATGACCTCCTCACACATGCTGCGTTGCCCCGCCTCCATATCCTTCATTTTAGTGGCAACCAAGGAGCCAAAGGCCTCCTCATAGGTGGGTGTGGCATGTAGTGAGGCTGAAGCCTCTCTTATCAGCCGGAGCGCTGACTCCCCCACCTCCCCCACCCGTCTCGCCCTTTTGTAGGGAAGGCGGAGGGGAGGGACTTGGGAGACAGTCAGGCTCCTAGGCCTACCCACCTCTTGGCTGCCACTACCCACCTCTTGGCTGCCACTAACCCCTGCCTCCTCCTGACTGCCACATTCCACAGCCACCTCCTGGCTGAGGTCTGCTGTGTATGAAAAAGGGACATAGTTTGAGTTATTTGTTCATCAAACACACACAATTTTCATCTATTGACTGTTGCAAAATGTTTACAAATAGAAAACCATACAATTCTCAGCCCAGCAGTTTAGATTCTTGCCCCAAATGTCTCCAACACTACTGTCCGTTGATATGTCAAACACGTTAGGAACTAAGCAATTGGGGATCCTGAATTAAGTGAACATCATTCCTTTTTCCCAAAAATGTGTACAAAACTACTATACCTGGCTCAAGCTGGGCTCCTCCACCTCTTCCAGACTGGAAGGCCCGGGTTGCTCCTCGGAAGCCTCATCAGGGGTGGCCTGCGTGGAAGAATGCGTGCAAGTAAGAGTCGAGAGTGACTCCCTGACATCAGCCTGGTCTTTGAGAAAATGGAGCCTGTCATAGTACCAGAGCTTGGGGACATGGACCTGATCTGCTGCAGCTCCAGATGCTTGGGACTTCAGGACCTTATTCTTAACTTGTCAACGGTTGCCGTGGGCATCCTTGGCTTTACAAATTCAAGAAGTTTCTTCATCGCTGCGTACCTCTTTGGTTTGTTGCTGTAATCGGGGTGTTTTGCCTGCCATAAAAGGGTCAATTCCCGATACTTATCAATGAAGAGGGGGAGAAAACGGACATCATTGAACCCCTCCATATTCTCTGCAAGACACAACACCACACCAAACACTATAAATAATGTCAGGCTAAACTCTCCTAATCTTCTCCATAAATAAGCCTCAAGGTCTAATCAGTCTAGGCTAGTTATGTACCAAGTTCAAATTGTACCTTCGTTCTAGCGATCGTCTCGTGCGTCAGCTCTCTCTCCCCTCGGCTCACAGATCGTCGCTACGACACAGGCGTGTGACGTTTTATATACAGTGCGCATGCGTGAAACTCCGCCCGCCCCTGACGATCTTTCTCGTCTATTCCCCACCCCTTCTCTTTACGGCGCAGTGGGGAGAGCACATGGCGGGGACACAGCAGGTGCGCCCTAAATATTACAGCAACGAGGAGGAGGACGAGGAAAGGCCGGAGGCAGAAACGTCCCGATCCCGGAGGCTTAAATTTAAGGGCTCCAATATGTCTTTTGGAGAAATGTTGGAGATGGTGGACATATTGAAGAGGAGCGACTATGATGGGAAGTATGGGCCTTACCTCAACCCAAATGTCAGAAAGGCCAAGATCATGTCTAAAGTTGTGAGGAGGCTGTACAATAATTTTGAGGTACAACGATCCAAGGAACAACTGAGGAAACACTGGTCAGACCTGAAACTGAGGGAGCCCGATCAGTACAGAAAGATCAAGCGAGTTCTTCAAAAAAGTAAGTAGTTGTCGTGTTTTTTGTTTTTTTTTTCTTGCTTGCATACTGCTCCATGTTTTTTTTTTTTTTTCAATGTTGTACATTTGAAAATGGCCACTTTCATGTTCGTCTGTGCATTCGATCGTACTCAACCTCGATCTTTCTGCCATTGTCATGTTCGTGTGTGTCCATTCGATCGTACTCAACCTCGATCGTTCGGCCACTTATAATACGAGGTTTGGTGAAGTTTTTAGTGAAAGGAAGTTTGTTTTCAATAGAGATGTCATCAAGAATGTAAAGCAAATTTCTTCAATGTAAAGGAGAGGTCACTCAGTAGCTGTTTACCCATCTGGACTCTAGAGCACTAGTGCTGGGACACCCAAACCCCCTTTTTATTATGCTGTTCCACACATGTGCTCCAGTGGATACTATAGGGGTGTCTCCATCTGACAAACTTCAACCAAAAAGGTAGTAAGTTTAGCACCTTTACAAAGTGACTACATTAATGTTGTTGTCATTTGAACCTGGCCACAAACAACTATTGTCCCTCACTTCCAAGCAATGTTTGACATTTCCTATTTCTGCCCTCAATAGATTGTTGTGCTAAATATTCCTTTTGTACATTCTCATAGGGGAGCGAAGACTCGGGACGTCTGAGGACACCAGGAAACCCACACCTCCCAAAGAAGGGGAAATACCAGAAGCAGAGGAGGAGGAGGAGGAAGGAGAGATCATCGAACTTGGAGAACTTGTCACCACAACAGGTGAGTGTGGGAGAACACAGCTACTGGTAAGCTAATCAATGTATGCCTGCCTCTTTTACAATAGCCATTTTGTTTCTTTTTTTTGTGTTTTTAGGTGATGTGGATGTTGTGGAAGAAGAATCACACTTTACCACTGAAAGTGCACACGTACTCATCGGGGAGATAATGGTGTGCAATCGAGATCTAGATGAGATCAAGAAAAACATCAATGATGTTCAACAAAAATTGAAGAACATCATTGATGTTTTAGGGAAAATCTGAAAACGCACAAAGTAATTATCACACATTTGTGGCTGTTTGTGACAACATTTTAAACTTAATAACTGTGGCAAATTTGGAAGATGCACACATTGTGTCAACATGTGCTAGCTCCCATCATGGTGGATGAATGACAACGTTTTGGGGGTGCAACCACTTTACTAACTACTAAAGTGGGTGAGGTGAAGGGGTTGCACCCCCAAAACACGTCCATTGATCCCCATGATGGGAAATTGCACATTTGAACATTCTAGGCATGTGTTTTACCATCAAATGCCCATTTTGATACCCAAATTGTGTGCATGTTCTAAATCTAAAGTTTCCAGGGGTGACACCCCATGTGATGAAGGCAAGATCAAACACACTTTGAACATATAGTCATGTCTGATCTTGTCTTCACTTTTGAAAGTTGAACTTTGCAAGTTCCTATGTTCAGTCTGTTATGTTTTGCTCCATGCCTGGTTTTACCAAATGCGGAATGTTAGTAAACAATGTTCGAAAGAACCAAGATCTTGTCAGTTTTGCCAAGAAGTTTTGAAAGGCACTTGTGAATGCGTTGTAAGTAAAATTTTTACATCTCAAAAATGTGTGGCTTCCTTATTTAAAAACACAAAAGCAATTTTTATGGCAAAAGTAAAGGATTTGGGGGGCAATGGGTGTTATTTACTAAAGGCTATTCCAGTTTGCACTGCAAGTGTATTTTCCAGGGCACTTTTGAAGTGCACTTGTAGTGCATAGTGGATTTGGCTTATGTAAATGACACCCACAGTGCTTTGTAATAAAACACGTAGCACACCATTTTTGGGAATACAAACATTTCTGTCATGCTGATGAAAAGGAGTATTTTGGGTGTCAGTTATGCACTACAAACCTTCTCTAGACAAAAGATTAGGTATCACACACACAACATGAGAAGATTCTTTTTGGGAAGAAGAGACTGTTACCTCCTTTTGCCCAGAAAGTGAATTCCCACTGTTGAAGATAAAGGGCCAAAATGTAAAAGACAAATAAGCTAGAATACACCTACAAGAAACCCAAGCAGGAAATGACAAGAAATCATAGGTCTGGTTAAAAAATATATTTAATAAAAAATGCCTCTCACACAGCGTCAGGCAGAGCAATGCCCCCCCCTACCCACAAAGTAGTCCATATATTGCTTGCGGACCTCGTGGGCATTTAGAGGGGGCAAGCCTGGACGTGCCGCTTGAAGGGCTGTGAGGTCGGCATTGGAAGGCCCGTCCACATCTGGGCCAACGGGCACCACATAGTTGCTGCTATGTCTTTTGAGGAAGTTGTGCAATATGCAGCAGGAAAGAACTATATGGTTGAGTTTGTATTCCGCCAAGTTAATAGCCGTCAAAAACAGGCGGAAGCGGCTGGCCAGGATCCCGAAGGTGTTCTCCACCACTCTGCGGGCTCTCGACAGCCTGTAATTGAAGACCCTCTGGTCTGGGGTGAGGGTCCTCATCGGGAAGGGCCTCATCAGATGGGGGTCAGCGCAAACGCTTCATCCGCGACAAAGACGAAGGGGAGTCCTTCAGCATTCTCCTCTGGAGGTGGCAAGCACAGACTGCCACTCTGGAGACGCCAGTAGAACTCCGTGTGCGCAATGGCACCACCATCCGAGATCCGGCCATTCATCCCCACGTCCACATACAAAAACTCGTATGTCGCCGACACCACCGCCAACATCACTACACTATTAAACCCCTTGTATTTATAATAGTATGACCCCGAGTTGAGGGGTGGGACGATGCGGACGCGTCTCCTATCAATTGCACCTTCGCAGTTAGGAAAGTCCCAATGGCTGGCAAAGTGGGAGGCCACAGTCTGCCATTCCTGTGGCGTGGAAGGGAACTGTGGAGTGAAACAAGAAAAAAAAAATTAGTCACTTTGCACATAAACATTGCAAGCAGATTAGACACTAACATCTTGGAACAAGATCAGACTTTTAAATTGTAACCTTGAAAGTATTTGCACCCCAAAGTAGAAGGTCCCCCTAGCAGATTACTCACCCCCCATCAATCCCCCCACTTCTGATGGGCCATTGACAATAACTAGGGGTTTGGGGGGGGGGGGGATTGGACAGGTAACCCTCTGCACTTCATTGATTGCCAAATGGCTCAATAATGTGTGCTAGTTTGGCCAGACCCTCCTTACTTAACACTATTGGCAGCCCACAGGAAAGATAAAAGAACATTCCTAATCCCCCCCCCCAACAAAAAAAAGTGAAGCACATTTTGACATTCTGCAATTACCTAGCAAGCTAATAGGAGGGGAATACCGAAAAAAAAATGAAAATGGAAAGTATTGAGCCAGCCCCTTGCACTACATGCTTTGCTGAATTCATCCCTAAATATGACCACTATAAAGAGGTAGGTATATAGTGTGTATTGAGCTTGGCAAAGCCAGCAGATAGAGGATTGGTAGCATCTGAGAGAGCAGTTGGGGGAGGGGGTTCCTAATGAGTTTGGCCCCCCAAAAAAAAAAATAAAAATAAATAATACAAAGGGGCTCTGCATGAAGTAAAACACACAGCAAACATTTGTGCATATTTTAGGGGGTGTTTGGGGGAAAACAATACTATGCAGCAGACAAAATACATTGCTTAAGTGACTAGGCCATAGGTGTCTATTGGGCCAGAAGAGCATGCTGGGGAGGTAAGTGAAGGGAAAAATGCATGAAGGAGAAAAGGGGCACAGCATATTAGAGCATATTGCAATCATGGTAATTAGGGAAGGAGGTCAAAAATACAAGTCATTAGCAAACAGAGCATACATAGAAGGGAATAGTAAAGGAGAAATGTTACCTTAATATAGTCCTCCTGCAGGACCTGGATTATGGCAGAACAGGTCTCTGGAATAATGATTCCCAGAGCCTGGGGAGAGATACCTGTGGAGAACTTCAGATCCTGAAGGCTTCTCCCTGTCGCCAAGTACCTCAACTTGGCAACAAGCCTCTGCTCCGGAGTGATGGCTTGTCTCATGCAGGTATCCTGCCGGCTAATAAAAGGGGTCAGCAAAGCCAAAAGACGGTGAAAAACGGGGTCCGTCATCCAGAGAAAGTTCCTGAAATCATCAGGATTATTCTCCCGGATCTCACGAAGCAAAGGCATGTGCGAGAATTGATCACGCTGAAGCAACCAATTCTTGGTCCACATACTCCTCCTCGCTCTGTTCATGGACGGGTCTTGGCTCAAAGCTAAAAGCCCGACACCAAGTCTGCGTACAGCACGAACTCGGCGACGAGTACGTACGGGAAACATCGCTCACAAACGGTTGGCTGGTCAGAACGGACAAACAGAAAGCACCGATAAACAGCAAGGCCTGAAAGAACTAAATGAATACCAGAAACGAGCAGACAATAAGCAGTGAAAATCAAAGCGTCCTATATCAAGATATAGGCCGCAATGACCAACAAATGCGAACTGACTACACGCACTAATAAACAGATACGCACGACAAGCACAAACTGAAGAGCAGTAACGATCTAAGTCAGAAAACTGAGAAGCGCAAATCGTAAGTCCCCAATCTTCTACTAACACGCGATAAACACAGAATCAGCAGAAGGAGCCCAACGGGTGCCGGACGTGGTGCTGAACTTCCCTTTTCTAGTCTCGTGGTGCTGAACTTCCCTTTTCCAGTCTCGTGGAAGACGACTTACGTCACGACGTTCTTGAAGACCGGAAATTCCGACAACGTTGTCCGACCGTGTGTACGCAACACCAGCATCGGACAAATTCCGATGGAAATGATCCGACGGAACTAGTCATTGGAAAATCCGAGCGTGTGTACAGAAAGCTGGTAGAGCTGTACAATGAGGCATAAAAGTCTTTAAATTTACTTAGGATGTCAAGCGGGTTTAAAGTGACCCCCCCATGCAGCAGTATGTATTGTGGGTATGACAGTTTGAAATTTGGGGTCAGCCACCAGACTAGCTAGGAGCCTCCCATTCTTGTCCCCAGATTCAAAAATTCTAGCCTTGAGTAATCTCTCTGATAATGCAGTCAAACCAGTGAGGTGCAGAGAGAGTGCCCTCTGAGCCTGTGCCAGAGAGGAATATGCCCCAGGAGAAGAGTCCGATGCAAACGCCCCCTTGGCTGCACTCACACGTGACTCTAATTCTTTAGTCTCAGAGGCATAGTCCACCCTGGCAGCCTTAATTGCAGATATGTAGTCCCCTCTTATAGTCGCCTTAACGGTATCCCAGATCACCTGTGCATTGGTCACATTTTCATTACAGTCCCAATATTGGTCAATTTTCCCCTGCATATTCTCTTCTACCTTTTCATCCTGTAACCAGCGTTTTGACAGCCGCCAGCAACCCCTGTGCTCCCCCTCTCCAAGCTGCAGAACGATCTTGAGAGGGGAATGGTCTGAAATCCCCACCGGCAGATAAGCTGCTAAGGCAACATATGGTAGTGTAGCAGGAGAGCAGAAAGCCAGGTCAATCCTGGAGCCCGAATGGTGGACCGCAGATAAATGTGAATAGCGCTGTGTTTGTGGATTTTTCCATCTTCAGACCTCCGTTATCTGCAGGGCCTAGGCTCATTGCACCAAATCGGGGTCCAGCAGCCTAGCTGGATTGGAGGTGTCCAAATTCCTGTCCAATATGCCATTAAAACCCCCTGCTATGATGAGTCTAGTGACCATATAAGGAGCCAGCCTGTTATACACCGAATATAGTATAGAAGTGGAGAAAGGGGGCAGTATATATTCACAAAGGCAAACAATTGGGCCTCTATGGACAACAGTAGTATGACAAACCACCTCCTAGGGTGTAGGATAACATGTTCCACCTGGCAGTTCAGAGATCTGTTCAGGAGAATGGACACCCCTAGGCATAGTTAGAATATGTGGCATGGAAGGACTGTCTCACCCATCTCCTGCGGAGAGCCAACTGTCTACGGCCCGTTAGATGGGTCTCCTGGATAAAAAGTATATGTGGTTTATGTGCTTGTAGAAATTTAAACAAATTTAAACATAAGAAGCGACTGTTTAAACCACGCACATTCCACGACAGTAACCTAAGCTGCATCTTGCATATAATTTTGAAGTAGGACGACCCACCGGAGGAGGGGGAAGGGAGCCATCCACCCCCCCCCCCCGCCAACCACCCCCCATGGAAAGGATAAGAGAACAATTATTCGTATGTACCCGGTGCCATAATCACATAAACAAATAAGTAGTTTCAATGTACAGTAATAAAGCAGCAAGCGAACAACCCCTGCCAACCCGCCAGAACCTTTGGGACAGGTCAGCTTCATCCCTAAACAGAAAACTGGAACAGTCCGTAATCCAAACTTATTGCTGAAAATTAGAGAAGCTAGTCAGTCATATTTCCTGTATACTCTTATTGTAATGCGATAACAGTACTTTTAAGTGGAGACAGACTCAGAAGGGATAGTATCCAAGGGAGCAAAGATCTTCCATTCTGTATTGCTCCTATTACTCCAGTTAGTGAAGGATAGCAAAAGGGGTATACAGGAAAGTACCTTATAATGCGCCATGGTATTCATACCTATTAGGGCAGGATGTTGTACCGTAATGTAATATAGGATACTTCAGGCAAACAACAAACAGCTTACCGCAGGGTAGAAAACCAAGAGTCGGCCTCCTCCGGAGAATCAAAGAATTTTGCAGCGCCAGCATGTACAATTCTCAGATGGCTCAGTTACAACATACTGTATGGTAGACCTTTTTCTCTGAGGCGCCTGTGGATGTCCTCAAAGGTTTTCCTCTTTTTCTGTAGGTCCCCTGAGAAGTCAGGGTAGAAATGGATGTCAGCATTTTCATATTTGAGGTTAGGGTGTTTCCTGGCTTCGCTGAGGATGCGGTCACTAGACATGGGCACCATCAAAAAATTTGTTTCGTTTCGTTTCGTTCCGTTTCGTATTAAAAAAAAAAATCGTAATCCGTATACGAAATTTCGTTCGGATTCGTACGAAATACGAATTTCGTACGAATCGTAAATTTAAACGTTTCTGTTAATTTGGATCGGAAATTCGTAAACTAAATTTCGTATTTGGTAAACTAAATTTCGTATTTCGTACAGAATTCTTCTGCATATTAACACCAGTCACGTTTCTGATACTTTTTGTTAATTTAAAACGGAAATTCGTTTTTACGAAATTTCGTATTTCGTAAACGGAATTTCATATTTCGTACAGAATTCTTATGCATATTAACACCAGTCACATTTCTGATACTTTCTGTTAATTTAAAACGGAAATTCGATTACGAAATTTCGTATTTCGTAAACGGAATTTCATATTTCGTACAGAATTCTTATGCATATTAACACCAGTCACGTTTCTGATACTTTCTGTTAATTTGGAACGGAAATTCGTTTAGGAAATTTCGTATTTCGTAAACGAAATTTCGTATTTCGTAAACGAAATTTCGTATTTCGTAAACGAAATTTCGTATTTCGTACAGAATTCTTATGCATAAACACCAGTCACGTTTCTGTTAATTTGGATCCGAAATTCGTAACAAAATTCTGTATTTGGTACGAAATTCGTATGCATAAAAATTTGTATTTCGGATTCGTACGAACGTACGAATTTCGAAAAAATTCGTACGAATTTCCGATTCGTACAAAACTAATCGCACATGTCTAGCTTTTTCATTATTTTTCTTAGACCCCCTGATCCCACCCTCTAATCCCTTCCTCCCCCTCCATTTCCCCCCTCAGACTCTCTCTCTCAAAAAAAAAAATGTTTATTTCCCTCAGAGTAAATGTTAATTAATGCACCCGTTTATGCTAAGTCATTATCTTGGTCTTGATCCTTGAAGGGAGGACAACAGATCAAAAAGGGGCTGGGGAAAGGGAAATAAAAAAATTTTGTACTAGTAATAAATATTGAAAATGTTAAGATGTAATATATTGACTTTTGTATGTAACAAAAATTATATAATAAAAGATTAAATAAAAAAAAAAAGACTGTGTAGCTACCAAATTCACTGACCCACCGGGGAGAGGTATTGTATGCCTTTGGCTTTTTGATTAGCTGAAGCAACACCATTCAAGAGACTTTATTACAGTAACAAGGTACAGCCATCAAACTGGGGTTAATCAGAGTGATCCCTTTTTGTCTTGCTGGAGGTGATGAGATCGGAATCTAATGCCCCGTACACACGATCGGAAATTCTGCCAACAAAAGTCTGATGTGAGCTTTGGTCGGAAATTCCGACCTCGTGTATGCTCCATTGGACTTTTTCTGGCGGAATTCCAGCCAGCAAAAGATTGAGAGCAGGTTCTCTATTTTTCGGTCGGAAAAAGTTCCTATTGGAAATTCCAATCATCTGTACCAATTCGGACGCGCAAAATTCCTACGCATGCTCGGAAACAATTTGACGCATGCTCAGAAGCAATGAACTTAATTTTCTCGCGTTCTTGGCGGTCGAAAGTTCAGAGAACTTTTGTGTGACTGTGTGTGTGCAAGCCAAGCTTGACGGGAATTCCGTCGGAGAAACCATCCAAGATTCTTCCGATGGAAATTCCGCTCGGGTGCATAACAGTTTCGCAGTAAAGGATTTGTACAAGAGGACATCGAGGTAGTGATACTCTGCAGGAGTTAATGCAGAGGAGGAAGAGGAGCAATAGTCTGCAGTGGAGATATGCAGGAGAACAGACTGTGAATGTTAGAAGTGCATAATTTTCAGGGCTAAAGCGGCTAATCAATGTTCTACAAATGTGATGACAATTCAATAAGTGCCATGGGCATCACATATCTTTTTTATTCGTTTACCCCAACCAAGTTGTATCCCGCAACAGACACAACAAAACTACGCAAATGACTGCTCATTGTCTCAGAGGTGATATATTGGGAATGGCAGCAGGGTGATTTGCGGATTGTTTGTCAGGAGTGCTATCACCATGGCTACACATGCAATGGCAAGTTGCAGTTTCTAAAGCAAGTAAAATTGGATCTGGGTGTTCTGGTAAATCATACACAGAGGCGGCTCTCTAATTAGGCTAATTAGGCAAATTAGGCGATGGCCTAAGGCCTTGCCCTCTCAGGGGCCTAGTTTACCTAATTAGAGAGATGCCTCTTCCAGCAGCATAGTCCTCTCACTGCTACAGGGAGAGACAGGCTGCGAGTGAAAGTTACTGTGTGATCGGAGTGGAGCTCACTTACAGCTCCGGATCACAGACAGGGAGAGCCGCTCAGCAGAGCCTGCTCTGACAGATCTCCCCCCTCTCCCTGCTGCCCGCACAGCCAGACAGGAGAGGAGAGACCTGCTTCTGCTACCTGCTTCTGCTCCTCCTCCTCCTCCAGCCCTCTCCTCCTGTGTCTGCCCCGCCCAGAAAACAAGAAAAGGAAAAGGGCAGTCTGATCCATCCATCCATCCATCCATCCAGCCCCTCCTGCCTCCCAGTGAGTACACTGATGTAGGGGATGCCCTTCCTTCCCTTCTTCCTCCATCCCCCCTTGCTTTCTATCTTTCCTTCCTTCTTTCTTTCCTTCCATCTTTTCTTTCTTTCTTTGTTTCTTTCTGTCCTTCTCTCTTTCCTTTCTTTCCATCTTTCCTTCCACCTTTCCTTCCTTTTTTTCTTTCTTTCTTTCTTTCTTTCTTTTTCTTTCTTTTCTTTTCTTTCTTTCTTTCTTTCTTTCTTCTTTCTTTCTTTTCTTTCTTTCCTTCTTTCTTTCTTTTTTTCTTTCTTTCTTTCTTTCTTTTTCTTTCTTTCTTTCTTTCTTTCTATCTTTCCTTTCTTTCCTTTTTCTTTCCTTCTCTTTCTTTCTTACTTTCCTACTTTCTTTCTTTCCTTTTCCTTTCTTTCTTTCTTCCCTTCTCTCTTTCTTTCTTTCCTTCCACCTTTCCTTCCTTTCTTTCTCTTTCCTTCTCTCTTTCTTTTTTTCCTACCATCTTTCCTTTCTTTCTTTTCTTCCACCTTTCCTTCCTTCCTTTCCTTCCATCTTGTCTTTCTTTCCTTATTTCTCTTTCTTTCCTTCCATCTTTCCTTTCTTTCTTTCTTTCCTTTCTCTCTTTCTTTCTTTCCTTCCATATTTCTTTCCTTCCTTCTTTATTTCTTTTCTTCCACCTTTCCTTCCTTTCTTTCCTTCCATCTTTTCTTTCTTTCTTTCCTTCTCTTTCTTTCTCTTTCTTTTATTTCTTTCTTTCTTTCCTTCCTTTCTTTTCTTTCTTTCCTTCTTTTTCTTTCTTCCTTCCATCTTGTCTTTCTTTCCTTATTTCTCTTTCTTTCTTTCCTTCTCTCTTTCTTTCTTTCCTTTCATCTTTTCTTTCTTTCTTTCCTTTCATCTTTTCTTTCTTTCCTTCCATCTTTCCATATTTCTTTCCTTCCATCTTTCCTTTCCTTCCTTCCTTCCTTCCTTTTTTCCCTTCTTTCTGTCTTTCTTTCTTTCCTTCCTTCTCTTTCTGTGACAGCCTTCCCCCTGTACTCCACTTACCTGCCCCCTGTACTGTTCCCTCCTGCGCCCCGTACTGTCCACTCCCCTATACTGTACCCTCCTAATACAGTTCATTTTCGTTCCTTGAATTATTTTTTTTTCCCCATTATGGGAGTGAGTGGGGCCTCATGTCTAAGTTTTGCCTAAGGCCTCACAAAGTCTAGAGCCGTCTCTGATCATACACTTAATAATAGCATGCAATTCCAGTTGCAGTTTCTAAAGAAAGCAAAATATTGTCTTGCATTAAAAGAAGTATAGACTCCAGAGAGAGATACATCATTTTGTCACTGTACAAATCATTAGTAAGATCTCATCTGGAATATGCAGTTCAGCTCTGGGCACCAGTTCACAAAAACAGTATTGGGGAACTGGATAAGAACAGAGTAAGGCAACCAAACTGTTAAGAGGAAAAAAAGACCTCATCTATGAGGAAAGATTAGCTGAACTGAATTTATTCCCTCTTGAAAAGAGGTGATTAAAGCAGAGGTCCACACAAAAATGGAACCTCCGCTTTTTCGGAACCCTCCCCCCCTCCGGTTTCACATTTGGCACCTTTCAGGGGGAGGGGGTGCAGATACCTGTATAATACAGGTATTTGCACCCACTTCCAGGCATAGATAACTGTGGCGATCGCGGTGACCAATGCCACTCCCCCCCTACTATCTGCTGGGAGACACACGGGTCCCAGAGACAGAAAGGACCATTCGGATTGCGCAGCGTGACTCGCACATGCGCAGTAGGGAACCAGGAAGTGAAGCCACATGGCTTCACTTCCTGATTCCCTTACTGAAGATGGCGGCAGCAGCATCCGAGGACCGAGGGACCGTTTAGCCTCGGGTGCCGACATTGCGGCACCCGATAGTTATGTGTCCTTATTTTAAAAGTCAGCAGCTGCAAGTATTTGTAGCTGCTGACTTTAAAAAAAAAGAAAATTCGGCAGACCTCCACTTTAAGAAACCTTGGCTGATCTCACTGGCTCCTGCGGGCACTGTCACTGAGGCTGTATGTAAAAATTGTAGTATTCTGTTACCAGGGCCACCATCAGAGGGGTACAGCCCATACACTTGTATGTTGCCCGAGTGTCTGGACGGGCCCGGCCAACTGTTAGGGATGTGAGAAGGAATGGGAGGATGCAGAGGAGCTCTGTGACTGCTTCTGTATGTGTGTGATTCGGCAGCTGCTTCTCCGTGTCATTGAGCTCAAATCAGGCTCTTTGCTGCCACCTCTGGCCATTTCCTGCATGTGCATTCCTTTGTGTGAGCTGCCTGTACTCAGTGTAATGTATCCTGCACTGCAGCACCTATCTGTGTCTCAGCCACATGTGGAAACAAGAGTTAGGAGTAGGAGGACCGCCTTACAAGTAAGGGCTGTTGTACAAGTGGGGGGTGGCTGTGTGTACATACATGTGTGTGTGTGTGTGTGCGTGTGTGTGTTTCAAAAACTATTAGATAAGAACCTGAACGACCACAACATACAATGTAATACTGACATATAATCACACACATAGGTTGGACTTGATGGACTGGTGTCTTTTTTTAACCTTACCTACTATGTAACTATGTCTTTGAAGTGTGGGAGGAAACCCACACAGGCACAGGGAGAACATGCAAACTCTAGGCAGGGAGTGTCATGGATGGGATTCAAACCGGCATCCCTAGTGCTGCTAGGTGGAAGTGCTTACCATTTAGCCACTGTGCCAGAACCTCTCTAGCAAATGCATTATTGTGTCATGGCTGAGTTCATCCCTTCTTTCTCAGAGCTCTGTGCTCAGCTATCGGTTAGTTGCCAGCACTTTTCATTCCACAGTGACTCACCTGGTCTTCATTTCCTGCTCGTCAGCTATTGGTAATATTTTTTCCAGATTGGATGAGCAGGATCACTGCATGGATCAGTTTGCCATAGTGTTACAGATGCTCCTGAGTCGCACTGCTCACCTGGATCCTCCCACTGAGGTTTCTCTGGTACAACCTGTGTTGCAGGTAGGGTGACCACATTTCCAAACTGCCATTCAGGGACCCGCCCCCCCCCCCCCCCCCCCCCCCCCCCCCCAAACAAAGATGATTTTTGACATATTACTTTCCAGATTTTTGGGGCAGGGGCATATGAAATCAGCGGGCCTGTGTGCAAGATCAAAAGTGGGCCCTAGGCATCAAGAACAAACAACAATATGGTGCGCAAAGCGCGTTGTGGTGAACAGTGGACATGTTTTAAATTGCGCTAAATATTGGCTTAAAGGGGGTGTTGTTAATATAGTGCAGAATGTAGTAATGTTAAATAGGGAATGCAGAGTGTATGGTGGTGAGTAGTATGTACAGGAGAGGAGTGTGGAGTGTATGGCAGGGGGGTAATATGTACAGGAGAGGAGTGCAGAGTGTATGGCGGGGATAGTTAGTGGAGAGAGGAGGAAGAGGAGTGCAATACCACCTCCTGATAGTCTGTCAGGCACTGCTATAACACCTTGGTGGTGGGGCACTCTGGAGGCACTAAGGGGGCACCCTATAGGTTGGAAGGGGGATGTAAGGGGGCACTCTTAGTCAGAGCCCCCTTACATCCTTCGGGGTGCCCCCTTACATCCTCTGGAGTGTGCCTTACATCCTCCTCCAGAATTGCCCTGAATCTCTAGCAAAGTTCCCAGGATTCCAGACAGTACAATTGTCCCCTCAATAGCAGCCAGTTTGTCTTTAGGGAAGGGGGCAAGTTGTCAAAGAAGAATACTTGCAGTGATTTTGGGGTATAAGAGCATGTTGTATTTGCTAAGGGGCACACTTTGGGAGGGGAGAGAAATTGTGCTGGAAGGGGGGGTTGAATAAAAAATCTGACCCCCCCAGCACAATTTCTCTCCCCCCCTAAAGTGCCCCCCTAGCACATACAACATGCTTTTATCCCCCAAAATCACAGCAAGTATTCTTTGCTGACAACTTGCCCCCTGTTTCTGTGTCTCCTTCTCCTGCAAGTGCCAAGCATTAATATTCTGTACAAACCTCAGATCAGCACGTCCAGTCCTGTGTGCTGTGTCCATTCTCCTTCCTTCTCCTGTCTGTGACACCCGAGCCGAGGAAAAGGGGGAGGGGACTTCAGTCCGTGTGTTAGTGTGAGGTGGGCAGGAGGGGGAGGAAGGGAGAGATGCCATACAAACTGTAATCGCAGCGTGTGGGAACAGAAACACCCCACACAAGCTGCAAGCCAGTCACTGGAGCCAAGTGCGGAGGTGAAAGAACCAGCAGTGACTCCCAGGCAGCACTAGCGCGGAGAAGGAGGAGGAAGTGAAATCCTCCTCCACTTTCAACGCTGGGCAGTAACGTGACTGGTTGCCAGACGCCAGGCGGCTATAGCAACCAGTGATCAGGAGTAGGTGAAGGCAGAGCCAGCACTAAGGCGGCTCGGTCCGCCCCTGTTCCCAGATTGTCAGTTTCAATGAATGTGCCTGGGACCAGGGACAAAGATGTAAATTACGGGATAATCCCGTGCAATCCGGGACACTTGGGCACCCTAGACACGGAGGAAGAATGGAGCGGGACAGCAGCAGAACAGAGGGGGACAGCAGCAGAACGGAGGGGGACAGCAGCAGAACGGAGGGGACAGCAGCAGAACGGAGGGGGACAGCAGCAGAACGGAGGGGACAGCAGCAGAACGGAGGGGGACAGCAGCAGAACAGAGGGGGACAGCAGCAGAACAGAGGGGGACAGCAGCAGAAAGGAGGGGGGACAGCAGCAGAACAGAGGGGGACAGCATCAGAAAGGAGGGGGGGACAGCAGCAGAACGGAGGGGGACAGCAGCAGAACGGAGGGGGACAGCAGCAGAACAGAGGGGGACAGCAGCAGAACAGAGGGGGACAGCAGCAGAAAGGAGGGGGGACAGCAGCAGAACATAGGGGGATAGCAGCAGAAAGGAGGGGGGGACAGCAGCAGAACAGAGGGGGACAGCAGCAGAAAGGAGGGGGGGGGCAGCAGCAGAACAGTACACTAACCTACTTGTCCTGGTCCTGGAAGTTTGTCAATGTCTGGCACTGACTGCAGGCGGCAAAGGTGCGGACCTCGTGGGCGGGAGGAGCCTGGAGGAGGACTTGGACGAGGCTCAGGCTGGCTGCTCAGGAGAGAAGTTGGCTCTGTCTGGTCACTCAGTCACTGACGTCACTGGCCCCTGGCTGGTGGCTGCTCTCTCTCATGGGCGCGCACGCTGGTCTATGCTGCCGTAGGGTGCGGGCGGGTGCACTGCCCACACTGACTGCCAGTGCTCACTTGTCAGCCCGCCCCTGAGATCTCAGCTGACGTCACTGGTTACTAGACGCGGGGCGGCCCATAGTCTAGCAACCAGACTGTCAGACTGTGATGTGTCCTCATGTGTTACTGTGACTGAGTCTTTAAACTAAGGGTGGCGGCGGACGGGCGGAGTCCGCGGAGCGGACTGATGTGGTGGTCACTGTTTTTTTCTTCATTCCGGGACACTGTATTGTTCCGGAATGAAGGTGCCCGGGAAACGGGACACACATCTATGATCAGGGACAATCCCGGGCAATCCGGGACACGTGGGCACCCTAGTTGCAGGCAGTGGCGTAACTAGAACCCTCAGGGCCCCGATGCAAGAAACCATGGAGGGCCCCCCCCCGACCTCCGACAAAGCTCTTTACTCCGAGCCCGATGTTGGAACACCAGGGCCCGGTCACAGTGGGTGGCTGCATATAAAGGAACCGATTTCTTAATTTTTATATAAAAACACACACACACACACACTAATATATATATATATATATATATATATATATATATATATATATATATATTTATATATATATATATATATATATATATATATATATATATATATATATATATTTATATATATATATATATATATATATATTATATAAATGCACATATAAACCAGTGACAGCTGGTGCTCAAAATTTTTAGGGGGGCGCAAGCAAACAAAAAAAAAAAAAAATCAGAAATAAAAACATCAATTACAGCCACTGTACCATCAAATGTCGCCACTGTGCCCATCAAATGCTGCCACTGTGCCCATCAATTGCAGCAACTGTGCCATCAATTGCAGCAACTGTGCCCATCAATTGCAGCCACTGTGCCCATCAATTGCAGCCACTGTGCCCATCAATTGCAGCCACTGTACCATCAAATGTCGCCACTGTGCCCATCAATTGCAGCCACCGTACCATCAAATGTCGCCACTGTGCCCATCAATTGCAGCCACTGTACCATCAAACGCCACCACTGTAGCATCAAGTGTCGCCACTGTGCCCATCAAATGCTGCCACTGTGCCCATCAAACTCTGCTGCTGTGCCATCAAATGCCGCCACTGTGCCCATCACGGAGGAAGAATGGAGCGGGACAGCAGCAGAACAGAGGGGGACAGCAGCAGAAAGGAGGGGGGGACAGCAGCAGAACAGAGGGGGACAGCAGCAGAAAGGAGGGGGGGACAGCAGCAGAACGGAGGGGGACAGCAGCAGAACGGAGGGGGACAGCAGCAGAACGGAGGGGGACAGCAGCAGAACAGAGGGGGACAGCAGCAGAACAGAGGGGACAGCAGCAGAACAGAGGGGGATAGCAGCAGAAAGGAGGGGGGGACAGCAGCAGAACAGAGGGGGACAGCAGCAGAAAGGAGGGGGGGCAGCAGCAGAACAGTACACTAACCTACTTGTCCTGGAAGTTTGTCAATGTCTGGCACTGACTGCAGGCGGCAAAGGTGCAGACCTCGTGGGCGGGAGGAGCCTGGAGGAGGACTTGGACGAGGCTCAGGTTGGCTGCTCAGGAGAGAAGTTGGCTCTGTCTGGTCACTCAGTCACTGACGTCACTGGCCCCTGGCTGGTGGCTGCTCTCTCTCATGGGCGCGCACGCTGGTCTCTGCGGACAGTGGGCGTAACTAGAACCCTCAGGGCCCCGATGCAAGAAACCATAGAGGGCCCCCCCCCCCGACCTCCGGACAAAGCTCTTTACTCCGAGCCCCCCCCCGACCTCCGGACAAAGCTCTTTACTCCGAGCCCGATGTTGGAACACCAGGGCCCGGTCACAAGTGGGTGGCTGCATATAAAGGAACCGATTTCTTAATTTTTATATAAAAAACACAACACACACACACTATATATATATATATATATACAGTGGTGTGAAAAAGTGTTTGCCCCCTTCCTCATTTCCTGTTCCTTTGCATGTTTGTCACACTTAAGTGTTTCGGAACATCAAACCAATTTAAACAATAGTCAAGGACAACACAAGTAAACACAAAATGCAATTTGTAAATGAAGGTGTTTATTATTTAAGGTGAAAAAAAATCCAAACCATCATGGCCCTGTGTGAAAAAGTGATTGCCCCCTAAACCTAATAACTGGTTTGGCCACCCTTAGCAGCAAAAACTGCAACCAAGCGTTTGCGATAACGTGCAATGAGGCTTTTACAGCGTCCTGGAGGAATTTTGGCCCACTCATCTTTGCAGAATTGTCCTAATTCAGTTACATTAGAGGGTTTTCGAGCATGAACGGCCTTTTTAAGGTCATACCACAACATCTCAATAGGATTCAGGTCTGGACTTTGGCTAGGCCACTCCAAAGTCTTCATTTTGTTTTTCTTCAGCCATTCGGTGGTGGACTTGCTGGTGTGTTTAGGATCATTGTCCTGCTGCAGAACCCAAGTTCGTTTCAGCTTGAGTACACGAACAGATGGTCGGACATTCTCCTTCAGGATCTCTTGGTAGACAGCAGAATTCATAGTTCCTTTTATCACGGCAAGTCTTCCAGGTCCTGAAGCAGCAAAACAGCCCCAGACCATCACACTACCACCACCATATTTTACTGTTGGTATAATGTTCTTTTTCTGAAATGCAGTGTTCCTTCTACGCCAGATATACTTGGACACACACCTTCCAAAGAGTTCCACTTTTGTCTCATCGGTCCACAGAATGTTGTCCCAAAAGTCTTGGGGATCATCAAGATGTGTTGTGGAGAAATTGAGACGAGCTTTGATGTTCTTTTTGCTCAGCAGTGGTTTTCTCCTTGGAACTCTGCCATGCAGGCCATTTTTGCCCAGTCTTTTCCTGATGGTGGAGGCATGAACGCTGACCTTAACTGAGGCAAGTGAGGCCTGCAGTTCCTTGGACGTTGTTGTGGGGTCTTTTGTGACCTCTTGGATGAGTCGTCGCTGCGCTCTTGGGGTAATTTTGGGCGGCCAGCCACTCCTGGGAAGGTTCACCACTGTTCCATGTCTTCGCCATTTGTGGATAATGGCTCTCACTGTGGTTCGCTGGATTCCCAAAGCTTTGGAAATGGCTTTATAACCCTTTCCAGACTGATAGATCTCAATTACTTTCTTTCTCAATTGTTCCTGAATTTCTTTGGGTCTCGGCATGATGTGTAGCTTTTAAGGATCTTCTGGTGGACCTTACTGTGTCAAGCAGCTCCTATTTAAGTGATGCCTTGATTGTGAACAGGTGTGGCAATAATCAGGCCTGGGTGTGGCTAGAGAAATTGAACTCAGGTGTGGACAACCACAGTTATAGTATGTTTTAACAAGGGGGGCAATCACTTTTTCACACAGGGCCATGATGGTTTGGATTTTTTTTCACCTTTAATAATAAACACCTTCATTTACAAATTGCATTTTGTGTTTACTTGTGTTGTCCTTGACTATTGTTTAAATTGGTTTGATGTTCCGAAACACTTAAGTGTGACAAACATGCAAAGGAACAGGAAATGAGGAAGGGGGCAAACACTTTTTCACACCACATATATATATATAAATGCACATATAAACCAGTGACAGCTGGTGCTCAAATTTTTTAGGGGGGCGCAAGCAAACAAAAAAAAAAAATCAGAAATAAAAACATCAATTACAGCCACTGTACCATCAAATGTCGCCACTGTGCCCATCAAATGCTGCCACTGTGCCCATCAATTGCAGCCACTGTGCCCATCAATTGCAGCCACTGTGCCCATCAATTGCAGCCACTGTACCATCAAATGTCGCCACTGTGCCCATCAATTGCAGCCACTGTACCATCAAATGTCGCCACTGTGCCCATCAATTGCAGCCACTGTACCATCAAACGCCACCACTGTAGCATCAAGTGTCGCCACTGTGCCCATCAATTGCTGCCACTGTGCCCATCAAACTCTGCTGCTGTGCCATCAAATGCCGCCAGTGTGCCCATCAAATGCCGCCACTGTGCCCATCAAATGCCGCCACTGTGCCATCAAATGCTGCCAGTGTGCCCATTAAATGCTGCCGGTGTGCCAAATGCTGCCACTGTGAATCCCCACCGCCCGCTCGCACACCCACACACATATGCATGCACCCCCCCCACACACACACATGCATGCATGCACCCCCCACACACACACATGCATGCACCCCCCCCCCCCCCCCACACACACACATGCATGCACCCCCCCACACACACATGCATGCACCCCCCCACACACATGCATGCACCCCCCACACACACATGCATGCACCCCCCCACACACACACATGCATGCACCCCCCCACACACACACATGCATGCGCACCCCCCCACACACATGCATGCGCACCCCCCCACACACACACACATGCATGCACCCCCCCCACACACACATGCATGCACCCCCCACACACACACATGCATGCACCCCCCCCACACACACACACACATGCATGCACCCCCCCCACACACACATGCATGCACCCCCCACACACACACACATGCATGCGCACCCCCCCCACACACACACATGCATGCACCCCCACACACACACATGCATGCACCCCCCCCACACACACACGCATGCACCCCCCCACACACACACACACACATGCATGCACCCCCCCACACACACATGCATGCACCCCCCACACACACACACACATGCATGCACCCCCCCCCCCCCACACACACACATGCATGCACCCCCCCCCACACACACACACATGCATGCACCTCCCCCCACACACATGCATGCACCCCCCCACACACACACATGCATGCACCCCCCCCACACACACACACATGCATGCCCCCCCCACACACACACACATGCATGCACCCCACACACACACACACACACACACATGCATGCACCCCCCCCCACACACACACACACACATGCATGCACACACATATAAAGACACATACAGATACAGTAGATAATCTTATAAAAAAAACGTCAGACATACCTTCTTCCTGCCGGGTACTGCACTGTAGGGGGAGTCAAAGAGCACAGCACAGCACACAGTGCTTTCACTTTAGGTATGTGAGGAGCTCCCTGCACAATGCCATTACAGCTCGGCTGACGATCGGGGAGCTGCTCTCAGCCTCCCCTCCTATCAAAGAGTACAGGGGGCCTCAAGGCCCCCCTGCAGCAAGGGGCCCGGTCGCCATGGCGATCTCGGCGACCCCTATTATTTCGCCACTGGTTGCAGGCCATCCCTGCTGGTTCTCCAGTCTCTGTGCAGGCACCCACCTCGCAAAGTACCTCTATAAGAGGTATGTCTGGTTCCACTCCGCTTCCCCAGCGATTTGGGGGCTATCCAGTTCAATGCAGATGGTTTCTCAACCAGGTTAGGATATACTTTGCGATGCTCTGGTAGTAGAGGCTGCTTTTTCTCATGGTCTCTCAGATACCATGAAAGATGAGATAGCAGCCTGAGACATACCCCCTGAGCTGGAGAAGTTGATCACAGTTGCTGTTATCATTGACTCCAGATTCCGAGAGAGCAGAGGCGGCTCTCTAATTAGGCTGTCGCCTAAGGCCTCGCGCTCCCAGTTGCCTAATCTACCTAACGCGCCTGTCCCCCGGTTGGTGTCCCCACAGCCATTCTTAATGCGGCACCCATAGTGTCTGCAACTCATTTTCCCTGGCCAGGTACTGAGCGCCTGAGCACTGCCCGAGGTCCCAGGGTCAGTGGATGGCTCTAGGTACTCCCCTCCCCTGGCTCCTCCTCTTCTGCCACGCTCCACAGATATCTGCCACGTGCAGAGCACGGATAATGGCCACAGCTGCAGCGGCCGAAGAAACTCCCTGATCTCTCCAGGATGGACCTTCACCTGCCAGAGCTGGTGCTGCCACCTGGCAATCATCAAGGAGCCAGTCTGCCAAACCGTCAAGGTATTGCATGACACTCAGTCCTGCTGCCTGACAGTGACAGCATCCCAAGCAAGGGCGAAAATCACCACTGCCAGCCGCCTGTGACCTCACAACACACACACAGAGCACTGACGATATTTATGCCATCTTGCATATGATGTCACCATCATCATTATCCTCCTTATCATCCCCCTGGGCCTGGCATCCCACCACCCCACCTCCTGTCACCATCATCTCCATCTTCATCATCCTCCTGTGCCTGGCATCCCACCGCCTGTCACCATCATCTCGATTCTCATCATCCCCCTGTGCCTGGCATCCCACCGCCTGTCACCATCATTTCCATACTCATCATCCCTCTGTGCCTGGCATCCCACCACCCCACCTCCTGTCACCATCATCTCCATTCTCATCATCCTCCTGTGCCTGGCATCCCATTGCCTGTCACCATCATCTCCATCCTCATCATCCCCCTGTGCCTGGCATCCCACCGCCTGTCACCATCATCTCCATACTCATCATCCCCCTGTGCCTGGCATCCCACCGCCTGTGACCATCATTTCTATCTTCATAATCCCTCTGTGCCTGGCATCCCACCTCCTGTCACCATCATCTCCATCCTCATCATCCCCTGTGCCTGGCATCCCCCCGCCTCACCGCCTGTCACCATCATCTCCATCCTCATCATCCCCCTGTGCCTGGCATCCCACTGCCTGTCACTATCATCTCCATACTCATCATCCCCCTGTGCCTGGCATCCCCCGCCTCACCGCCTGTCACCATCATCTCCATCCTCATCATCCCCCTGTGCCTGGCATCCCACTGCCTGTCACTATCATCTCCACCCTCATCATCCCCCTGTGCCTGGCATCCCACCGCCTGTCACCATCATCTCCATACTCATTATCCCCCTGTGCCTGGCATCCCACCGCCTGTGACCATCATTTCCATCTTCATAATCCCTCTGTGCCTGGCATCCCACCTCCTGTCACCATCATCTCCATCCTCATCATTCCCTGTGCCTGGCATCCCCCGCCTCACCGCCTGTCACCATCATCTCCATCCTCATCATCCCCCTGTGCCTGGCATCCCACCGCCTGTCACAATCATCTCCATCCTCATCACAATCCCCCTGTGCCTGGCATCCCACCACCCCACTGCCTGTCACCACCATCTCGATCCTCATCATCCCCTGTGCCTGGCATCCCTTCGCCTGTCACCATCCTCTCCATCCTCATCATAATCCCCTTTTTTGGCATCCCACCACCCCACCCCTTGTCACCATAATCTCCATCCTCATCATAATCCCTCTGTGCCAGGCATCCCACCACCCCACTGCCTGTCACCACCATCTCGATCCTCATCATCCCCTGTGCCTGGCATCCCTTCGCCTGTCACCATCCTCTCCATACTCATCGTCCCCCTATGCCTGGCATCCCACCGCCTCTAACCATCATTTTCATACTCATCATCCCTCTGTGCCTGGTATCTCACCACCCCACCTCCTGTCACCATCATCTCCGTTCTCATCATCCTCCTGTGCCTGGCATCCCATCGCCTGTCACCATCATCTCCATCCTCATCATCCCCCTGTGCCTGGCATCCCACCGCCTTGTGCAGTAACCTCTAGCAACCAATGAGTAGGCGGTAATGATGTGCAGTAACTTCTAGCAACCAATGGGTGAGCGGTAATGATGTGCAGTAACCTCTAGCAACCAATCTATGAGCTTGGAGCAATCAGTGAGTGTGAACAAGATATTTATGTTTACATTATTAAATATTTTTTTTAGATAAGTCTATGTGCGTGCTTGTTTTTTTTTTTTTTGAATGTTGCCGTGAACAGTGAAATTTCTAGGGGTGGGGGGCCCAGAAAAATGTTTGCCCAGGGTCCAATTAATATTAAAGACAGTCCTGGTTGTCCCCAGGTTGGCAGGGTAAGCGGGCCAGCACACACTGGGTTAATGGAGGGCCATAGATGTTCCAGACAGCTGTAACACCCCCCTAACACAGAGAACATCTCATCAACTGCAGCCAATAGCAGGCTCTACAGCTGTCCTAGCCTTCTTCCAAAGCCGGCACCACATTGCAAGGCATGAGTTGTAGTTCTCCACACCACACACTAGCCTCTGCCTGCGCTCTGCAGAGACTACACATCCCAGAATGCACCACCGTGCGCTCAAAGCAAATGTGTCTGGTTCTCCTGCTTGTAGTGGGGACAGAAGAGTGTTTTAGAGGGATCATCTGTCTGCACCCTGGCGGGATCGTCTGAGGCTGTGGCTCTAGTTAGCCAGTTGAGAGTTTGCTTGTCATTACCATAATAAGACCATTTCTTGTATCATGTCTGCACAGTCTCTGACCATCTCTTGTATTATGGCCGCACAGTCTCTGACCATCTCTTGTATTATGGCCACACAGTCTCTGACCATCTTGTGTATTATGGCCGCATAGTCTCTGACCATCTCTTGTAATATGTCTGCAGTCTCTGGAGGGGTAGCCTATAGAGCAGCCAAGAGCGGGAGCGCTGCTAGGACGGGGGTCACGGTAGGAGTCAGATGTGTGTGGACTACAATGTGTGTGGCAGATAATATGTGATGAAACCAGAGCCGCCAAGCTGGAGCTCAGAGAGGACCATCTGACTGATCCCTGCACGGTGCACCTGAGAGGGGGTCAGTAACAGCTTGCAAGGCCAGTCTGGGGGGATCACTGATGTAAGGGTATGTGAATACAGTAAGGTAAGCGGGCACTAATATAAATGGTTCCCCCTTATATCAGTAACCCCTCTTTACCTTAGTGCATTCACTCTGCAGAAGGTGCTCTGTGGTCACTAGAGTCCCCCCCCCCCCACATTAGAGTCCCCATTTTAAATGCAAGTTGGAACTCTGCAGACCCTGAAGTAAAGGGGAATGCTGTGCACTCTGATACAAGATTATCTCTGGTCACCAGAGCCCACCCCCTTACATCAAAGTTCCCCATTACACCAAAATCTGCAGCACTCTCCTTTACATCAAAGTTCCTTTGCACTGTAAGGAGGAATTCTGCAAACTCTGATGTAGGGGGGAACTCTGTCCTGGGTTATATTAACCTGACCTTCATGTAAATGGAGAAATATGGTTTTTGACTTTTGTTATAACTTAAACATAAGTTGCAGCTGCACACATTTTATCTATGTTTGTGTGCGTGTAATATATATATATATATTTAATGATATTTGATTAGAGTAATTGGTTAGAGAAAATTCTAGAAACCGTGAATTCATAGTTCATAGGATTTAAGGCTCTTAATATAATAATTTATACAATTAATTTCTATTGCTTGAATTATTTTTCCCATTTTGGGCGTGAGTGGGTCCTCATGTCTAAGATTTGCCTAAGGCCTCACAAAGCCTAGAGCCACCTCTGCGAGAGAGACCTTCCTTTAAAGAGCGCTTGCGGAAGCCTCCTGTACGTTTTACTCTGAGCTTTGCAGTCCCACCCGTGCCTCCCTCACCTCCCATACCTCCTGGTACCAAGTCTGCCAGTGAGGTAGAACCCATGCAATTGGGCTTTACACATCTATCTGCAGATGAAAGGGCCTTTAGGAAGAGGGAGAGATTGTGCCTTTATTGTGGCCAGGCAGGTCACTTCCTGAAGTCTTGTCCTACTCGTCCAGGAGAACGCTTGCACCTGAAGTCCTGTAGGGGACAGACCTTAGGTGGCATTGTTTTGTCCCCAGTTATCCATAAGGATAAGCCCCTGGTTCTGGTGACCCTTTCTTGGTCTGAGTCGTCCATCGAGATACAGGCTCTAATCGACTCTGGGGCTGCAGGCCTGTTCATTGAGGGTGCCTTTGGGTCTAAGCACTCAATTCTTCTACAGCTTCGTGCCACTCCACTTGTCATTGAGGCCATTTATGGGAGACCTCTACAGCCTGCCCATGTGACTCATGAGACTGCTCCATTAACCATGGCCATAGGGACTTTTCACAATGAGATAATCCAATTCCAAGTAATTTCCTCACCTCATTTCCCAGTGGATATTTGTTATCCTTGGTTACAGTGGCACAACCCCTCTTTTGATTGGCTTCGTGCTGAGGTTGTTTCCTGGTCGCCACAATGCAGGAAGACATTTCAAGGTCTTGTGCACCTCTTCACTCTCCTCCCTGCTGGAAGAGTACCGCAAATTTAGTGATGTCTTTGACAAAGGCCAAGCCGGTAGTTTGCCTCCACACCAGTCATATAATTGAATAATTGACCTTCAACCTGGTGCCATACCTCCTCGTGGCTGGGTTTACCCTTTGTCTGTCTCGGAGGACAAAGCCACGGAGGAGTATGTTGCCAACGCACTTTCTTAAGGATTCATCCATAAATCATCGTCTCCTGCTGGTGCTGGTTTCTTCTTTGTGAAAAAGAAGAGTGGTGAACTGAAACCTTGTTTTGATTATAGGGGTCTCAATCACTTCACGATTAAGAATGCTTATCCGATTCCATTGATTACGGAGTTATTTGACCGCCTCAAGGGAGCAACGGTTTTCATAAAGCTTGATTTGAGAGTGGCATACAATCTCGTGAGGATCAAGGATATCGATGAATGGAAAACTGCATTTAATACCAGAACTGACCATTATGAATACCTTTGTAATGCCGTTTGGTCTAAAAAAAAAAATAAAAAATTTAAAAATTGCAATTTTCCAGAGAATTTATCACACCCGACCCCCCCCTGCCCCCACACCCCCCCCCACTTCTCCTGAAATTTGTTGCCAGCTATTTGTGGTGGTTTATCTAGACGATATCTGTGATGGGAGGGCCTGTGGAATACAGAATCCCTTGGAGAGGTTGGGAAACCCATGTTTCAGCTCCCCCTGCATCCCCAATGTCTAAGTTACCCTGTGTCCATTAGGGGCACAGTGTGACTGAGAAAATGAGACTTGGATTACTTAAAATGGGACAGTAATATTTCTCCACAATATCTCCCAGGATATATATAAAGACTATTCTTGGTTTGTTTGATTCTGAACTCGACATGTTAATTGAAAGAGCTGATCACATTGGCCTCTATAATCTACTGTGTGAAGCTCGGTGACAAAAAGTCTGACCTGTAGTGATATCCTGATTAATCACAACAGTAGCCAGGTGGTCATGGAGTCACGGCTGCTTTAAGGGATTAGTTAATTAGCTATGTTAATTCTGTTAATTGTTTCTGATTACAGTTTGTATTGCTAGTGAGATGTCCTCCTGGTGTATATATTTGGGTGAGTTTGTTCAAATAAACATTCCATGTTCAAGCTGTGTAACTGAGCTAGTCTCATCTGGTTCTTACAATATCTGATAGTTCCAGACGGTAGGAAGCAGTGTGCTGACGGACATTTCATTACATTGGTGGCAGCGGTTGCAGTTTGGATTGTGGGTGCTGTTTTTGGGAGAAAAACAGCACAATGAGCAGACAGCTGAGTTAAGCAGGCTGGTCTGGGCAGAGATGCAGCTGGATGAGAGCTACAGAGTCCTTCGTGGCATGTATTCCAAGCATGCCCTTGGATAGTGGATAAAAGCCCAATGGAAGGCTGGCCGGGAATGTTGTACGTGAAGCTGACAGGGGACCCTAACTTTTGGAGTGATTTGGAGTGGCAGTTGGACGAAATCATGGATTTCAGAGAAGAGATACTGAACGTCTCGGAAGTGCACTGGGCACTTGTGGCCGTTCAGGAATGGGAGCTGGAGATCGCCTACAGAAGGCTGCTGGACTCTGCTCAGTGCCAGGGCTGGGCTCCCTTTGCTGGGGAATATCAGGAAGTACCAGCAGACAGCTCTGAAATCTCAGTTGAAGTGTCAGCAATGGATTTAATTGACTTTCATCAGAGTATGTTACCGATGATAAGTCACCAGCCAAAGCATTGGCACTGGGCCCAAGAGCCATCAGCCCAAGCCCTGGACTTTTAGCAATTTCAGAGACTGGGGATTTAATAGACGTTTCTGTAGAGGAGGAACCACCTAGCAAACCCCCAGCAGAAGTGCTGGCAGCAGGACAAAGTACTGCAGACCCATGCTCCACACCCGTGGCAGTTTTGGAGGCCCAAGGTGAGGAGGGGGTGTTTCTTTCTTCTTCCCCAGTGAATTGCAGAGATGCAGGGAGGGGAAGCTGCCATTCCCCCTCCACAACAAGGATTTGTGCACCTGGGAGACAATACCAGAGAAAGGGAGTTCCAGCAGGAGACGGCGCCCCAGAATTATGACTCCAACAGGACAGAGGGTCCAAGATCCAAGACCTGTGGCAGTTCTGGAGGCCCAGGGTGAGGAGGTGGCGGCACCTCAAAACTGCAGCTTGATCTGGTGTCAGTGGATGGACCTGCGGTCTCCACTAACAGAAAACCAGCAGACGTGCTGGCAACAGGGAAGAGTGCTACCAACCTCTGCCCAGCACCGTCAACAAGTGTGGAGTTCCAGGGAGCCGGGGCAGTCGTCCTCTCTCCCCAACAGTTAGCTGGAGCAGATGATGTAGTGAAGCTCCTACGCCCAGCCCAGCTCCCTACGCCCAGCTGAACTGGCAACAGGACAGAGCGCTGCTGGCCTCTGCCCTCCACTAACAAAGGATGGATTTCCTTTGAAAGTGGATGGGACTACGGTCTCCACTTGTATACCCCAGGGGGGCTGGGAAGTTGGCCCAGATCCCCAACAGCATGAAGGACTGAGCCCAGCCACCCTGTCCTTTCTCCAGTGGCTAAAGCAACACCAGGGGGAAGGACCAGTCCACACTTTCTGACCAACAAAACCGAGGATTTTTGTTCGAAGGTTGTTGGCTCAAACTTGTCTTGCATACACACTGTCGCACAAATGTTGGCCAACAATTACGAACGTTGGAACGCAGTGACGTACAACACGTATGGTGAGCTGATAAAAAGGAAGTTCAATAGCCAGTGTATCACCCTTGGGCTCCTTCTGCTAATCTCGTATTTATCACGTGTTAGTAGAAGTTTGTAGACATGTGCGATTAGTTTCGTACGAATTCGAAATTCGTACATTCGTACGAATCCGTAGTACGAATTTTTTCGAATACGAATTCTGTACGGAATACGAAATGCCGTTTACGAATTTCAGCCCCGAATTATTCGAATCCAACTACCAAATAACGAATTTCAACTAATACGAAAGAAATTATTATAGCGGATATAACGAATGATTCGAATGAATTCGAATGATTCGAATGACAAAGTGTCATTTTTGCAGGAAAAATTCCGTTTACGAATTTTGGCTCCAAATTATTCAAATCCAACTACCAAATATAGAATTTCAACTAATACGAAAGAAATAATTATAGCGGATATAACGAATGGTTCGAATGAATTCGAATGATTCGAATGACAAAGTGTCATTTTTGCAGGAAAAAAAGCTATTTAAAATCACTCGCGGCTAATGAATTGTCGGCTCCCGTAACACAGAGAACAGTCATTCATTGAAAGTCATTGATAAAAAATAAAAAAAAAAAACGCGTGGGGGTCCCCCCAAATTCAATAATCAGGCCCTTCAGGTCTGCTATGGATATTAAGGGGAACCCCACTTCAAATAAAAAAAAAATTCACGTGGGGTCCCCCCAAAATATCCATGCCAGACCCTTCAGGTCTGGGATGGATTTTAAGGGGAATCCCGGCCAAAAAAAAAAAAATGGCGATGGGGTCCCCCTCAAAATCCATACCAGACCTTTATCCGAGCACGGAACCTGGCAGGCCGCAGGAAAAGAGGGGGGGGGCGAGAGCGCCCCCCCCTCCTGAACCGTACCAGGCCACATGCCCTCAACATTGGGAGGGTGCTTTGGGGTCCCCCCAAAGCACCTTGTCCCCATAGTGATGAGGACAAGGGCCTCATCCCCACAACCCTGGCCATTGGTTGTGGGGGTCTGCGGGCGGGGGGCTTATCGGAATCGGGAAGCCCCCTTTAACAAGGGGACCCCCCAATCCCGCCCCCCCTGTGTGAAAATGGTAAGGGGGTACTTATTTCACAAAAAAAGTGTCCAAAAATTGTAAAAATGACAGGAGACGGTCTTTGACAATTTCCTTTATTAAAATCTTCTTTCTTCAGGTCTTCTTCCTTCTTCCTTTCTTCATCCTTCGGTTTCTTCATCTTCTCCTTCTGGCATCTTCTTCCATCTTCTTCTTCCATCTTCTTCTTCCTCCGATCCGCATCTTCTTGCTCTGGTCTTCTCGTCCGGCATCTTCTTCCATGGCGTCGGCGTCTCTTCTGCGCCGCTCCTCGCAATGGGAGGCTCCCGCTGCGTGAGGCTTCATGGCGTCTGACAGGACTTTTATAACGGAGGGCACGTGGTGACCCCGCCCCCTGGTGACGCCATTTTTTTTGGCCGGGGTTCCCCTTAAAATCCACTCCAGACCTGAAGGGTCTGGTATGGATATTTAGGGGGGACCCCATGTCATTTTTATTTTTTTTTATTTGAAGTGGGGATCCCCTTTGTCATGAAGGCTCCATCCGTGGCCGGCGACCTGGTGATCCTGCCAGTAACCGGCGCCTCAGCATCCCTGGTTCCCGTTCTCGGTTGCCATTGCGCATGCGCGAGCGCGCGCGTGCACGCGCGCGCCCGCAGACGGGGGTGAGCGTGCGCGGACGGGTGCGCGCCTCCATTGGCGCCAATGAGGCTATTTAAACCATTCTGTCACTGACGGTCCCCGCTGTCTGCTCTACAACGTTCTGTGCTTGAAACCTGATCTGAAGTCTGTTTACCTGTATCTGACCCGGCTATCCTTGACCATCCGCTCTGTCCCTGTGTATCGACCTTGGCTTGTCTGTGACCATCCTCTTGTCTTCTCCACCTGTACTGTGCTGCCAGCCTGATACCTGACCCGGCCCGTTTGACCACTCCAGTCTGCATACAGATCCAAGTCTGCCTGTTGCTCCAGCCTGCACACAGATCCAGCTTACCTGTTGTTCCAGTCTGCATACAGATCCAAGTCTGCCTGTTGTTCCAGCCTGCACACAGATCCAGCTTACCTGTTGTTCCAGTCTGCATACAGATCCATGTCTGCCTGTTGTTCCAGCCTGCACACAGATCCAGCATACCTGTTGTT